>LPNX010855028.1:146682-176015 GCA_001517045.1 Pseudotsuga menziesii
AGGCCATTGGCCTTAATTCTCAGACCTTGTTTGATTTTTGGCTTATAGCCTTATTTTAGGGATTCCCTAAAATATTGGACATTGTCCAAAAGAAAAAGAAAAAACGTAAAAAAAAAAAGAAAAAAGGAAAAAAAAGTTAAGAAAAAGAAAAGATAAATGTAAAAAAAAAAAGAGAGAGAGGGTAAAAGTGAAACCACACCTGGTTTCTTAAAGTGGGTTTGAGTTTGAATATAAAAGTGCAGAATAATTACTAGTAAAGATCAAGTGAGATTTGAACATGGGTGGGGAATGTAACACTCATTCCTTCCAACCACCCAATCTACTCACATTTTACAAAACTAAAGGGAAAAAAAAGATAAAAAGGGTGCACAATAATTGCTACTAAAAAGCAAGTGAGATTTGAACTTAGGTGGGGAAGGTAACACTCATTCCTCCCAAGCACCCAATCTACTGACATTTTACAAACTATTGGAAAAAAAGAAGGAGATATTGATTAAACTTCAAATAAAACTCAAGAATATGGACTTTAATATTGAAAAGAAGCAAAATTTTCCCATCACCTTACAAAAAAATGTTGCAATATTATTTAGAATTAAAGGGACACTTGCTAGGAAGGATATCACCATTTCTATTGCACCTGCTGAAAGAAATAATTATATTAGTACTGAATTCACTAACCATTTAGTGATTCCTAAGTCAAATATAAGGGAAGAGCTAGACTTTTTGGACAAAAAACGAACTGAAATAAGTGGCTTACAACTAAGTGTTGGAGATTATATGGTCACATCGAAATTCAATGTTAGTTCCTTATGGAGCTTTAACGGTGACATATTTTTCGGTTTACCCTGGATAAAAACATTGGGTACTTTCATCTTAAATGTCGAAAAGAAGTTTCTGACATTTTCCTATGAGAGAAAGAGAATCACATTTCAAGATATTACAATGAAGTCAGAAATAGAACCTCCAACATCTAAACAATTCCAGGATATATCAGAGATGATTTCACAGGGTAATCAGAAGTCAGAACAAAAGAAGCAGAAAGAAGTTGAAAAAATTGTCGCTAGTAAGGATAAAGAAATTACTCGTTTGAAGAATTATAGTCAAGACTTGATCGCACATATTAAGAAATTAAAAAGGGAAAACAGATCGGAAGAGGAAAGCCAAGAGGAATTCCACCAAAAGGAAGTGGATCTCCAAAATTATTTCAATAAGAAAATATTACAAAAAAATGAAGAAAATTCTCGCTTAAAAATTTTGAAACAAGGGTTGATTGAACAAATAAAAAAATTAAAAAATGGGAAGTTAAAAAAATACTTAGATTTATTATCAATTAGTAAATCGCAAGAATCACAAATAATTAAATTTTCTACATGGGTTCCACAAACGTCTCGAATACCTTATCGTCACCCAAATCACAGAAGTCGAGACAACCAACATCAAATTAAAGTAGAAACAATGACTAATGCAATAGAGAAGTCATCAAAGGCTCAAATTCAAACATCAGAAAAGGGAAGCAATGCAAATCTCATCAAAGTTCAAAAGAACAATCTTATTGTCGCATCGCTACAAGCATCAACAGAAAATGGTTTATAAAAACAATTACAAAATTCGTTAGAAGCACCAAAAGTTGAAGTTCTAGTAAACATTTCACAGGCAATTCAAGTTCCTTATCGCGATCCGAATCACAAGAGTCATTATGATAGATGAAAAAATCAAAAGTAAAATTACCAGTATTATTCCTACAAAGAGCAAAGAAAAAATCGACAACTCTCGACAATCGATCTGCAAATAATTTCGTTAAGGGTATATCTTGGATCGATGAATTCACAACTAACGCGACATTTCCACACAATGTTTAAAATTAAGTATCGTCTTATTTCGTCAAATGTTGCAACTACCAACACACAATGTCATGAGAAAGCGTTACGAGCTAGAACAAGGGATAAAGTCTTCCATAATTGTGCTTTGAGGACCCAACAATTCTAAGGGAGAGGCAATGTAATGAACAAAAATATATATAATAAATAATCACTAAATAACTATTATATAATTAATAATAACTATTAAATATCAATATTAATTATTAATATTAATACATATTGATATTAATAATTAATAGTTAATAATTAATAAATAGTTATTAGTAAACAATTCTAAAATGACGCATCCTTTCATGGATAGTATCCAAAGTGCCTTTAGATTAATATATATATGGCACTCACTTTGTAATCTATCATCATATCTATTCTATCATCAATTTATATATTATTATGGATTATTTAATATTCCAAATATTTTCGTAATATTATTTGTGTAAGCGAATAATTATTCGCTTCAAATGCCGGAACAGATCCATTTAAAGTTATAGATGGGATAAAGTGAGTCTGAAACTAATGCTTATCACTACTCTATGCAAATTTATGATGTCTGATCATGCAGTTTGAGCTATCCTTTTCCTTATTGAGGCATCATTGAAATAAATCATACTGACAATGTGATTTTTCTCAATATTTCAGATCTGTGGAGCCTCACTTGTAGACATTCTGTCACAGAGAGGAGAAAAAGGTCTGGCCGATATTTTCATTTCCGTTTATCCCCTTAGTTTTGACACTTCATGTGCATACTCTTATGTTTTTCAAATACATTTTTTTATTAGAGACATTGGCATAAATCCGAATATCTTGTCTAAAATATGCAGATGCCTACCATTATTGATTGGTTTGGATGGTGTACCTGGGATTTCTTTTATACTGATGTTTCAGCAGAGGGTAGAGAACAAGGGCTAAAGAGGTAAAATCATTGTCCGTTATATCTTCAAAAAAACCTCTGTAACCCCAGTGGCAAGCATAATCTTAGCTTAGGAAATTCTTCCAAGTTCCCTATTGTTTCTAGGGGAATATACTGCAACTCTTATTATGGTTGTAGGAATTAGAGTAAGGTAATATTCTTACATATGAATCATATTATAGCTTGTCAGAAGGAGGCACCCCGCCACGTTTTGTCATTATTGATGATGGTTGGCAATCTGTTGGCATGCATCAAAGACAAGAAGATGCTCCTGAAAAAGATTGAGATTCTCTTTTTATAAAGATATTATTGGTTGTTGTGAACATCTTTAACATACTCAAGAGACAAGAAGATGCTCATGAAAAAGAGAGATATTGTTTCACAATTTGTCTGTAGTTTCAAAGCTATAAATATATCATTGGTTGTTGTGAAAACCTAACTATTTTTACTCTTTAGAATTGATCAGGAAAGGTGCTTGACTCACATAAAAGAGAATCACAAATTACAAAAGAACGGGAAAGAAGGTGAACAACAGGAAGACCTAGCTTTGGGCATTCAGCTTGTAGTTCGAATTGCTAAAGAGAAGCATAATTTAAAGTAAGTTATAGGAATTCTCTTGAAAAATATTGCCCCAAATGGCCCTAATTTAATTTCAGTCTCTGTGTCATTAACTATTTCACTACCTATTTTCTTCATCCTCTTACTTTCTTGGTCTTCTCTTCCATTGGTAGGTATGTGTATGTGTGGAACGCAATTACATGATATTGGGGAGGTGTTAAACCAGGTGTTTCTGGAATGGAGCACTATGATTATAAACTAAAGTACCGCATAACTTTTCCAGGTGTCTTGAATCATGAGCCAAGATTTCACACCGATAATTTCACCACTCAAGGACTTGGTTTAGTGAATCCTAAGAAAGTTTTTCAGTTCTACAATGAATTGCATAGTTACCTCACAGTAGTTGGAGTTGATGTTGACAAAGTTGATGCTCAATTCATTCTAGAGACTCTTGGAGCAAGTCTTGGTGGAAGAGTGGAATTAACATGTCAAAAACCCCAAATTTTCACAAAAATTTAAAATTTTGAGATAACATAGAATGTTTACAGTTGCAGTTAGGTAACCGCAACAGCTATTATAAGATATGAAACAGACAAATCAAAGTAACAATTTAACTTAACACATATAGACTAATGTTTTTTTAAATTTTGATATGTGATGTAAGTAATCTGCATTTGATTATTTAGCTCTACTAATAGTTTGAATGACAAGTAGGTGAGGAGTCATTTTCTAGCTGGGGCTTACTTAGCGATTGCTAACGTACTTGGATTTCTGGATCTTTACAGGCTTGACAGGTAATTTTTGACCCAGTAAAAGTTTATTAAGGCGATATATCAGATATAGTTTCTCTTAGCGTAGAATATATTGCTAGAGTAAAAGTTCTGCTTAGAAGACTCAAGAATCTACAAGGTAAAGTAATGTTTCTTTTACTTGTAAAACCATATTATTTTACTTCATCCTTGCATCGTAGAGATTAATAATGTCGCCGTACTGTTTGTCTATTATCATTAAGATATTTATGATAGATAAAAACTTTCCTTTTAACTTTACTCTAATTGACTTCCAGTTTTAGAAGAGCTCAAGATAATATTTCATAACTCTTTATTAGATGTAAGATTCTATTGCTAATACCATCATAATAATTAAAGCACTGCTTATCATTATAAAAATGGACTTAAGTCCTTCAGAACATAACCCTAAAGTATTATTCTTAACTCTGTTTCAAATAGGACTCAACAAGGTCAAATTATCAGTTTATCATCGCTTGTAGTTTATGAGATATCCTCTACATGTAAATCATCAAGATCGTGGTTGGAAAATCCCATTATCGTTATGAACGACATAATGCGACAAATTATCATTACCCTAATACTTGTTTATATGTGAATAATATGCAATACAATCCTAAAGAGTTTACTATTCTAACTCCAAATTTTAACTTCATCTTTTTCGATTCGTCTTAGAACTTGATAAATATTATGGAGTTCCATGATCATGTACTTATAGATTTATATCCTACATCTAGTATTGTAGATTCCTTTTTGTGTGAAGGAACTATTCTTGTGTATAAGTGTTATTATATATTTATACATCATATTAGTTTAATTCTATTCTTATAACTTAACCATTCATGGCTCATGAATATAATACCAAGTTATTTAAAGCATTTTCAAACATGTTCAAGCTTATACTAACCTCTTAATATTTTCCTTACAATTTTGATTATGAAAGGTTATAAGAATCCTTACATTATTGGCATTGAATTCATAAACAAATCCTTTGAGAAACAAGGGCATCGAATTCATATGCAATTCGGTTCTTTTCCCAAGATATTTATAAGGTTAAACATTATATTTAAACGTTGGTATAACACATGTTCAAAGTCGAGTCTTGACTTGTTTGGCAATGATATGGTTTGGACTTTATATGATAACACATTATTACTACATGCATAAAGTAATTGATTTACAAATAATTGGGTTCGAATGTTTTGCATTGGAGACTATATGAAAAAGCCACTGTGAAGTGAAAATATTTGAGAACACGTGGAACTCTCCTCGCCATGCAATACGTGATTTAAAAGCCTTACCTTTCAACCCTAAACTTCATTGCTTCAGTGAGGGTTTCGGTCTCTGTTTCGTTGGGTTCGTTGCGGCCATGAGGGCTCACAGTTGCTTGCCTCCAACTCCATTTTCTGTGCATTTTCTTTTAAAGAGTCGTTGTTTAGATTGAGTGCTATATACCATAGCTCATAAATGACTTGAGTTTGCAAACACCTTGCTGTGTATGAGGGTTGTTTTACACAGTTGATAGTTACTGTGGGAAAGTTATGTTTAGCCACTGCCTTGGCTTGCTCTTGTTCTAGTTGTCATTGTAGATGAAACTTAAACTCAGCTACCCCTCCCTAGGTGAACGCGATGGTTGTTGTCCTCGTGATGTCGGTCTGCCTCCTTCTTGACCTCGGTTTCCAATGTTGCAGGTATGCATCACCTTTAAGAAGTTGAACACTATACACATATTTAGTTTCAGTTCTAATTACGTGTTTTTAATTATATTTGGGTTTACAAATTGCAAGTGACAGTTCGCAGAACCCTTGGAAGGAACCACTACACAAAAGTACCAGCGTACAGGCTACGGGTAAGACTTGGTTACCAAATGGATCTCCCGCTTGTGCAGGACTTAAGGGGAAGTTACAGTTAGAAGAAGTTACGAAATAGGTTTTTACCCAGTCTTGGGTTGTTGTTCTTCATTTTACTAGTTTCAGTTTTTGTTCAAACCCTCACTTACAGTAGGGTAACTCTGGCTCAAGCCGTGATTTGTAAATGCTTGTTTCTTGTGTTTCTACCAAAGTTGATACTTGGTCTGATGTCTTTTGTTTTTAAAACCCCATATTACATTATGGGTGCACCGGCTTTAAGCTGGTTTGTAAACTCTTTTTAAGTTTAAGCCTTCTCGACATGTTAAGCAATACATAGTTTTCTTTTAAAGGCGTAAGGGTTTTCCTTGAGCTCGAATTCAGTTTATCTTTAAGCTATTATGGTGACTTTATAAACTAAGGTTTTTACTCTATTTGTTTGTGTAATAACTATTTTACTGTGTATTATTTATTTTGCATAAAAGAATATTGTTAAAGGCTTGAAGTCTATTACTCAGTTATATTGTAAAATTATTTTATTTACAAGCTCAGAAATTTCGAGCTAGGGTTTCTTAGAAGAAACCCTTATTTTTTAATATTTCTTCCAATTTATTTGAGTAGGTTATTTACTTGTAAAACAAATATCGTTTTTAAATTAATGTTATTATTTGTATTTATGTTATTGTTATAAGGTTGTAACCAATCTACAATAGTTCAATTTTGTTTAATAAAAATGCTCCAAATGATAGACTTATAGCTTGCTATCTTTCTGTTATTAGAATAAAGAAATTTATAAGGGTTCCAACCCTATTTTTACTCTTGCAGGTATAATCCTGTTAACATTTGCAAAACAGTTCTTACATGGATATGTAATGTTTAAGTTAATTAAAATTGTATTCTTATTGTTTACAGAAATGTTAGCAAGGATTGTATTAGAGTTATTCATAAACATCTATTTAGTAACTAGTTTGTTTTTTATAAAAGAATAATACCTTTCATGAGACCCTTCTTATTTATCGTAACGGTTGTTTTGGTTTGGTTAACAGTATAAATAAATAAACTAAATACTTATAGTTTGTTTCTCTATTTATCTGAGTGTACTAAAGTAATTTACTGTATCTTTTCTACTGCATTCCTATCGATTAATAAATAAAACACACAGGTAATATTTATAATTTAACACAGTTTATTCTCATTCACTAGAATATAAAGTATACTTCATTTTTCTTCTATGATATTTTCTTAACCTGATAATAATCCTTCTACCTATACTAAGCTACTGCTATTTTTAATATGTTTACATAGTTCAGTTTGTAGAACAAAAATATAGATAATTAGGTTATTTGTTCTTTTTGAAGGTAATATATATACTGATATAAATCATTGCTATTGTAAAATGCATGACACGTCTAATCATTCAGTCTCTTATCATTTCCTCCATCTCTTTTTAAACACTCTACTTGTGTTGGAGTATGGTCTGGTCCTTCCAGATGTGAAAAAACATAGGTTAAAATTATTTTTCATCTATTCAAATTCATTCCTGCAAATGTCTAAAAGACTACTAACTCTAAACAATTTACAACTAAATAATTAACATTCATTTACCAATCAAATCCATATTTAACCATCTAACACAGTAAAACAAAAGGGTTATAGAACCTGATTAAGTTGGACAACAACAGCATTAGAAGGTCATTCATCCCTACCAACTCCTGGAGAGCGCTCAAACAGCGTCTCCTCAGGACCCCCGAGCCTGTTCTTGGTCTCCTTGGCTGAGAACTGGTGGAGCAAGCAAACAATAGACTAGTCCAATGACTCAAAAATCACTCTGCACTCAGCAATAAGATCCTTCAGCTGAAAAGCTACACTAGATCACTTAGCAGTTAACCTCTCAAACTCTTTCCACAAATTCCCTTGCCATTGAATTTCCCTGAAGTACATTCACCTGAATGAATACTTCTATAAAATGAGCCCCCTCAGCTCTCGTCAATGGGAATTTTTATAAAGATTACCTAGGTCTTTTGGGTCAGTTTTCATTAATTGAGCCACCTGCTCTGGCCCCACTTTCTTGGGGGATCATGACCCCAAATGTAGGGAGGTTGCCACCTGCAACAGTTGGAAATGTTTAAGGATGCTGCCACATGTCTATTTTCTCTCCACCTAATCTCCTCCACCAACTTGACCAGTAAACACTCTTTTAATAGCTCTCCTAAGTCGTTGTCTCCACTTTTATTTACTTATAATTAAAATATTTAGAATTACATTCAATATCCTTGACTCTGCTGAGTCATCATTTACAACTTAGCATAAAATTTAACATAATTTCTTTAAATAAAATCAAATAATATAATATTATTTTTGCAAAATTGGAGCATCTGACATACACACCCCCTTAGAACATAACATCGTCCTCGATGTTATTTATTTCTCATCCTCAGAATTCCCCTGGAATAGAATTGGATATGCATCTCGCATATTGCTTTCCAATTCCCAGGTGGCTTCCTCTGGACTAAGGTGCTTCCATTGCACCTTCACCTGTCCAATGGTGCGGTTCCAAAGTGTGATCTCCCTCCGCTCGAGGATACAGTCCGGTTCCACCAAAAAATCTCCTTCTGGTTCCACCTGTACATCATTCCAATTAACAATTTGAGTAGCATCATGAACATATTTCTTTAATACGGAAATGTGAAAAACATTTTGTACTCTTAAATTTGGTGGTAATGCTAATTGATAAGCTACTTGTCCAATCCTAGACAAAATTTCAAATGGACCACGGTAATGAGGTGCTAATTTTGCACAACTCCCCAATCTCAGAGAGATCTGTTTGGGCCTTATCTTGATGAACACATGTTCACCTACCTGAAACTCCTTTGGAGTTCTTTTTTAAGTCTGTTTGACTTTTCTGCCAATCCTGTGTAACTTTCATATTACCTTGCAACTGTTTTGCAATTTCTTCCATTTCATTTAACAGTTCAGCACCTAATACTAATCTATCCATCGGATTACTCCAAGAGATAGGAGTATTACATTTCTGTCCATACAAAATTTCGAAAGGACTAAATTTGGCTGATTGTCTAATAATTATTATTATAAGCAAATTCTACCAGATGCAAATAATCCTTCCATTTACCTGGCTAGTCTTTCATATACATTCTTAATAGATCTTCTAGTACTTGGTTTACTCTTTCAGTTTTTCCATCTGTTTGAGGATGGAATGAAGTGCTAAAATTTAATGTAGTTTTTAATCCTTTAAACAGAGACTTCCAAAAATTTCCTGTAAATTTAGGATCTCTATCTGAGATTATTACTTTCAGTATTCCATGCAATCAGAAAATATGTTTTAAAAAGATATCAGCTATGTTTGCAGCCTTATATGTAGTTTTAACAGGTATAAAGTGAGTTGCTTTACTTAACTTATCTACTACTACCATGATAGAGTCATTTTGATTCTGATTTCTAGGTAGTCCAGTAATAAAATCGAGACTAATTATCTCCCATTTTCAGCTAGGAATGGGTAATGGCTGAAGTAATCCAGCTGGGTGTTGATGTTCAGTTTTTACCTGTTGGCATTCAAAATACCTAGCAATATATTCTGCTACTTCAGTCTTCATATTTGGCCAAAAATACTCTTTTCTTAACATAGTTATAGTCTTTTGATAGCCTGGATGACCTGAGTATGGAGTTTTATGAATTTCATCCAAAATTAACAGCTTAACTTTAAGTACGTTAGGTACATACATTTTGTCTTTATACAGTAAAAATTCTTTTACATTCAAACTGTACCCTTTACTTAAACTTTATGTTGGATTTTCTTTAGTTTTAGCTTGTAAATTTTGGAAAATTTCATCTTGTTCTATTCATGCTTTGAGCTGTTCATCTAAATCTGTAGTATATGTGCTGATAGTTGTTGCAAAATTCAGCGTTGCATTCCTACTTAATGGATCAACAACTTTATTTTCTTTACATTTTATGTGCTGAATTTCAAAATCATACTCAGTTAAAAAAGCTAGTCACCTAGCTTGTCTGGCATTTAGATTAGGCTGATCTAATAGATACTTCAATCCTTTATTATCAGTCATTAAAATAAATTTTCTGCCAATTAGGTGATGTCGCCACATATTTAAAGCATTTATAACAACTTCTAATTCCAGATCATAAGTTGCATAATTCTTTTCATGAATTTTTAATTTTCTAGACTCATAGACAATAACATGCCCTTCTTGAGTCAGAACACCGGCTAAGCCATCATTGCAGATGTCAGTGCACACAACAAATTCTTTATTAGGATCAGCTATTCTTAAAATAGGTGCACTGGTTAATAAAGTTTTTAACTTTTTAAAGCTTTCTTCACATATCTGGTTCCAATCAAACTTCTTTCATTTCTTCTGCAAAGAAGTTATCAGATTCGTGATCTTCGAAAAACCTTTAATGAACCTCCGGTAGTACCCGGTAATGCCCATGAAAGATCGAACATCCGTTACATCCTTAGGAACCGGCCAATCTTCGATTGCCCTTATCTTTTCAGGATCTACTGAAATCCCTTCCTTGGTCACCACATGACCTAAATATTGAATCTTATCCTTGAAGAAATCACATTTACTAAACTTTGCAAAGAGTTGATGATCTCGTAACTCTTGCAAAATAATTTTTAAATGTTCTTTGTGTTCTTCTTTGGTTTTTGAATAGATTAATATATCATCGATGAACACGACTACAAACTTATCTAAATACTTATGCATAATGTTGTTCATTAAACACATGAAAACAGTTGAGACGTTAGTAAGCCCAAATGGCATAACGACAAACTCGTAATGGCCATACTGAGTTCTAAAAGTTGTCTTATAGATGTCTTCATCTTTAATCATAACTTGATGATATCCAGACTTTAAATCTATTTTCGAAAACACCATGGCTCCACGTAGTCGATCAAACAGATCATCTATGTGGGGCAACGAATATCGATTTTTAATGGTCATCTTATTCAACTGACGGTAATCTATGCAAAGTCACATAGTTCCGTCCTTTTTCTTAACAAAGATGGCAGGTGCCCCCTAAGGATACACACTAGGTTGAATATACTTTTTATCAATTAGTTATTTTAATTGCGACTTTAATTCATTAAGTTCAAGTATGTTCATTCGATAAGGGGCCTTTGAGCTAGGTACTGCACCAGGTACCAGCTCAATGGTGAAATCCAATTCCCTTTTCGGAGGTAGTCCCGAAATTTCTTCAGGGAATACATCAACATATTCTCTTAAGACTGGTATGTCTTCCAATTTTAACTTATCTGTCTTAATTAGGCTCTCATCATCAGTTATTGTTACTGCATAAGCTTTATATCCCTTCCTAACAACTCTCTTAAGCTGTAGAGCAGAAATCTGCCTTATGGTGGTTTTTCTAGGGATTCATGTTACACTTATTGGTTTTCCATCACTGTTTAAACATGTGAAGGTTTTATCATAACAATTAAAATTACCCTATGTTGTTCTAACCAGTGCATACCAATCAGCAAATCATAAGAACTAAGAGGTAATACATTAATCTTTACAATAGTTTCAAAATGATCCATAACTACTGCACATTCTTTTACAAAACAAGTTACCTTTTTTTTAGCACCAATGGCTAACTGAACCAACCAAGAATTCTCAAATTTTCCTACAGGTCACTTACATTTTTCTACCATTTTAGGTGCAATATAACTAAGACTAGCTCCAGGATCAATTAAAATAGTTCTGAGGGGTTTGATTTATCATACCTTCTACTTCCACCATGGAAGTTTGATATTCTGCTTGTCGATTCTCCAAGGCTGCGTTGATGTTGGGAATCGTTCTTGCTAATTCTACAACAGTCATCTCCTCCTGTATGGTATGAATATTGCTGCCAGTCTTTTTCCAATTAGGACAGACTGAAGCATATTATGGGCCATTACACTCCCAACACTTTATAGGTTCTTTGCGCTCAAAGTTCTTGGTATAATTACCAAGATTATTAGCAAATTCCTTACCCTTAGAATTATTCTAATTACTGGATGAATTATTCTTATTTCCTGGGAAGTTCTTATTATTAGGATAACTTCTGGCCTTATTGTTCTTAGAATTTTTGTTAGGCACAAAATCCTTCTTTTTTTGTTCATACTGGTTATTATTTTTCTTGGCTTTCTAGTTAGCCAATCTTTCCTTCTTCCAATTCTGTTCAAAACAGAAGTCAGCTTTCCTCATAGCTTCTTCCAAAGTCTTTGGATTGTCATATTCAATCCTATCCTTAATATGATAAGGTAGACAGCTGAGGAATCGTTGTACCTTTGGTTTCTCATCTACAAGGTATGGCACATACCTAAGTAGACTCAAAAACTTATTGTTTAGATCTTTCATTGTCATTGATCCTAATTTAAGCTCATCAAATTCTTTTGCTCTCTCTTCATAATATTGCTCAGACAGAAATTTCTTTTTAAAATACCTCTTGAAGGTACTCCAATTTACATTCTTTTCTTTAATTCCTTTAACTCTCTTCAAGTCCTACCACCAAATGTCAGCCTTTCTTGAGAGGTTGTAGATAGTCATTCTAGCCTTTAACTAGTTAGAATAGTTATATATTTGGAAGTACTTTTTCATCCCAGATAACCATAATTTCGCTTCCTCCCCCTTCTCAGTCTCTCCATTGAATGTTGGTGGTTTTACCTTTTTTAATTCCCCAGAAATTTCCTCATAAGGTTTGTATTTCCTCTTTTTAGTGTAATGATTATCATCACTACTATCACTAGTAGAATGGTAATTTTGTTGTTCACCAAACACCTCAGAAGATGAACTGCTTTCATCTTTAGTATGTTTCATCTTTTTAGATTTATGTTAATGACTTGTATCTTCTTATTTATTTTTTCTACCCCTACCCTCAGTTTGAAACTTTCCAGTTAGGATCCGATTCAGCTCCTTCTGAGCCCTCAGAATCCTTTCATTCTCTCGTTTTACAGACTCCATTTCATATTTTAGGTCTTTTACAGTTTGTAACAGTTCTGAGAAATTGGTAGTTAAATCCTTTGGTATAGGATCTCTTGGTAAGTTTCCTGGTTCAATAACTGGAGATTCCTCCTCTACATATTCTTCCAGCCTTTCCATACCTATTTGTTAAACTTCAAAAAACAATTTCTCTGTTGAATAACATTTTAAAAGAAAATACATCAGCATAAAAATTCAATTTATGATTTCATAAAAGCTAGTTGGGCTTCATCAAGGCCTACTGTTTGAACCTTGTGCTATGATACCACATGTCAAAACCTCAAATTTTCACAAAAATTTAAAATTTTGAGATAACATAAAATGTTTACAGTTGAAGTTAGGTAACCGCAATAGCTATTATAAGATATGAAATAGACAAATCAAAGTAACCATTTAAATTAACACGTATAAAGTAATGTTTTTTTAAATTTTGATATGTGATGTAAGTAATCTGCATTTGACTATTAAGCTCTACTGATAGTTTGAATGTCAAGTAGGTGAGAAGTCATTTTCTAGCTAGGGCTTACTTAACGATTGCTAACGTACTTGGATTTCTGGATCTTTACAGGCTTGACAGGTAATTTTTGACTATGTAAAAGTTTATTAAGGTGATATATCATATACGTTTTCTCTCAGCGTAGAATATATTTCTAGAGTAAAAGTTCTGCTTAGAAGATTCAAGAATCTGCAAGGTAAAGTAATGTTTCTTTTACTTGTAAAACCATATTATTTTACTTCATCCTTGCATCGTAGAGGTTAATAATGTCACCCTACTATTTGTCTATTATCAGTAAGATCTTTATGATAGATAAAAACTTTCCTTTTAACTTTACTCTAATTGACTTCCAATTTTAGAAGAGCTCAAGATAATATTTCATAACTCTTTCTTAGATGTAAGAGTCTATTGCTAATACCATCGTAATAATTAAAGCACTGCTTATCATTATAAAAATGGACTTAAGTCCTTCGGAACATAAGCCTAAAGTATTCTTCTTAACTCTGTTTCAAATAGGACTCGACAAGGTCAAATTATCAGCTTATTTTTGCTTGTAGTTTATGAGATATCCTCTACATGTAAATCGTTAAGATCATGGTTGGAAAATCCCGTTATCGTCATGAACGACATAATGCGACAAATTCTCATTACCCTAATATTTGTTTATATGTGAATAAGATGCAATACAATCCTAAATAGTTTACTATTCTAACTCCAAATTTTAACTTCATCTTGTTTGATTCGTCTTAGAACTTAATAAATATAATGGAGTTCCATGATCATGTACTTATAGATTTATATCCTACATCTAGTACTGTAGATTCCTTTTTGAGTGAAGGAACTATTCTTGTGTATAAGTGTTATTATATCTTTATACATCATATTAGTTTAATTCTATTCTTATAACTTAACCATTCATAGCTCATGAATATAATACCAAGTTATTTAAAGAATTTTCAAACATGTTCAAGCTTATACTAACCTCTTAATCTTTTCCTTACAAGTTCGATTATGAAAGGTTATAAGAATCCTTACATTATTGGCATTGAATTCATAAACAAAGCCTTTGAGAAACAAGGGCATCGAACTCATATGCAATTCGGTTCTTTTCCCAAGTTATTTATAAGGTTAAACGTTATATTTAAACATTGGTATAACACCTGTTCAAAGTCGAGTCTTGACTTGTTTGGAAATGATATGGTTTGGAATTTATATGATAACACATTATTACTACATGCATAAAGTAATTGATTTACAAATAATTGGGTTCAAATGTTTTGCAGTGGAGACTATACGAAAAACCCACCGTGAAGTGAAAATATTTGAGAACACGTAGAACTCTCCTCACCATGCAATACATGATTTAAAAACCTTACCTTTCAACCCTAAACTTCATTGCTTCAACGAGGGTTTTGATCTCTGTTGCGTTGGGTTCGCTGCGGCCATGAGGGCTCGCAGTTGCTTGCCTCCAGCTCCACTATCTGTGCATTTTCTTTTAAAGAGTCGTTGTTTAGAGTGAGTTCTATAAACCATAGCTCGTAAATGACTTGAGTTTGCAAACACCTTGCCATGTATGAGGGTTGTTTTACACAGTTGATAGTTACTGTGGGAAAGTTATGTTTAGCCACTGCCTTGGATTTCTCTTGCTCCGGTTGTTGATGTAGATGAAACTCAAACTCAGTTGCCCCTCCTCAGGTGAACGCAATGGTTGTTGTGCTCGTGATGTCGGTCTGCCTCCTTCTTGACCTCGGTTTCCAAAGTTGCAGGTATGCATCACCTTTAATAAGTTGAACACTATACATATATCCAGTTTTAGTTATAATTACGTGTTTTTAATTATATTTGGGTTTACAACTTGCAGGTGACAGTTCGCAGAACCCTTGTAAGGAACCACTACACAAAAGGACTGGCGTACAAGCTACAGGTAAGCCTTGGTTACCAAATGGCTCTCCTGCTTGTGCAGACCTTAAGGGGAAGTTACAGTTAGAAGAAGTTACGGCATAGGTTTTTACCCGGTCTTGGGTTGTTGCTCTTCAGTTTACTAGTTATAGTTTTTGTTCAAACCCTCGCTTACAGCAGGGTAACTCCGACTCAAGCCGTGATTTGTAAATGCTTGTTTCTCATGTTTCTGCCAAAGTTGATACTTGGTCTGATGTCTTTTGTTTTAAACATCATGTTACATTATGGGTGCACCGGCTTTAAGCTGGTTTGTAAACTCTGTTTAAGTTTAAGCCTTCTCGGCCTGTTAAGCAATACACAGTTTTATTTTAAAGGAATAAGGGTTTTCCTTGAGCTCGGATTCAGTTTATCTTTAAGCTTATGGTAACTTTATAAACTAAGGTTTTTACTCTATTCATTTGTGTAATAACTATTTTACTGTGTATTATTTATTTTGCATAAAAGAATATTGTTAAAGGCTTGAAGTCTATTACTCAGTTATATTGTAAAATTATTTTATTTACAAGCTCAGAAATTTCGATCTAGGGTTCCTTAGAAGAAACCCTTATTTTTGAATATTTCTTCCAATTTATTTGAGTAGGTTCTTTACTTGTAAAACAATTATCGTTTTAAATTAATGTTATTATTTGTATTTATGTTATTGTTATAAGACTGTAACCAGTCTACAATAGTTCAATTTTGTTTAATAAAAATGCTCCACATGATAGACTTATAGCTTACCGTCTTTCTGTTATTAGAATAAATAAATTTATAAGGGTTTCAACCCTATTTTTACTCTTGCAGGTATAATCCTGTTAAGATTTGCAAAACAGTTCTTACATGGATATGTAATGTTTAAGTTAATTAAAATTTTATTCTTATTGTTTACAGAAATGTTAGCAAGGATTGTATTAGAGTTATTCGTAAACATCTATTTAGTAATTAGTTTGTTTTTTATAAAAGAATAATACCTTTCACGAGACCCTTCTTATTTATCATAATTGTTGTCTTGGTTTGGTTAGCAGTATAAATAAAGAAACTAAATACTTATAGTTTATTTCTCTGTTTATCTGAGTGTACTAAAGTAATTTACTGTATCTTTTCTACTGCATTCCTATTGATTAATAAATAAAACACACAGGTAATATTTATAATTTAACACAGTTTATTCTCATTCACTGGAATATAAAGTATACTTCATTTTTATTCTATGATATTTTCTTAACCTGATAATAATCCTTCTACCTATACTAAGCTACTGCTATTTTTAATATATTTACATAGTTCAGTTTGTAGAACAAAAATATAGATTATTAGGTTATTTGTTCTTTTTGAAGGTAATCTATATATTGATATAAATCATTGTTTTTGTAAAATGCATGACACATCTAATCATTCAGTCTCTTATCATTTCCTCCATCTAATTTTAAACACTCTTCTTGTTCTAGAGTACGGTCTGGTCCTTCCAGATGTGGAAAAACACAGGTTAAAATTATTTTTCATCTATTCAAATTCATTCATGCAAATGTCTAAAACATTACTAACTCTAAACAATTTACAACTAAATACTTAACATTCATTTAGAAATCAGATCCATATTTAACCATCTAACACAGTAAAACAAAATGGCTATAGAACCTGATTAAGCTGGACAACAACAGCGTTAGGAGGTCGTTCCTCCCTACCAACTCCTAGAGAACGCTCAAACAGCGTCTCCTCAGGACCCCCGAGCCTGTTCTTAGTCTCCTTGGCTAAGAACTGGTGGAGCAAGCAAACAATAGACTAGTCCAATGACTCAGAAATCACTCTGCACTCAGCAATAAGATCCTTCAGCTGAAAAGCTGCACTAGATCACTTAGCAGTTAACCCCTCAAACTCTTTCCATAAATTCCCTTACCATTGAATTTCTCTAAGTACATTCACCTGAATGAATACTTCTCTAGAATGAGCAGCCTCGACTCTCTTCAATGGGAATTTTTATAAAGATTTCCTTAGTCTTTTGGGTCAGTTGTCATTAATTGAGCCACCTGCTCTGATCCCACTTTCTTGGGGGATCATGACCCCAGATGTAGGGAGGTTGCCACCTGCAATAGTTGGAAATGTTTGAGGATGTTGCCACATGTCTATTTGCTCTCCACCCAGTCTCCTCCACTAACTTGACCAGTAAACACTCTTTTAACAACTCTACTAAGCTGTTGTCTCCACTTTTATTTATTTATAATTAAAATATTCAAAATTACATTCAATATCCTTGACTCTGCTGAGTGATCATTTACAACTTAGCATAAAATTTAACATAATGTCTTTAAATAAAATCAAATAAGATAATATTATTTTTGCAAAATTGGGGCATGTGACACAACCCAATACCACAAGGCGTTGTTATTTCAATTTATCACAAGGATTCTCTTCATGCTAGCTGGTGAATTTAAGTTGAAATCTCATTGTTTTTCTAGGTTAGTGATTTAGTCAAATAGTTGATGTGAAATAAACAAAGATTGGGAAAACACCAAATCTTTCCTCAATCTATCATTTCGTTAAACAGTCAATGTGACAAGACCCCCACTACTATAAACATGTCTTGTTGCAAATCCAATGATGTTAATAGCATTACCCAAACGCTAATTGCTGGAAGAATCCATGTTGGAATGTGTATAACCCAAAAGTGCCTTGCCGCAAAAACCCCAATTTGAAAATGCAAAATCCTAAAATGAAAGACCTTAAACCTCCTACTTGGTAGCTATAAAAGACTTATTGTTCAATGTAGAAAAAGCAGGTAGGACTTCCTCGTTCCTGATATCCGTGTACTTTCCTCATCTCTGGTTTGGTGAAGTAATGGAATGTGACGAACACCAACAAAAATTAAGGCCTCTAGGAGCGCAAAGTCTTTGGCGAGGCAATTCACCACCAGACCCGTGAACCTCCTGAACATGCAACCGCAACAACATAATTGTTGCATATTTTGATTGGGAGAGAAGAAGGATACATGGTGAATTCTGATTGGATGCAAGGACGATGAAGTGAACAATGTTTACAAAGAAAACCTCAAAGAGAAAAATGCCTATAGGGTAAACATTTTTAACCCTATGGTCTTGCCACAATTGTGACTGAGATGTTGTGCCATTCCTATCCCGATCCCAAAAGTCGCTTTGACCTGTGAATAACTCAACATAAACAGTTGGCTTCTCTTGTTTTGTATCTAGCTCAACTTGTGTAGATTTAACACAACTGGTGATGAATTTTCCTACTGTGGATTCCTCTCCACCATCCATAACCATGTGAGAACAACCCTCTGCTTCAGACTCAATTACTAAAGAATTCAATTCCTGAGCAGAATGAGGCCTTGAACTCTTGGAAAAATACCATGACCCTCTATTCATCAAGCGTCTCTGAAGCTTAAGGGAATTTCTATGCATAAAATGATCACATATATCTTTCTTTGCTGGGAGACCTGCAACATCGCTAGTCACATTAAGCTCAGAATATGAGGATCTTTGAGATGGCATTACACAGTCATCGGCAATGCTTATAGGGTAAGCATCAACATCTACCTTTAAATTCTTATCAGTTAGGCACTTAGGAGCACTAGAATCTGTAGTATGGCCTCCACTGAACACCATTTCGATGGTTTGACTGGTTTTCATTGATTATACTTCCACAGTGGATGCTTCACAATTACCCACATCTGAAGTATCAATCATCCCCTTATTTTCCAAGTCTGACAAGTTTGATCCAAGATTTTGGAAGCCAGTGGAGTCAATGGGTTTCCCAAATGACATCTTTATATGCAAGCCAAGGAAAAAGCTAGGTGCAACTGCAAAAGTCAAGAAAAATGATGGAATGCATGGACCATTCTCAAAATTAACACCACAACCATTCCTTCTACAATTAGTAGATGCACTTCTACAAGGATTCAACTTTATAGACTGTGTGGTAGAAGAAAACCTATAATCCATATCATGAAGAATACTCTCTTGCAAATCCTGGAAGAGAACATACATGCATTTAAAGGAAATTTGAAAAATTAATAGACAGATGAGCTCCTTCCACCATGCTCAAATATAAATAAACAAAACCTACAGAAACAACAGAATTAAAAATCCATAAGAAAAATGTAATTTTAGCTTACCTACATTTGAAGTATTTATCATTGACTAACACATAGGAAGAGTCATATCAAAGATTGACACGTTTTAAGAATCCTCCAAATACATAATTGAACCCCTGAAAGCCATATTCCCAGACATTTGACTACTACAGCTTCCAAACAGACATAAATTTGTTTTATTTGGACTTCGCACAGAATTTTTCTTGAGGAAGAAGATAACTTCTAGCATTCTCTTGAGATCCTTTAACTTTGCTCTTGTAATTGCCTGAAATTTGTAAAAAACAAATCCAAGAGGCTTTTTGAAACCTTGAGACAATGAAATCTGAACACTAAGAGATGGAACTAGTACTTGCACATCAACAAGCTTCATAGTTCCTAAGAACATGCAAGAACATTTATTTTCTAATGGATTCAAAACTGAGAACATAATCTTGTTGAATCCATTGACAACATCCCATAAAGAACCCCCAAATGAAAAAAAGTTTAATCCCGAGAAATCATCCACCACCAAAATATCCAAACAGACATCTGGCCACCCAGGCAAGACCATTCCACACTGCTTTGGAATCAAATTATTATGACAGTTACATGTTGCAGTCCATACCTAGGATACAGTAGAGGCAAGAAGTTCTAGATAGATAAGATAGGGTGTTCTCTATGAAGTTCCTTGGAAGAAAGAAAATAACAAATAAACACCTCAAAAAGTATCGGGCACTTTAAGAGCCCCATATGACTGAAGAACGCAAAACCACCCTAAGGTTGGCATTATTCCAGTGAATGCGTTAACCTAGGGGCAAGGTCAAACCCTTGATAGCTTAGCAAATCTTTTCCAAAGCCTGGTGAGAGCTTAGAAAACATCACCTGACCATTATCAACCTGCAAATGCTTGTGCTTGTTTTCATTAGTGATGATTTATGGCACCATATTATCTTCAGACCATCTAAGTTTTGAAAGTTCACCATCATGACAAGACTACAAAAGGTTCAAGTTCTTATTGATAGATATTTTGTTGCAGGTAAAAGGCAAAGTAACAATAGCTCTATCTAACTCCTTTTTATATTCAGGAGATTTTGTAGGCTCACTATTGTCACCAATTCCATAATATTCCATGCCTGATACAGAATGGTATGCATTACCTTTGATAGACATGGGGTATCCTTCAGGATGCACATTATTTTTAGGACATGGAATGTTTCTATGCTTGCTATCATTACTATACAGTGATTGGACCACATTCTTTCCATTGTAGAAATCCTGTTCAAGCCTTTTCATGGAAGAACAAGCTTTTCCAGCTTCAATCAACTTCTGAAACACATTCACCTTCCCCTCACCTGTCTTGACAATAGTCTCATATGTGGCCTTTAAGCCAAAACCGGTTTTGCAGTAACGTCTTCTAACATAGACATTTCCAGAATTCATCTTATGTGAACTTGGGGAAAAAATATACTTTTTTAACATTGAAATCAATATCCTTGAGGGGTACCAAGCTATCATCGTCTTTATGGCCACTACATTCCCCACCAATCTCGGAAGGCCTACAAGTCGCATCTAATAATACAGAAGCATACTTCTCAAAGGATCCATTTTCAGTTGTGTTTGTAAATGCATCATTATCAACAATAGACAAGTGAATTTCATTATTGACTTCTTGGGGATAGGGAGTTTCAGGAACTACTTTAATATTATTTGCAAACCTTCCCCTAACTTTTACATGGCCCGAATTGTCCAATATTTTGATATGGCCATAGGTTTCACCTGGAAGCAGATGAAGCTTGAATTTCTCATTTTGAAGTGAAAGCCACTCTTCATCACAGTGATCATAACGAACATAATGCAACTTATTTGTTGGATCATAACTCTTGAATGAACCATAATACCACTTATTATCAAGTGGCCAGAAAACCTTGATTCTCCTGTCCAAAATGTTGAAGGCATCTACCTCACTTAAACAAATTTCCTTGTAAAGCTTTGTGCCACTTACGTTTTGTCTCCGCTTTCGTGGCTGAAGTTCTCTTACACTACTCTATATTAGGGTGCTTATTCCAGTCTTCTCGGAATCACTCAGACAATGTCCTTGGAAATTGAGGGGAGGAATTAATTGGTTCTGCGGTGTGTTGAGCCACACTTGAACCATTCAAACCAAAGGTGCAACAATGCGAACAAAAGCGAGATGACAACATTCGAGCTGCATTTTGTTCTAAACTTTGCTCAATACATTGGTTAGCCTCACATTGGAGGCCAGGGATAACAAGGGTGTTTGAAGCCTCTAGTTAGAAACAGTTCTCTTTCTATGTTGAGCCTTATGGTTACTACACTTGAGAGGGGCATTATTTATTTCATTTGAAAATATCTATCTATCCACATGATGAGGCGAATCAGTTATTGATGAAGCAGTTTCGGAATTCCCTTTGTCTTTAGCTGTTTTTGCCACCTTAGTAGAAGCAACTTGATCATCAAAGGTAATTGGAGGTTCCACTTCAACTTTATTCAAAGAATGTTCGGAATGCAGAGCACTGGCCTTGCTCTTCTTTTTTATGTCCACAAAGACTTGGTGGCAAAATCTTTCAAAACCGGGAAACTATGTTCTGTTCGTACAGTCTCTCCAACAATTTTCAATCGCTTAACAACATATTATGTGGTCCCGTATGAAAACCTTAAAAGGCTTGGAAGAACTTCAGTTTTGACATGGGATTGTGACATATTTGAAGTATGTTTGGATTTCTTGGTGGATAACCAGGAGTTTACCCGGTTCGACCACCCATAATATCCAAAGCGAATAACTTAAAATCCAAAGAGCACAGTGGGTATCTAAAAGAGATGCACCAGTAGCGAGGGCATAATTAGGACCGGCATAGTTATACTACTAAGGTGAAAAAAAGCAGCAAATTCGCCAGGTAAAGATTAAGTAACAATACGATAGCAATAATTGAAACAGATTTTTTATATCCTATTTAAGATCCTTCAGTTGCATGAGATATAGGGTTCGTGAACTGAGTGGATAGACCACTTGTGGTTGCAAAGACAGATTCATTTAGAGGATCACCCCCTTGCCTTGCGTGCTTGGTAGGTCAATAGCCAATTTGAAAACTTCCAGTCCCAAATCGAGATGGTGTTCCATTTATAGTTCGTAGATTGATAGTTCGTAGCAAATAGAGCGAAGGTGGGCATTTGATCTAGATCGACACCCCTTAAGTTGTTCGCTTCCATGTTTCACGGCAGGTACACACCAAGAAGAAGCAAATCATTATGGTCATCGACTAGGGCATCGAGTCGTACCTGAGCAGAGAAGAGGATGTGGGAGGTGCGAAGAGGAACACCAATAACTAGCGACTAGCGGACATCTGAGCAGACATCAGTAAAACCAACGGAGAAGAAACCACGCCACTAAAGCATCGATGTGGAAAAACTCTGTTGAAATGTGTTACAGGACTGGTGGCACGCTCGAGGCAAACTTGTTGGACACACAAGATTTAAAACCCAAACCTTATCTGAAACTTTACACGTGGAAGCTTGTCAGGAGGGATGACTACATGAATAGTGTTTTTTCAAAGAAATTCAAAGCAGGGATGGAATTTGACGGGTAAATGCCTGTCATGGATCAATTTACCCATCAAATACAACTAAGA
This sequence comes from Pseudotsuga menziesii, assembly GCA_001517045.1. Classification (NCBI taxonomy): domain Eukaryota; kingdom Viridiplantae; phylum Streptophyta; class Pinopsida; order Pinales; family Pinaceae; genus Pseudotsuga; species Pseudotsuga menziesii. The sequence continues at coordinate 169,823 of LPNX010855028.1, forward strand.
TTTGACAAAGACCTTCAAAATTTGGCTTAGAATATACAAAACCTTTCAGATTTTAATTGTTACCGCCAATTTTGACGAGTGTCCGCCATTTGAAAATCCAACCCTGCTTCAGAGACTAACATCGATGTAAATATGTAGATAGATATATAGATATTATTTTAGATTTTGAATTTGTTTGATAGAATCAATCAAATTAACCTAATTGTAATAAATGTATAGTAGAGATTTATTTTATGGTCATGTTATCTTATTATACTTAAATACATTTTGACTAAGAATTAAATAAGCTTCTTGTTAAAAAACTGATAATAATTTGTTTTTGTTTTTTCATATGAGTTTTTATTTTTTTGTTAATTAAATATTATTTGTTTTGTGCTTATATTAATTGGAACAATGTGATATGAATAATGGACATAAACTTATATATTTTAGTCTTTGTTTAATAGTCAACTATGTTCACAAAACTAAGTAGTTGGTTGTGTTTATCAATATTCACATACTGCTTTACGTGTACCTGTGCTAATACTATTATAATATTTTCCAGCTAGTACGCTCAATAAGAAAATGATACCAAGATAAGACTTTGGTTTGATGACAATAATAATAATACTTTAGAAAATGAATATATTCACTATTTTAATAGATATTAGTTCATAAATATAATTATATTTTTTGGTATTTATTTGTTATGAATATTTTTTGGATATATAATTAGCATATCTATTCAAGTGTGAACATCTATAAACTATAAGTTAAGTGTTAGGAACCACTTATTTGTTATTTGTTTAATCATAAAATCAATCTTGATAATGCACTTTTCTCATCCTCGTACAATCAAAAAAATGCTAATCATCCTCGTACAATCTAAAAAATGCATAAATAATAATCCACCCTAAATTTTAAAATATAAACATCTATCCATACAAAACTATAAACATCAAATATAATTTACCTAAATCTTGAAATAAAAATAAAGAACCATGGTACACCCTCATAAAGATTTTGACAAGACTAAAACATGAATCACATTGGATTCCAATACTCGTGCAAAACAAAAACCGTGGCCCTTCAGCCGACCATCAAAGACATTAATGGCATCCTCAAGGGCGCCACCACCGAACAGCTCTACCTTTGTACCCATATTAAAGTGGGGCGCCACCACCGAACGACTTCGCCTTTCTGCCCAAAAATAAATATTAGGAGGAGCACGAAATTGAAATTGATATGATAAGGTGGAACAAAACCGATAAGAAGTAATAAAAGCAAAATATGACTAATGATTGAATGGTCTCTTTTAATTTAAAAAGTTATTTTTAAAAGTTAAAAAAATATTTTTCTATATAAATTGTGAAAAAGATGCATATACTCTTTGAATGAACAGTTCATAATAACAACATCCTCCATTTGCCTCATATCAACTAAAAGACAAGACCCATTCTCACCATAAGAACACTTCATAGATTCATAAGGTAAGGCTTGATGTGTTTTTTTTAATCTCCACAACAAACTTTCTTCACAAGATTTTAAGATGAGTTTGTGGTCATTACTAAGTGGATTGGTGGTGTTTTTAAACACTTTTAAGCATTGAAACACATGTGTGAGAGGATCCTATAAAGCATAAGATATTATGTGTCGTCAAAAGAGGAGCCTAATTAATAAAAAAAAGGCTTAGGGTTTGCCATTAGAGATACCATTTTAGGATAAGGAAATGGTGTTGCTAATTGAAGCTACATGTGCCTACTTGATATGTAGTTGTCATGGGTTCATAAGCCATTGTTTGAGGGAGCTAAAGTCATAGAAGTTTGAGGGAAAAAATTAAATAAATAGTGATACTTCTCAAGAATTGTCAACAAGGAAAAAATTGCCATGAGGGGGCATTGTGTTGAAGACTATTAAGGTTATATTAGAGTGGCACAAATTGTCTTCGTAAAGAAGTTCCAATTTGATTGATAAGAGGAATCAAACTATGAGTGCAACATTTGGTATACGGTGACTTTGACTTATCACTAGTTTGGCATTTGCTTCATTAAACTTATCAAAGTGCATTGAAGAGGGTCATCACATATATTTGTAATATTACATTTCAAAAGGAGTGGGTGGGTGCACAAAGTTGTTTCCCTTTTTCATTGCAATGAGAATACATAGTTGTTATTTTTAGGAATGAACACACTTCAAGAAAGCACATTCATCGTTATTTTTAGGAATGCACCCACTTCAAGAATGCACAATCGTTGTTATTTTTAGGAATACACGCACTTCAAGAATGCACATTTGTTAATTTTAGGAATGTGTGCACTTAAGGAATGCACATACATTTCTATTTAAATAGCTTCATCCTTTTCCTAAGTTTACGTCAATTTTATTAATAAAAATGTTAGAATAATCCGTCAGGATTATTGTAAATAAATAATAAATAGGAATATGAATAGATAGGAAGGCGAAAAGGCTGGTAATCAACCGCCTCATGAAATGTATAAATATTTGATATGTTAATGGAATAGTATTGAATCGGGAGTTATTACCAACAAGTGGTATCAGAGCGGGTTCCTGCCATAACTCCTGCTGTTAAATTCCAGTCTTGGCAGCCTGTATGCTTGCCAATGCATTGCCAGACCTCCAGTCTGCCCTCTGCTCTTCCCTCCTGCCAGTGCATTCATTGTATGCGTTATTCTCATTCTCATGAGACTACTGCTGCTTTGAAGACTCTGGAAGTGTAACCCTAATCCCTTGAACGTGGTGAATGAGTATTCTTCTGCGTGAGTTTGAGTATATCAGAGCTGCGATTATCCTTTCACCATTTCCACCAGAGATTGGTGAATCTGGTCTGTAGTGTCTCCAAAATTCTCCATACAATCTTTGAGTGCCGCCTTTTCTCATTGTAGCTCTTCTGGATTTAAGGCCCACAGCCCAGACAGACACGTTGTGGGCATACTCCGTGAAGAACAGCGCTGCGACCTGCATTGAGATTGATATATATACATATATATTGTTGTGGCTCGCTTTCAAATTCTCCCAATTCAAGTCATATGGAAGTGCTGCAGCCTCATCTCTTATCCGCCATGGCTGACTCAATTCCACTCCACTCTCCCACCGTGAAGCTATGCAGCTGGCCTGAAGCCTGAGCACCGTGAAGCTGTGCACCTGCCAGAACCAGCGTGGAGCTGGACCGGAAGCATGGAGCGTAAACCCTAATCTCCAAAGTTTTTTTACTTAGTTGACTGCACTTTCTCGAATGTGCTGCTTGCAATGAGGATTAGTCCAGAGCTTTTGGACTAGTTGAAGCTTCCGTTGTTTGCTATCGAGAGGAATTTCCCATTTATTGAATAGCATCTCCCTCTCTTCAGATGAGAAGCGGGAGCGCTTGCGCCTAGCTAGGAGTTCTCGTTCACGCTTCAGAGCACGTGCACTTGAAGCTAGAGAGACAACGTGATCATCTGACCCATTTGATGGGCTTGCATTGCCCAATTCAGCAAAATGCTGCTCCAACCAAGTCAGTCTGCGTAGCTCTACTGCATTCTCGTGGCTTGATATCATTGAGTGTGTAGTATCGGTGCCTTGATATCACACATCTACTGTGTTGAATACCGCATGGTATAATGTATGCTGTGAATTGTGCGTGGAGATGTTCTGAAGATTACGTTGGCTATCTGTGATCTCCTTCCTGCGACTTGAAGACTGCGTGGAGATTTCTTGGTAAATGATGTGCTGGCTGCATTTTGATTTGGTAAGGTGAGTGCTGCATTGGAGTGTGGTTGATATCAGACTGCATAATACCTGTGCTGGAGACTGTTGGCTGCGTTGGAGTAGTATTGATTCATGAACCCTAATTTTCTAAACACCGTGGTGATGCGTTGAAGACTGATGCCATTGACAGCGTGAAGCTGGACACACTGATGCCATTGCTGATGCGTTGACAGTGTGAAGCTGGACACACTAATGCTAGTGCAGTGAAGCCTGCGTGAATGCTGCCTACGTGAAGACTTGGTTTAAGACTGCTACGCCTGGAGGAGATAAGCATGCGTGCCATTAAAAGCTACATTGAAGCTTGCTGAAGCCTACGTGAAGCTTGCTGAAGCCTGCATGAAGGTATATAGGCATTGAAAAATTGATATATGTTAAAGACTCATATACATATTGCGTTGTGATATATGAGACCATTGAGAGACTGATATATGCTGCGATTTCTGCGAGCTATGAGTGTGGAGATAAACATTTTTGTTCATTAAAATACAAAAACCCTAGTTTTTGCCCTAATCTTTTGCATTGAAGAGTGATAGATTCAACATAATACTGTTGGTGTGTGTTGTAAATTACTTCCATTTTCCTGAAGCTGCTATTGTAATCGAGCTGGTGCTCTCCCTCAATACTGCTTGTGAAATGCATGGAGGCCGAACCTAAATATTGCTGCAAACATCCAATTGAAGACTGAAGTTGTGATCACATTCTACCTGAAACGAGATTACTAAGACTGCCCATCATGTTGACTGCATAAAGTTTTTGAAATCTGCGAAGAGCTGAGATAATTGTTGACTGTTGGTTGTAATATTTTCTCTGTCATTGTATCATTTTTTAAAAAACTTGAAGTTGAGATATTAACATTGTAAATCACCTTGACAGAGATTGTAGACCTGCAAGGTTATTATTTTTTCTATTTCTCTCAAGTTCATTATTGTAAATTACACTGACAGTTGTAAAGATGCACTCTTTGGCATCTAGTATTGGTGCTGCCCTAGCTGGCAAAGACCAATCCAAAGAACCTTCCAAGGGAGATTGCAGCAAGAGAGGCAGAGGGGGCAGAAACAACTCCAGAAAAAGATCAAAGTGCAAACGTTGTGGAAAGAATGGGCACACATCAAATCAGTGTTGGGCTTCATGGGACTCCATCAAGGACAAGCATAACCAGAAGAAAGATGACCAAGATGCTAGTAAATTTTCTGATTCTTGTATTGTTGCACATTGTAATCTTGGATTTAATGAAATGGATTCTCTTTCATCTTACAAAGATTGTTGGCTGCTTGATACTGGTGCAACATCACACATGACATTTAGAAAAGACTATTTTGAAGAACTGAATGAAACAATAGATGGCATAGTTTACTTTGCAGATAAGTCAAGTATTAAACCAAAGGGAATGGGCACCATTCGACTGAAGATGCCTGGATTCCCTGATTTCTTGTTGAAGAACGTTCTCTATCTTCCAGAGTTGCAGAGAAGCCTGCTGTCCATGGTGGAGATTTGACAGCAAGGCCATTCCATCCACATGTTTGATGGGATCGTTGAAATAAGAAAGTCCTCTGACAACCAAGTCATCATGACTGGATATGAACATGGGAAGCTGCTGAAGCTCAAGGGTTCATCTGCAAGATTTCAGAACTATGCCTACCTCTCTCAGCATGGAGAAGGTAATATGTCATCTAGCTCATTGTGGCATGCAAGATTTGGTCATCTAAATTATAACAGTCTTCGCTTGTTGAAAAAGAATGGTGTATTTGGCTTGCCCACCATTCCTAAAGAGAAGAATAAATGTGATGCATGTATATTAGGGAAACATAGTAAGCTGCCATTCCATGAATCTAATTTCAGAGCAAGTAGGAAATTAGAACTAGTGCATTCTGATTTATGTGGCCCAATGCCAACTCCTTCATCAAATGGGAATAAGTACTTTATGACATTTGTTGATGACTACTCACGAATGTGCTGGATTTACTGTTTAAAGACAAAGTCAGAAGCATTTCAAACATTCAAAGACTTTCGTGCATTAATTGAAAAACAAGCACAATCAAAAATTGGTGCACTTCGTACTGATAATGGAAAAGAATACACTTCAAATGCTTTTGAAGCTTATCTTCGCCAACATGGAATTGCACATCAGACTACAGTTCCCTACAATCCTCAACAAAACGGTGTAGCAGAGAGAATGAATAGAACCATAATGAATATGGTTCGCTCAATGATGTTTTTCAAGAATGTAAAACTAATGTTTTGGGGTGATGCAGTAAAATGTGCAGCATATTTGAGAAATAGAAGTCCCTCAAATGCTCTTGAGGACAAGACTCCACATGAAATGTGGTTTGGCCATCTCCCTTCAATCAAGCATCTCAGAGTTTTTGGTTCCACCTGTTATGCCTTGATTCTGAAGGAGCAAAGAAACAAGCTTGGTGCTCGAAGCAGAAAGTGCATTTTCCTGGGGTAC
>LPNX010855028.1:184944-223066 GCA_001517045.1 Pseudotsuga menziesii
CGGTGCTTCGAATCACATGATAGCTGAAGCAGACTCTTTTTCATCCTTGGAGACCAGCAAAGCCATTCCCATCCACTTGGGAGATGACTCCACCATCATTTCCAAAGGACAAGGTACTGTAAATCTAGAAAATGGTTTTTTTTCTAATGTTTTGTATGAACCATCTCTAGCAGCAAATCTCCTTAGTGTCTATCAAATGACACATACAAGAATGCCTAAGAGGGTCTCTTTCAGCCCAAATGATGTTGAGATAACATAAATTTCATCCGGGAAACTCATTGCAAAAGGCCATGCAAATCATCATGCAAAAGCCTATGAGTTCTCTCACTTTGTTGCGGATGAAAAGCCCACCGCTTTGCTAACTCATGGAAATGAGGTTAGTAGGCTGTGGCATGAAAGGTTTGGCCATCTTAATTTCAAATATTTGCAGCAATTACAGAAAAAATCCATGGTTGAAGGCCTCCCAGTCATCAAGGCAACCACGGGAGTCTGCAAGGGCTGTGTGATTGGAAAACATCCTGAGCACAAGTTCGATCAAGGGAAGGCAAACCGAGCTACAAGCATATTGGGGCTGATACATTCTGATATCAGTGGTCCAATGCCTGTCACATCCATGAATGGATCAAGGTACCTCCTTACCTTTATTGATGATTTTTCCAGGTATACATGGGTTTTATTTCTCAAAAAGAAATCAGAGGTATGTGAAAAATTTTCTGAATTGAAGGCCTTGATCGAAAATGCCTCTGGGCTTAAGATCAAGATATTGAGATATGATAATGGAGGGGAGTATGTTAGTAATGAGTTGCTATACATTTTCTCCCAAATTGGTATTCAGGTCCAACATTCAATTCCCTACACTCCCCAGCAGAACGGAGTAGCGGAAAGGAAGAATCGATCTCTCAAAGAGATGACCACCTGTATGTTGGAGTCAAAGAAGCTTGCTACAAATTTGTGGGCTGAAGCCATGCATGCTACAGCATACATTCAGAACAGGGTGCCATATTCATCAGTAACAGGAAAGAATCCTTTCGAAGCATACTTTGGACACAAGCTAGATGTGTCGAACCTACGGGTGTTTGGGTCCACTGCATGGGCCTGAATTCCGCTTGATAAAAGAAGGGCTTTGCAACCACAGAGCATAAAATGTCTGTTCATTAGATATCCCGATGAATCTAAAGGATTCAAGCTACTGGATATCAAGACTAAGCAGATCATCATTGAGAGAAGTGTCAAGTTTGATGAGCCTCTTCAGGAGGTGGAACTAGTGGAGGAGAAAACTGTTGAAATTCCTTCCTATTCCACTGAATATTTGGATGATGAAATTGGGGATGATGACCCTGATTTGGATCCTCTGATTTCTAATATCAGTGTGCAGCAAACATCAGATACTGAATCATAACCTAAAGTGAAAAATCATCTTCCTACATGGGCCCGACAGACACTCTCCTCCGCAGGAGACAACATTGGAAATCCGGATGATCCAAGGAGAACCCGGTCTGATTTCCAAAGAGCAGGTATTGCACTCTCTTGTTCTGATATTTTGTTGTCTGAAACTTTCTATTTGATGATTAGTTCAGATCCAAAATCCTACTACCATGCTCTGAAGGATCCGAGATGGCAAGTTTCCATGGATGAAGAGATGAGTTCTCTTCAGAAAAACACTACTTGGGAGCTAGTTTCTCTTCCTCCGGGAAGGAAATTGGTTCAATGAAAGTGGGTGTTTCGAACAAAGGTTGCTGATGATGGAAGCACCTAAAAATATAATGCAAGGCTGGTAGCAAAAGGTTTCTCTCAGGTCCAAGGAGTGGACTACCATGAGACCTTTGCACCGGTTGCAAAAATGGACTCCATCCGTCTTGTTTTGGCTATTTCCACATCCAAACACTGGGAGGTGCATCACATGGATGTTAAGTCAGCCTTTCGGCATGGAGATCTTCATGAGGAGATATACATGAAGCAGCCTGAGGGCTACATCACTGATCCATATTTGGTTTTCAAGCTAAAGAAGTCACTATATGGGTTAAAACAGGCCCCAAGAGAGTGGTATTCCAAGATGGATGCCTTCCTTCTCTCGCAAAACTTTCAGAGATGTAGATCAGATCCAAATGTGTATTTACAGTAGCATGATGGGCATATAATTATCATTTTTTTATATGTTGATGACTTACTGATCACAGGTAGCACAATTGCCTCCATTTCAGCCATCAAAACTGCTCTCCACAATGCCTTTGAAATGAGTGATTTGGGGCTTCTAAAACAATTTTTGGGGCTCGAAATCGAGCAAAATTATGATGGGATTATGGTCACTCAGTCAAAATACATTTCAGAACTGTTAGTCAAGTTTAACATGGCTGAATGTAGGCCTGCACCAATCCCTTTCCTTTCAGGGATCAGCCTTGAAGAAGGAAAAAGCACACCTCCCATGGACTGCACTATCTATCGACAGCTGATTGGTAGCTTATTGTACTTGACACATTCTAGGCCTGATATTTGTTATGCTATGAATGTTGTATCAAGATACATGGAGCAGCCTCATGATCTTCATTGGAAGGCAGCCAAGAGGATCCTCTAGTACATTCATGGAACCAGGACCTACGGCATTCATTATGCTGCAGACTCCGAGCTAGAGCTGGTTGGATACACAGATTCCGATTGGGCGGGTGATTCTATTGATCGGAAGTAAACTTCCGGATATGTATTCATGTTTGGTGGTGGCCCTATTTGCTAGTCAAGCAAAAAGCAGGCTGCCATAGCACTATCTTCAGCAGAGGCCGAGTATCGAGGAGCAGTGAATGCTTGCATCCAGGCAGTTTGGTTGCAAGGCATTCTTTCAGAGTTTGATCTTGGTAGTACTTTGTCCACTGTCCTCTTTTGTGACAACCAGAGTGCTATTAAGATATCCACGGATCCAGTTACCAGGCAGAGGACCAAACATGTAGAGATTCACATGCACTACATCAGGGAGCTAGTGCATGACAGGACCATCATTCTGCAATACTGCCCGACTGATGAGCAAATTACAGACATCTTCACCAAGATATTTTTAGAAAAGAAGTTCACTTACCTCTGTTCACTATTGGGGGTGAGTTCATCAGGGTGATCCAGACTACTTTCAGTGTTCAGCTTGAGGGGGGGGTTTTTCCCACTGGGTTTTCCCTCTTTTCCTCACTTAGTTTGTTTTGAGCATTGTTTCAGTCCCTTTATTGTACAGGGTGACCTGTGGCCTTTGTTTCCAGGGCCCTATCATTTTATGCATCTATGTTTTCTAACTCTTCCTAAGTATAGCTTAAGGGGGGGTGTTGGAGACATTTACCTTCATACTCACTCCTTCGGTCAAATTGGCCTAGTTAAACCACTATCCTAAGTTTAATTGACATCAGGGGAGCATTAATTACCATCATCCCAGTCACTCCCACGCCTACCTACAGTCAAGGAGGCTAACTGGAGCACTCTAGGGGTGATCTGTGTGACATTCATGCACCTAATTGCTAACTAGTTGTTACTTTCAGTTCAACAAGTCAGTTACAGTCAGTTAAGGTGCCTTCATTCATTAAATATATTATTTAATGATTATTTTATTATTATTTAATGAACTGGAGTTAACAAGGCACCTTCACCAACTTCTGATGGTCAGTTCAGCTTCAGTAAACCTCATCAGGGTTCATTGGAGTCATGCAGTACTAGCACTTGATGGTTGGTTGCTATGACATGTGTTTGATCTCCTTCAGTTGAGATTAAGTCATTTATTGCACTCCAACTTCAGTTAAGGGTTTGATGAGTCAATTAGGGTTTTGGTCAAGTGGTTAACTGAGTGAGATTGCATGGCAAAGAGTCAGTTAAGCTAGACTCACTCATTGAATTCGAATTGTCCCTTAGGTATTCGAATTCTTCATGGAGTTAAGCCATTGCTCATGCATGGAATTGTAATCCTTTATTGTTTATATAATATACAGAGAGGAAACCTATTTGGTATTCTAGTTATTTCCAATTCATGAGTATTTTGTTAATAATTCTTTGATGATTTTGATTCCTAGTTCCTAGATCATGTGCAAGAATTAATACGTAACACTTTTTGGCAAGCAGACGAAAGAAAAATGGAGCTTTATCAAGATTTTTAAAGCTCGATCGAGGGATAAACAAAGCTCTCAATTGAGTCAATTAAAAATCGTTGATCGAGCCTTTCATTAACCCTCAATCAAGCTATATTACTCGATCGAAGGTTAGGAGCTCGATCGAGATAATACCTCAATCAAGATATTATCTCTATAGAGCTCCTAAAAAGTGTTATAAAAATGGAAAACAACTTCCAACGGTTTAATTTCACCGTGTCTATTAGTCAAAGTCTCAATCGAGCAATGTTAGCAAAAAATATCAGTCGATGCGGACAAGGACTATTTCCCTAGTCTGAATGATCCAAATCTAGAAAAAAACACACTACACAACAAGGAAACTTTCCCTAGAACCCTAGACTACTTGAATTAACTACTCGCATACCTTTTAAGGGGCATATATGATGGTTTGAACTTGTTGTGCTTGAGCTACGCGATGAATGAACATGCAATAGACACAAAAGGACAAAACCACATGAGAGTAACAAGATAATCTACAATTCTATGTAAATGGCCAAGGAGATAAACAATCAACAAAGCATGATAATGAGACACGCAGTGTTTATGGGAAAGAAAACAATGTTTGCATTAATAAAGAATGAAGGAGAGATCGCAACCGAGCCTTGGTGTTGGGAGATCTTCACAATGGAGCCTTGCCTCTAAAGACTCAAGAAAGACTGAGATTATTTGGACAAACTTTGGATGCTATCACACAATGTTTATCCCCTTTCCAATGAGGGATACATTGCTATTTAAAGGTCTCAATGGATAGAATGGGTTGAGTATTCAAAGGAGAAGGTTGAGGGATCATCCCAAGGATAGGGGAATTCGAGTTCCACCTATCCATATTATTAGCGATGAGGTTCCACAAAGGCATATTTGAGAAACCTATCAAAACTTCTTTTTTGACTTTTTAAGTCGAGCACAACACTTTGCATGAGGGAAACAAGCGATGTTGAGGGGCACCACCTATTACAAGAAAGCAACTGGTGGCAGCACCACTCCTTGCAATTGAGAAAGGTGTGTTTCCAGCTTGAACACCGCCTTTTTTCCATTGACAGGGCATGGTGGTGGCTCAAACCAAGGGAAATAAGGGAATAGGCCAGTTTTATCCATTTTTTCACTTCAGCCTCTAAGGGATTTTAGAAATCAATGGGATACCTTTCTCATAACATGACAGTGTTGAGAATTAGGTGTAACAAAATCCCCCCCCCCCCATATCATGAGGCTAGAGGGAAATGATAGGAAGAATGCTTTGATAGGAAAAGTTATAACTTCGAGGAAAACGTACAAAGGTTGGAACTTATCAACAACCAAGATGTTTCTGCAGTACATTTACACTTTGATATATGTCCCAAATGAATCACAACATGGTTGCCGACTAATGCAATGCAGATCCATGTGAGATACAAATAGTCATGGCTACTAAAATACAACGTAGATCCATGTGAGATACAAACAATCATGGCTACTTGTTGGTACAACTTGGTCATATGGGTAAAAGGGTTATTCTCCAACCTTGATTGACACACCTTGGTCTTGTTGGTGTAGGGCTTGTTTTCCCACATTGTTATGACCCCTCTTCTTGACTTGTGATCTTATGTTGAACCTAGATTGGTATTTATACTAGCTCCCATTCATAGTGTGGTACCTTAACCCTTTTGGTATGTTTGTTATGGGTGTGACCTTCTAGTATCCCCAAACAAATCACAGCCTGCTCAAGCAAGTTCAGACAGGTTACGGTTTAGTCCAAGCAACTCCAAGAAGGTCATGATTCACTTCAAGCAGACCCAAGAAGGTCACGGTTCAGTCCAGGTAACCCAAAAAAGGTATATTTGTACTAACCTAAGAAGGAGAGGTAGATTTGTACTCTGTTGTTGACTAAACCTACAGTAATTGAATTTATTCTCTCTCTCAAGTATGTCCTTTGTTCCTATAGTGACTTGTCTCTTAATAAACAAGATATGATCTAAAAGAATATTTTTTAGTATAAGGAAGGTTTCAACTCTCCTAGTGGGTTATCTTATTTCTTTTCTTTGTACTTTGAGTTAGATTTACTACTGATGTTATTTATTGTCTTTGTATTCTTCTTAGCTTTAACACAAGGACCTTCGAGAGTGTTAAAGTTGAAAGAGATGAAAATTATGGTTTAAAATTATCTTGTGTAGTTACAACGATACTATTTTTTTCTAGTATTGTTTTGTCATGGTTTGTGATAGTTTATGTATGTTTGAGATGGTTTGTCATGGTTTATGTATTTTTTCTTATCAGATATCTGCTGCTAAGTTTAAATATCAAATTCTAGTTGCCAGTTTCCAATATTTGCAATTGGATTGATGCATATTTGTTAAGTTTTTGGGATCCATCTCTCTAACTATTGGATAGACTTTAAGTATAGGAGAAGGTATTTATGTTTACATGTTAATTTCATGTGCTTTTTGCTGCTACTAAAATTGTGGAAATTTTATCGACATTCTCATAATTAGCATTTTTGAATCCTTTGCTTTGAGAATTAGAATAGAGAAGAGTTGATGGGAACTCCAAAATGGTGATGATAAAACTCCTTGTTGTTGTATGGACCTTCCTTATCCGGTGATGATAAAACGTATTGTTGTTGTATGGAATAGTTATGGACTTCTGCGAAGTGGGGTAAGGTTCAACAAGAGAATAGGCAGAGGATTGAATAGAGTCCTAGTGCAACCGGAATAAGAAACTACGAGCGAATATCACAAGGGATTAAGCGACCCTACAACGATGAAGGGGAATACCAGGATATGCCCGAGTCTGAGGAAGGACCAACCCAAACCAACAATGTACCTACACCTCCATGCATTGTGCCACATTCAGGAAGGAACACTAGATCCTCACAAGAATATCTGGTGTGTCATCACTGTAATAAAAATAGCGGATCAATGAACACAGGAGGAAGGCCTAGAATGGCGGGAGACGATGTGAAATTACCTTTGTTCCATGGGAACGGGACCAAGGCTCCCAATCTATATTGATTTCTTTGTGAAGCGTATGGACTGTGAAGCAAGTCCAAAATAAAGACTATAAGAAGGGTCAACTGGCGAAAAGTTTCCAGAGTTGCACATTAGATTGGCATATGAATTTCGTACAACTTTCAACAGGGAATCAACAAAATACTCTAGAGGATATTAGAAATTGATTGATTGAAGAATTGGGAAATCCAAATATGATTCAAAGTACATCACAGAATTGAAGGAAATCAAACAATATATGAATGAGATGGTGTGGGATTTCGATCAACGATTCAAGACCCTAATGGCGAAAGTCATTTTTGGAATGAGCGATGTACAACACAAATGATGGTTCATCGATGCATTAGTACCAGATTTCTGAATTCCATTGATGCAACAGAAGACTACGACATAGAGCAAGGATCTAGAGATAACAATGAAGCTAGAAGCCTCACCAGTCGAAGAAACTGGAGTTGGAATGAATCAGATCCAATCGCAATTGGTGAACATGACGATTCGATTGCAAGATATCAAGAAGGGAATTCATGAAGAAGTATGGTGTACCCGATGTCACACAGAAGGAAATCATAAATATCAATGCCAAGACTTCCATAATTACTTGTTGTTGGGTGCTCCAAATCCATTAAGCCACGGTGGGATGCCATGATGTCGCATATTCCAAACTCACAGACATCGATAAGAGAAGAGTGTATATCTCCAAAAGGTAGTATCGAAACCTGCAAGGCTTGTTCTGTAATTTATTTCGCTTTGTTGTTCATGAAGAAAAGGATTGTAGAGCATATGGCCTGCTCCAGGAAAGGACAATGGATATGTACTATATGAAGGGAGAAGAACACTGATCGATGAAAAGCCTGTTGCTGCAGCAGCCACTTGAATTTGTGTAACCGTAACTGTAGTTTGATCCATCGCAACCGCAATATAATCAGATGCAGTATACTCCACTGTAGCCGCAGTATATTCAACCACAATATGTTCATCCATAGCCAAATCCACCGCAGCAACAACAATTTAACCAACCGCAGTACAAGGCACAAGGAGAATTCTGTGGAGGATTTCGAGGAGGACAAAACAGAGGTTTCGGTTGAGGAGGAGAATGAGTTAGTGGACATGTGCAGTGCTATAATTACAGATTATTGAGGCATTATCAGGGAGATTTCCCAAACCTTCAATCACAATGTACCTACTGTACGGTTGCATATCATATTGTCGAAGATTGTCTACAGCTAATCGAAAAATGGCAAGCAAAGAATGTTCCACCGCCAAAAAACTAGAATCAAAATGTGAACCAAAACACGAACCAAGATGTGAACCAACACCAGAATTAGAACTAAGGACTGACTATGGGGAAAATTTTGGTTGAACCCTGACCACAACCTGCATATGTTGCGGTCGTAACATGAGGAGGGGCGACAACAGGAGATGATGATCCAATACCGTAGATTAGATGGGAGGCTCAAAAGAAGGCGCAATTCGATATCGACACCGAGAAAGAAACGTTCTTTTATGCACAAGATATCATCAAAGGAGATATGGGTAAGTTTCCTATTTATAGAATGCCACCTACTTTTGATTCGACACATGTAGCAGGACCTTCTCGAAGGGTTGGAGCTTCGCAAAATTTCTTTGAAAGATGTCTATTACTAGAAAAATATCCCGATGTGCTAGCTGATATCGCAAGTCTGTTATAATGACCAAAGAAAGTCTGACAAGACTACGCAGTGAAATCCTTGCATAAGAAGAAGACCAGAAGGGAGGTGAGATTGAATGTCCAAATTAGTGATTACGATGTGGATTCAATCATTCTGGATCTAGGCTCGGATGTCAACATTTTGTTAAAGCAGACATGGGAGAAGATGGGGAATTCATAGTTGGTTTGGTTACCTTTACAACTGCGACTATAAAATTAAGTCAAGGTGTCTCCAATTGGGAGAGTAATGCGCTTACTTGTGGAAGTAGAAGGAATGAAGACATATTAGAATTTTGATGTTATCAAAATTGTCGACGAAGGAAGCTCATATCTCGCACCACTGGGGATTGGTTGGGCTAATGACAATCTGGTAGTGATCAACTTCAAGAAGTGAGTGATGAATTTTGAGAACCACAACATAAGATTCATAGCCCCATTGGACCCGAGCAAAGGAAGAATATATGTCAAACCAGTCAAGGAGAAAGTCGTAGGAGGATCGGAACATGCATATATTTTTTGAAGACTACATTCATCACAATACGGATGGGGAGTTGGGATGGTGAATCTATAGCTACGCATCAGCGGATTATGATGATGCACTGGATAATTAGCAGAATTGGCTACATGAACTATCCATATAAAAGTGTGGATTGGGTCACTCAGTCACTGTGTTGGGTCGCAACATAGATTTTTGAGATACCAACATACAGAGGATTACCCAACTTGGCTGAGTTTATCACTGAATTCGAAGAGAAGGTATCGACACCTCAATGATTGTTGGCATTGGAGGAAGCGTTGATGGCACTCTAGCACGTTGGTGGCGACACATAAGAAATCAATCGACTGATGGTCGTTGTGTCGCGGTTTGATAGAAGTTCGCTTTAGCGAAACAGAGCACTATCAAATCACAAAGTATGATGGACAAAATAATCCTCATGATCATTTAGGTACATGTCAGACCACATGGGTATCAAAAGCAAAGATTGAGTGGGTACATTCTTTTGTACATATGTTGGATGAAATGACGCGATAGTGGTATGCACCAGTAGAACTTGGAAGGGAGATCATGACATGGGAATACTTAATGGTCAATTTCATCCACAGTTTTAGCTTTGCGGATGCTAACCCAATGATTCATAGCACACTTCAGCACATCCGAGATGTTATCTTGGAAGTAGTCTGAGTTGCATTTTCGGCGGAATCTCATGAGATACCAGTTGTACAATCGATGATGGAGTGTTAAAATGTAACATTCGGGCCTGGAGATGGGGATGATCCAAGAAATATCGATATCCCAGAATCAAAAGGAAGTCAAAATATCGCAGCACCGGAGATACTGACAGACAAATTTAACCAACCGCTAAAGATTCGAAAGGTCAACATTGGGACAGAGGGCGAACCGAAGTTCGACAGTATGAGTTCCACGACTTGTTTTCGACCAAATTTTTTGAGATGAAGGGGATTCTAGGGGACTTGGGAGAAATGTGAATCGCACTCAAACCAGATGTGAAGCCAGTGAAGCAGCATCTGTATCGATTAAATCTGCAATAAAAGGAGCGAGTGAATGCTGAGCTTGACAGGATGTTGGATTTTGGAATCATTGAACCAGTCAAGAGTCGGAATGAATCATTCCAATGGTTGTTCAAAATAAGAATATAGGTGAAGTCCGGATCTGTGTCGATCTCCGGATAAGACTTTGGTTTGATGACAATAATAATAATACTTTAGAAAATGAATATATTCACTATTTTAATAGATATCCGTTCGTACATTTAATTATTTTTTGGCATTTTATTGTTATGAATATTTTTTGGATATATAATTAGCATATCTATTCAAGTGTGAACATCTATAAACTATAAGTCAAGTGTTAAGAACCACTTATTTGTTATTTGTTTAATCATAAAGTCAATCTTGACAGTGCACTTTTCTCATTCTTGTACAATCTAAAAAATACATAAATAATAATCCACCCTAAATTTTAAAATATAAACATCTATCCCTATAAAAATATAAACATCGAATATAATTTACCTAAATCTACCTAAATCTTAAAATAAAGAACCATGAAAACAATGTACATCCTCATGAAGATTTTGTACATCGTCATAAAGATTTTGACAATACTAAAGCATGAAGATTTTGTACATGGTCATAAAGATTTTGACAAGACAACATCAATAAACATGAATCACATTGGATTCCATTACTCGTGCAAAACTAAAACCGTGGCCCTTCAGCGGACCCTCAAAGACATTGATGGCATCCTCAAGGGCGCCACCACCGAACAGCTCTGCCTTTGTACCCATAAACAAATATTAAAGGGGGGCGCCACCACCGAACGACTTCGCCTTTCTGCCCAAAAATAAAATATTAAGGAGGAGCACGAAATTGAAATTGATATGATAAGGTGGAACAAAACGGATAAGAAGCAATAATAAGAAAATTGACTATTCAACGAGCAAAATATGACTAATGATGGAATGGTGTCTTTTAATTTAAAAATTTATTTTTAAAATTTAAAAAAATATTTTTCTATATAAATTGTGAAAAAGATGCATATACTTTTTGAAAGAACAGTTCATAATAACAACATCCTCCATTTGCCTCATATCAACTAAAAGACAAGACCCATTCTCACCATAAGAACACTTCATAGATTTCATAAGGTAAGGCTTGATGTGTTTTTTTATCTCCACAACAAACTTTCTTCACAAGATTTTAAGATGAGTTTGTGGTCATTACTAAGTGGATTGGTGGTGTTTTTAAACACTTTTAAGCATTGAAACACATATGTGTAAGAGGATCCCATAAAGCATAAGATATTATGTGTTGTCAAAAGAGGTTAGGGCTTGGTTAATAAAAAAAGTTTAGGGTTTGTAATTAGAGATACCATTTTAGGATAAGGGAATGGTGTTGCTAGTTAAGAGAAGCTACATGTGCCTACTTGATATATAGTTGTTATGGGTTCATAAGCAATTGTTTGAGGGAGATAAAGTCATAGAAGTTTGAGGGGAAAAATTAAATAAATGGTGATACTTCTCAAGAATTGTCAACAAGGAAAAAATTGCCATGAGGAGGCATTGTTGAAGACTATTAAGGGTATATTAGGGTGGCACAAATTGTCCTCGTGAAGAAGTTCCCATTTGATCGATAAGAGGAATCAAACTATAAGTGCAACACTTGGTATATGGTGACTTTGACTTATCACTAGTTTGACATTTGCTTCATCAAACTTATGAAAGTGCATTGAAGAGGGTCATCATATATATCTGTAATATTACATTTTAAAAGGAGTGGGTGGGTGCACAAAGTTGCTTCCCTTTTTCATTGTAATGAGAATGCATAGTCGTTGTTATTTTTAGGAATGAACACACTTCAAGGAAGCACATTCATTGTTATTTTTAGGAATGCACCCACTTCAAGAATGCACAATCGTCGTTACTTTTAGGAATACACGCACTTCAAGAATGCACATTTATTAATTTTAGAAATGTGTGCACTTAAGGAATGCACATGCATTTCTATTTAAATAGCTTCATCATTTTCGTAAGTTTACCTCAATTTTATTAATAAAAAGAACACACATACTGGTGTTCCCATGAAGATGAGTAACACTTTTTGGCAAGCAGAGGGCGTGGAGGGCAGAAAAATGGAGCTTGATCAATATTTTGAAAGCTCGATCAAGGGATAAACAAAGCTCTCGATTGAGTTAATTAAAAACCGTCAATCGAGCCTTTCATTAACCCTCAATCTAGATCTATTACTCGATCGAAGGTTAGGATCTTGATCGATATAATACCTCAATCAAGCTATTATCTCGATCGAGCTCCTAAAAAGTGTTATAAAAATGGAAAACAACTTCCAGAAGTTTAAGTTCATCGTGTCTATTGTTCAAAGTCTCGATCGAGCAATGCTAGCGAAAAATCTCAGTCGATGCGGACAAGGACTATTTCCCTAGTCTGAATGATTCAGATCTAGAACAAAACAAATTACACAAAAAAGAAGCTTTCCCTAGAACCCTAGACTACTTGAATTGACTGCTTGCATACCTTTTAAGGGGCGTATCCGATGGGCTTAACTTGTTGTGCTTGAGCTACGCAGTGAATGAACCTGCAATAGACATAAAAGGACAAAACCACATGAGAGTAACAAGATGATCTACAATTCTATGTAAATGGCCAAGGAGATAACAATAAACAAATCATGATAATGAGACACATGATGTTTATCGAAAAGAAAACAATGTTTTCATTAATAAACAGTGAAGGAGAGATCACAACCGAGCCTTGGTGTTGGGAGCTCTTCACAATGGAGCCTTTCCTCAAGCTTCACCTTGCCTCTAAAGACTTAAGAAAGTCTGATATTATTTGGACAAAATTTGGATGCTATCACACAATGTTTCTCCCCTTTCCCATGAGGGATACGCCGCTATTTAAAGGCCTCAAAGGATAGAATGGGTTGAGGATTCAAAGGAGAAGGTTGAGGGATCATCCCAAGGATAGGGGAATTCGAGTTCCACTTATCCATATTCTTAGGGATGAGGTTCCACGAAGGATCTTCGAGAAACCTATTGAAACTTCTCTTTTTTGCCTTTTTAAGTTGAGCACAACACGTTGCATGAGGGAAACAGACGGTTTTGAGGGGCACCACCTGTTGCAATAAAGAAACAAGTGGCAGCATCGCTCCTTGCAAGTGAGAAAGGTGTGTTTCCATCTTTAGCACTGCCTTTTTCCCATTGACAGGCCGTGGCAGTGGCTCAGACCAAGGGAAATAAGGGAATAGGCCTATTTTCTCCATTTTTTCACTTTAGTCTCTAAGGGATTTGAGAAATCAATGGGATACCTTTCTCATAACATGATGGTGATGAGAATTAGGTGTAACAAAATCCCCCCCAAAGCATGAGGCTAGAGGGAAATGATAGGAAAAATGCCTTGACAGAACAAGTTATAACTCCGAGGAAAAGGTCCAAAGGTCAGAACTCATCAACAACCAAGATGATTTTGCAGTACACTTACACTTTGATATATGTCCCAAATGACTCACAACATGGCTGTCGACTAATCCATGGCAGATCCACGTGAGATACAAATAGTCATGGCTACTGAAATACAACGCAGATCCATGTGAGATACAAACAGTCATGGCTACTTAATGGTACAACTTGGTCATATGGGTAAAAGGGTTATTCTCCAACCTTTATTGACACACCTTGGTCTTGTTAGGGTTGTTTTCCCACATTGGCATGACCCTTCTTCTTGACTTGTGATATTATGTTGACCCTAGATTGGTATTTATACTAGCTCCCCTTCATAGTATGGTACCTTAAACCTTTTGTTATGTTTGCTATGGGTGTGACCTTCTAGCATCCCCAAACAAATCACAACCTACTCAAGCAAGTTTAGCAAGTTACAGTTTAGTCCAAGCAAGTCTAAGAAGGTCATGATTCACTTTAATAAGACCCAAGAAGGTCACGGTTCAGTCCAGGAAACCCCAAAAGGTATATTTGTACTAACCTGAGAAGGAGAGGTAGATTTGTACTCTGCTGCTGTAGAATCCCTTGCCAACCTATTCAAGAGCCTCCAAGTTCTGCCAATTGCTGTGTTTTTCTCCATTGCTACAAGTCCAAATATATATCTCTTATAAACTTGCAAAACCCCAAAATGAATTTCCAATTGGAATGAGTTATTAAGTGACCTAACCCCCGAGTTCACACCCCCATTCCACCGAGGTCTCTCAAACCAAGAGAAACCATCTCCCCTCCCTCCTAAGCTAAAAATTTGGCTCCAATTAAGAGTTTTATAAACCTGGTAATGTATAAACTCCATTGAAATTGAATAATGTGAACTCCACTCTAACAACATAGTTGGCGGTGGCATGGACCTACATTGCCATGGTCGTTGGTGGCATCGACAATATCGAGCTCTGTTATCAACATAATCAAAGGTCTTGAGGGCCTTAGTTTGCATCGTGGGTGGTAGACAATAGGGATTTCCAAGGTTTTTGGTTTGTAAATATGTGCCATAATCCTTTGTTTTTTGCCCTTGGCCCATGTAAGGGTATTCCATGAATGGCACATAACATATTTTTTCAAAGAAATATTAACCCCTTAGATTAGTTTAATAAATAATCGTATTATATAGTAATCACCATATTGATCAATTATTCTATATTACATAGTTGTTCCCACAAGGTTGAAAAGGGATGTCCCTTGATTATTAGTTTATAATATATAGTCATCACCAAATACATTAAGTAGTCTATATTATACAATTATTACCACAAGGGTATTCTACTTAGATGTGAGAAATCATACCATGCCATGGAATTATATAGATTGTACGACTAAACTCACTTATTTACTCACTAGGATAATGGACTCGGTAATTGGGGATTCCTTGCTTGTCGAATGGGTAATTACCTTGAATTCTACTATAGTTGAATAAACCTAAAGTAATTGAATTTATTCTCTCTCTCTCAGGTATGTCCTTTGTTCCCATAGTGACTTGTCTCTTAATAGACAAGATCTGATCAAAGAAAATATTGTTGAGTATAAGGAAGGTTTCAACTCTCCTAGTGGGTTATCTTTTTTCTTTTCTTTGTACATTGAGTTAGATTTACTACTATTGTTATTTATTGTCTTTGTATGCTTTTCATCTTTAACATAAGGACCTTCGAGAGTGTTAAAGTTGAAAGAGATAAAAATTATGGTTTAAAATTATCTTGTATAGTTACAACGATACTATTTTGTTTCTAGTACTGTTTTTTCATGGGTTGTCATAGTTTATGTCTGTTTGAGATGGTTTGTCATGTTTTATGCCTTTATTCTTATCAGATATATGTTGCTAAGTTTAAATATCAAAATATGGTTTGCAGTTTCCAAAATTTGGAGTTGGATTGATGCATATGTTTTTGGTTTCCATCTCTCTAACTGTTGGATATACTTTAAGTACATGAGAAGGTATTTCTGTTTACATGTTAATTTCATGTACTTTTTTCTGCTGCTAAAATTGTGGAAATTTTATTGACATCCTCATTAGAATTTTAGAATCCTTTGCTTTGAGAATTAGAATAGAGAAGAGTTGATGGGAATTCCCAAATGGTGATGATAAAACTCATTGTTATGGTATGGACCTTGCTAAGTTTAAATATCAAAATCTGGTTGGTAGTTTCCAAAAGTTGCAATTGGATTGATGCATATTTGTTAGGTTTTGGGATCCATCTCTTTAATTGTTGGATATACTTTAAGCACATGAGAAGGTATTTATGTTTACATGTTAATTTTTATGTGCTTTATTTTGCTGCTAAAATTGTGGAAATTTTATTGACATCCTCATTAGAATTTTAGAAGCCTTTGCTTTGAGAATTAGAATAGAGAAGAGTTGATGGGAACTCCCAAATGGAGATGATAAAACTCACTATTGTGGTATGGACCTTCCTTATACGGTGATGATAAACATAATGTTGTGATATGAAACACTTATGGACTATATACCTTGAGATAGAATATAACAGTTTGACACCTTGGTCTTTTAGGTAAAAGGGTTGTGGGGCCCACCTTGATGGTACACCTCAATCTTATGGGTAACATAGTTATTCTCCCATATTTATTGACACACCTTGGTCTTGTTGGTGTAGGTGTTGTTTTTCCACTTTGTCATGACCCCTCTTGTTGACTCTTGAAAGTTATGTTGACCCTTGATTGGTCCTTATGCTAGCGCCCCCTCATAGTGTGGTACCTCAACCCTTTTGTTTTGTTCATTATGTGTGTGACCTCCTAGCATCCCCAAACAACTCATAGCCTGCTCAAGCAAGTTTATACAGGTCACGGTTTAGTCCATCCATCCCCAAGAAGGTCACAGTTTAGTTCAAGCAGATAAAAGAAGGTCACTGTTCATTTTAGGAAGCACCAGGAAGGTCATAGCCCATCTTAGGAGGTCATGCTTCATACTTGAGTGGACTAATATCTCTGTTGCAATGTTTGAGTGTGATAAGCTGTAAGAAATCCATGGGCTTTGTATGGGCCACAAACTGATCTATGTTTTGTGTGCGGGATGTCATCATTACCCGATATTTTATGTTATTTTTGGGTCTACTGCTCTAGTAACAGGGGTTTCCTTGCGGTTCACTTCAAGTAGAACCAAACACTCAAATAGTGCAATAGATATCTTAGTCCACTCAAATAGGGTTATGGTTTCTTCTAGCATCCCCAAACAACTCATAAACCGCTCAAGAAATCAATTGGAATTATATGGGATACAAAATGAGCTCTGGTTTGTGTGTGGAATATCATCATTATCTAATATTTTATGGACTGTTGTTTCTTGGTCACGATTTTATACTTGAGTGGACTAATATATATGTTGCATTGCTTGAGTGTGCTAAGTTGTAAGAAAGCCATGGGGTTTGTATGGGCCACAAACTAAGCTCTAGTTTGTGTGCGGAATGTCATCATTACCTGATATTTTATGGACTATTGTTTTTGGGTCTGTTGCTCCAGTAATTGGGGTTTCCTTACGGTTCACATCAAGCAGAACAAAACACTTAAATAGTGCAAAAGAGATCTTAGCCCTCTTAAACAACGTTATGGTTTCTTTCGGCAACCCCAAACAACTCACAACCTGCTCAAGAAATCCATGGGATTTGTATAGGATACAAACTGAGCTCTGGTTTTTGTGTGGAATGTCATCATTACCTGGTATTTTATGGACTGTTATTTCTGGGTCTGTTGTTCTAGTAATTGGGGTTTTCTTACATTTCACTTCAAACAGACCCAAACACCCAAACAATGCAACAAAGATCTTAGTCCACTCAAATAGGGTTATGTTTGTTGGCAGGCAATATGGATGTGCATAGTGCGAAAGCAACTGAAATCGAAGATAAATGCGCAATATGAAGAAGTCAAAAAGAGTCGATTTGGTTGTATTTTTGTAATTTTTGGTCCAAGTAAGTTAGAAAGTAGTTAGAAGTAGACCATTTTGTTAAGGCGCAAGCCTATATATAGAGTTCAAACTGTAGTAGGAAGTAGGCAAGGAATGAAGGAATCATGGGTTGTGGTATCAATTGAGAGCGAGATCTACATGTGATATTTTATGAACTTTTATTTTTGGGTCTACTGCTCTTGTAACAGGGGTTTCCTTGCGGTTCACTTCAAGTAGAACCAAACACTCAAATAGTGCAGCATATATCTTAGTCCACTCAAATAGGGTTATGGTTTCTTCTAGCATCCCCAAACAACTCATAGACTGCTCAAGAAATCAATTGGATTTGTATGGGATACAAAATAAGCTCTGGTTTGTGTGTGGAATATCATCATTATCTAATATTTTATGGACTATTGTTTCTTGGTCGCGATTTCATACTTGAGTGGACTAATATATATGTTGCATTGCTTGAGTGTGCTAAGTTGTAAGAAAGCCATGGGGTTTGTATGGGCCACAAACTAAGCTCTGGTTTGTGTGTGGAATGTCATCATTACCTGATATTTTATGGACTATTATTTTTGGGTCTATTGCTCCAGTAATTGGGGTTTCCTTACGGTTCACTTCAAGCAGAACAAAACATTTAAATAGTGCAAAATAGATCTTAGCCCACTTAAACAACGTTATGGTTTCTTTCGGCAACCCCAAACAACTCACAACCTACTCAAGAAATCCATGGGATTTGTATAAGATACAAACTGAGCTCTAGTTTTTGTGTGGAATGTCATTATTACCTGGTATTTTATGGACTGTTGTTTCTGGGTTTGTTGCTCCAGTAATTGGGGTTTCCTTACATTTCACTTCAAACAGACCCAAACACCCAAACAGTGCAACAAAGATCTTAGTCCACTCAAATAGGGTTATGTTTGTTGGTAGGCAATATGGATGCGCATAGTGCAAAAGCAGGCAAAGTCGAAGATAAGTGTGCAATATGAAGAAGTAAAAAAGAGTCGATTTGGTTGTATTTTTATTAGTTTTTGGTCCAAGTAAGTTAGAAAGTAGTTAGAAGTGGACCATTTTGTTAAGGCGCAAGCCTATATATAGAGTTCAAAATCTAGGAGGAAGTGGGCAAGGAATGAAGGAATCATGGGTTGTGATATCAATTGAGAGCGAGATCTACATGTGAACCGTATCTGTGGTGATCTATTTAACATCTTTTGTATATGCCTTGTGAATCTGAGGATGTATTTTGGAGACCTATTTTGACCTGAGAAAGTAATATGACATGTGCGGATGATCTTGGAAACTCTATGTCTTATATCTTGCTATTTTTATGGTCTAAATGATGCGATCTAAATAAGAAAACGTTGCAGTATGATTTATGTTTATGAATGATGAGATTCCTTGTCGTAATGAATGGTTCCATACTTGTTGATCTATTTATGAATGAATATAAGATGCAATCTAATGTGAATGGTTAATGTTGCGATTGAATATGAGTGATTGCTGTTAAAACCCTCACCTGGATATCTGAATAACATTGCGACAAAGAGAAATTAAGTGCACAAATCCTCCTCCTTACTGCAGAAACTTGGTTCCTGCAGCCCTCCCTCAAGCATCTTGGGTGAGACTGCATCTTCATCACAGGTGTTGTTGGATAGGGTAAAACCTATATGGGACGGTGTTTAGGGAGTCGCATCAAAGAGGGGTGTCGATAGACTGTAAACCCTTGTTGAAAGGCTTATGTCAATAAATGGTTATGTTTTTTATTGGCAGGTAATATGGATGCACATAGTGAGAAAGAAACCAAAGTCGAAGAATAGTGCGCAAGATGAAGAAGTCGAAAAGAGTCGATTTGGTTGTATTTTTGTAGTTTTTGGTCCAAGTTAGTTAGAAAGTAGTTAGAAGTGGACCATTTTGTAAAGGCGCAAGCCTATATATAGATTTCAAAATGTAGTAGGAAGTAGACAAGGAATGAAGGAAACGCGGGTTATGATATCAATTGAGAGCAAGATCTTTGTGTGA
The DNA here is from genome assembly GCA_001517045.1 of Pseudotsuga menziesii. Taxonomy (NCBI): domain Eukaryota; kingdom Viridiplantae; phylum Streptophyta; class Pinopsida; order Pinales; family Pinaceae; genus Pseudotsuga; species Pseudotsuga menziesii. The sequence goes on from LPNX010855028.1 coordinate 204,689, forward strand.
ACCACATATGTGGTGATTGATAGACACACCAGGTACACAGAGAGGGGGGGTGAATCTGTGTGTCTGCAGTCTTTATTACTTTTTCATTTTTAACAATCAACAACTAATTCATCAATGCATTATTCTACCATTTGCATAATCATTTCATAAACATCTTTCACTTCATCATTTATAAATCATAAGCATCTGAATCGTGAAGTCATAACAAGAACCATAGCACAAGAGAACACAACACCATATGATTTTGTAATCTTTTTGTATTTATTTTGGAACGGCTACAACCGTGAGGTAAGATCAGCATCTACTGATACAAAGAGCACCTACTCTTCGTACAGGACCCTGCTTGGTTTTATTAGACCCTGCTAAGAAGGGTTTGAGGTATCCTAACCTCAAAATAAAGACAAGCTTTCTTTCACAATTACAGCTCATTGTCTCATCATACCCATCACACACACACACACACACATATCACTGTCAAGTGCGCTCACTGTCACATCATCTTTCTGTTCACTTCATCACTGTCATATTAAACATCACTCTCAAGCATATCACTGTCAAGTCAGCACATCACTGTCGTACTCAAGCATATCATTGTCAATGTAACCATATAATACTTGTCAAGTCCACCATTGTCAAGGTAACATAGTCAAGCATTCACTGTGTAAACATGGAAACTACTGTCATCAACATTGTCTTCATGATAAGGGTTGCCAAAGGTTGTCATATCACTGTCATACTGTTGTAGATGTCAAACTGTCATTTTTCCACTTCATCACTTACCAAGTTAGGGCTGTCATTTCCCTTCTGAAGCCTCATGAACTAGGGCTATCAATTCTTCAAAAAGTTAGGGTTGTCATCAAGTTTATGCCAGAATGTCTTCAAGAAGTCTGCTAATTCCAAGTCTGCTCAACAAAAGATGCTTGTCCAGTTTCCCATCATAAGTCAACTCATCATAAGGTCTGCTAATCAATGTCAATGGTCTGCTTACACTCATGCTTAGTTCTGCTAGAGCACAGGACCTTATGCTTAATCACCAAAGAAGTCTGTTATGCTCACATACATCATATCTATGTTAGTGTTGCTCATACTAGTCTTATACAAAACCTGTCACTGTATAGATGTTATACCTGGACTATGTGTATGTTTGTCAAAAACCTCTCAAAGACATTGCTGCTGCAAGAGTTGAATGTGGACAATGTATGCTGAACTGTGTATGTCAAGATCTATGTATGACTGTTGTTCATACCAAAGTCACTAGTATTGTCATATTACCATGTTATCAACTTGTCCATGCTGTACTATACCATTGTAATTTTTGTAGACTGCTCACACACTAGACTGTACAACACTATCATGCCTTTACCTATATATCTCACTCTTCAGACTTGGGCTGTAACTCAGATTGTCCAAACCCTCAAAACAAACTGTTTGTACTAACTTGTCAATGCACTGGAACTAGGGAATCGTCCAAGCCTTATCACCATTATTGTAGTGTCAACAAGCAATCATCATCATGCTTGCAACTTCATCATAGAATAATGTATAAGGAGTCATCATTGTATCACTGTATATTTCAGAACTTCTCCTAAAACAAACCTTCAAGACTTCCAACCATGTGCAAAACAAGATTGGAAGACTGTCAACACTACTTGCATGCTCGGACTGTCAAGTAGACTACCTAGTTTCCACAGTCATCCAATAAGGTCATACTCCTCTATACTTATGCTACTACAATCTTCACCACCGAGTTTACAACATCAACAAGCTCTAAATTGGACTTTTTAATCTCCGACGAAGTCACTCACTTCCACGAGATTTGCACATTAGTTAAACACCCAAAAACTAGTCATCAATGTGGAGTTAAGGTCACAAACAAGTGCTAGTAAGTCACATGGTAGCTGCTGCAATAAAATTTGGACAGTATGGTGTGGAGGCTCCAAAATTCACAAAAAAAAACCAGACTTGTGTGAAGGCTTCAAAAATTGAACAGTATGGTGTGGACAGGCCTCCAACACCTCAGATCTACTGTTGCAAAACAAACCAAAAGCATACCCCAAAAATCTTCCTCTGTCTGTAAATTCGGGTCTGCAAAAAAATCTCAGTCATTGCTGCCCGAAATCACAGTTTCAATTAGAGGAAATTTCAACTCAAAATGGGCCTTCTAAAATGAACTAATAAAATAATAGTTAAAACAATAAAATAATATTTATTAATTTTGGAGGAAGAAAAGAAAAAAACTACTTTTTTGTTTGTATTTTTGACATATCTCCCTGTGTTTTTACTCAAATTTCGATCGTGAGAGCTCGTTGGATGTCATCATTCTGTTTTTTCAGGTATTTCTTGTTTTTGGGGTAGTGGGGTCCGTCAAAAGTATGCCGAATGGGTACTCGTTGGATGCAGAATTTAATTCTGCATCCAACGAGCTCTCCCGATTGAAATTTGAGTAAAAACACAGGGAGATATGTCAAAAATACAAACAAAAAAAGTAGTTTTTTTTATGATACCTGTCCCCAAATTTATATTAAAAAAGTGTTTAAGACCTATACGGTATTTCAAATTTAAAGCAATTTCATTGGCTAACACATGATGACATGGAATTTGAATAAAAGTTAAAAGACCCATTTTGAGTTGAAATTTCCTCTAATCGGCGGCAGCTGCCCGAAATTACAGTCTGCTGCTGCATGAAAAATCACAGTCTGCTGCTGCCCAAAATTACAGTCTGCTATTGCCTAAAAAATCAGAGCTAATTCCATGAATTTTTCTAATATGAAATGAGGGCATCAACCTCCTATTTATACACATTTTCCTTCATAATTTTGAGCCGACCTAACTCCAGGTGTCTTTTATTTTCAATGTAAATTTTTATTGCTCTACACACTATTTTATTCAAAAATGTAATCATTTGTATATATTAAAAGTGTTGTCTTAATATAAACACATTTATATTATATAACGCAGAAAAAGTAATACACCACTTTTGTAAAAACTAGATTTTTACATACTTGTAAAAAGTTACTTATATAAAATTTCATAAATAAAATTATTGTAAAAGTTTCTATGATTTCCTAAACTTCATTTTTTAAGATTATATCTAAATTACCCATGTAACCTTCACCTATAATACAACTTTCACCTTGATCACAATGATGAGAAACAGAGTAGAAATGCGAGAAGAGAAACCAAAGAGATTTCCTTCCTTTGCATTTGAATTCACTGCATCATCCGCTAGGGACATCTTCACTGTTGAATTTCGTATCTAAGGGACTGGATTCTTCGTGTTTCGAGTGGGAAATAATTGTTTTTAAGAATTTGAGCCCAACTTTCAAAAGAGTGGAGGAAGCGTTCATAAAATGTCAAATAGCTAATCTTTATTAGAATTATAAGTATTATTTATTAATTTTAAAATAATAATAATGCTTGGCATGAGGACACTTTCCCCTCTAAAGAAAGTTCATGGGTTTTAATTTTTTGAATTAATGTTTAATATGAATTTTGTCGTTAACTTATAATTTAGGGTTTCATGTAGGGTGAGTTTTAACTTGGGTTTTTAGGAAGCGGGATATGGGATAACCATAACGTCATGTTTTATTCCATTCGCATTTTCATAAAATCACTTCATTTTTTTTAGTTGTTGTTGTTGTCATGGCCCCACCGTTCGGCCTCACATCTCGATGTCCATATCAAATCTAAAAGACTGCAACGCAACGTTACGTGTTATCGTCAGTCAAGAATGCATTAAGGAAAATTTAACGCCCTCACCAACCTCCCCATCCCTCCCTAGTTCATTCAAGCAATTTTCAATCTACACCTTCCTCATCCTCTGCGCTCTGCATCTCCTAAGGAGTTCAGCTTCCATTGCTCAAGAAACACACTCTCCAACGCCATAATTAGAAGAGGCAGCAACGATTTGTTGGAGTGTATCTTTGTTTGGATTCACATAAGAAGAGGAATTCACATTCTTCCTTCCAGGTAGATGCATAATACCTTCTCTTCTTCCATACCCTGTGACCATGTCTGTTTAACGATCTCAGCTATGTTAAAAACTTGTCATCCGGTAGTGGGTGGTAAAATCATTTTAATTAAAGAATTATTTTATTGTTATGGATGCGTAAGTGCTATCTCACTATGATTACTAGTAATGATTGTTGGACTAAATTTGTTTGAATAGAGGTTTGGAGCTTTTCTATTAAAATTCCTCAAGATTGAACTCTAGCATTATTGTTGAACACACCATAAAGGTTAAATTTCTATAATTGAATAGAAATTGAATCGATCATTTCATAGTTTTTCAAATCCATGTGAAATAATTAGATTGCCAAAGCTTATCATTTAATCTCTAGATATTAATGGTGAAATTGTGGTTCACGCAAAAGGACTTATGCATGTGCAGAGTGGTGGTTTCTTGAAATAGGATCCCTTTAAATGTGTGGAGGATATGAGATTCTTGAAATGTAGTTTTTATTTTTTTTCTTTCTTATACAATTTCTCTTTATGTAGTCATGCATTTTATGTATTAATTTTCAACTGCGTTTTTTTCATTTAAATGATAAACTATTTACTTGTTTTTTCCATTTCCAAGGGCATTTAATTTTTTTTGCAATGATGCATACTTTTTGATAAGGAAAATGCATACAAGAAGTTAGATATACTACTAGATATTTAGACAAAACAATAAGTTAAGAACTAACAAAAATAAGTCGAGAAATAAATGATTCAACTCAGATTTATATCTTAAAACCCATTTCCAAATGCATAAACACATTAACAATGTCCTCTGTCCTAGAGATAGGGAGAACTATTCAACTTGCAATAGAGAATTATGTGAATTGGCAAGCTCCTCCAACAAACCCATGTGCACTCCAACCCACTCATACGGTGCTCTTCTGCTGACTAAATAGTTATTTCCATCTGAGATGTACTTGTAGGTCTGTTAAAATCTTACTTGAATAAAACATACTTTTTTGTACATCATGCAAGTAAATTACTTCATTGTTAGGAATACGTACCTCAAATGGACTTTGATTGATTAAAATATGTACCTCAGCACCCCAGTATAATTATAATTGAGTCTTTCATTGATTAAAATATTGTTCTTGGTGTTGCCACCGGTTCAATTATTATTGGATCGACTGCTATAACGTTTAAAGAAACTGATCCTGGTGAAACTACATCGACTGGTACAGCTAGTTCGACGGTCACAGATCACGATTGTTATATTGAAGTTAGAAAAGCACCTCAGTATGGGACTTGGGACTCTTACATTGAAGGATCAACAACTAGCTATGATAATTATAGGTATCAATATGGTACTGGTTCTAGTACCAAATTCGTAATTGTAGGAACCTAATTTTTCTTTGACACATGCTTAACAATTTGCTTCAATGGTGCAGCAAGGATAAAAATGGTCAAGAGCAAATTTGTGCAATTGCTTTTTTGGATCTTTGAAGATCGAGGTGCATAGCACCAATATTACTAATAGAAGGTAGACAATTTACAAAATTTACTAAATTGTGACAATTCATTGTCACAGTTGCAATTTTCTATGACACAATTAAAAATGACTAACATAAATGACTAATTCATATTCTTCTAGCTAGTCATTTTTTATGTCGTGACTAAATTAGTCATTTATGTTAGTCATTTTTAACTCTGTCACTTATTATCTAGTCATATTTTTTAACTAGTGACTAAATTAGTCGTTAATTTTAGTCATTTATAGTTAGGTCAATCAAAATTGCTCATATTTAGTAGTAAATCACTTGAAAAACCTGTGGTGACTAGAATTTTTAGTCACATAGTAGCTAATTCCTCATTTTGTACTAGTGTACTATAAACATGTCTTGTTGGAAAGCCAGTGCTGTTAATAACATTACCCAAACGCTAATTGCTAGAAGAATCCATGTTGGAATGTATATAACCCAAAAAGTGCCTTGCCACAAAAACCACAATTGGAAAATGCAAAATCCTAAAACGGAAAACCTTAAACCTCTTGCCAGGTAGCTATAAAAGAATTAATGTTCAATGTAGAAAAAGAAGGTAGGACTTCCTCATTCCTGGTATCCGTGTACTTTCCTCATCTCTGGTTTGGTGAAGTAATTGAATGTGACAGACACAAATGGAAATTAAGGCCTCTAGGAGCGCAAAGTCTTTAGCGAGGCAAGTCACCACCAGAACCATGAACCTCCTAAACATGCAACCGCAACAACATAATCGTTGCAGATGTTGATTGGGAGAGAAGAAGGTTACATGGTGAATTCTGATTGGATCATGCAAGGACGACGAAGTGAACAATGTTTACAAAGAAAACCTCAGAGACAAAACACCTACGGTGTAAACATTTTTAACCCTATGGTCTTGCCACAATTGTGACCAAGATGTTGTGCCATTCCTATCCCGGTCCCAAAAGCCGCTTTGACCTGTGAATAACTCAGCATAAACAGTTGGATTGTCTTCTTTTGTATCTGGCTCAACTTGTGTATATTTAACACAACTGGTGATGAATTGCCCTATAGTGGTTTCCTCTCCACCATCCATAACCATGTGAGAACAACCCTCTGCTTCAGACTCAATTACTAAAGAGTTCAGTTCTTGAGCAGAATGAGGCCTTGAACTCCTGGAAAACTGCCATGACCCTCTATTAATCAAGCATCTTCGAAGCTTAAGGGCATTTCTATGCATAAAATGATCACATATATCTTTCTTTGCTGGGAGACCTGTAGCATCACCAATCACATTAAGCTCAGAATATGAGGATCTTTGAAATGGCATTACACAGTGATTGACAATGCTTATAGGGTAAGCATCAACATCTACCTTTAAATTCTTATCAGTTAGGCACTTATGAGCACTGAAATCTGTAGTATGGCCTCTACTGAACACCATTTCGATGGTTTGACTGGTTTTCATTGATGATACTTCTACAGTGGATGCTTCACAATTACCCACATCTGAAGTATCAATCATCCCCTTATTTTCCAATTCTGACAAGTCTGATCCAATATTTTGGAAGCCAGTGGAGTCAATGGGTTTCCCAAACGACATCTTTATATGCAAGCCAAGGAAAAAACTAGGTACAACTGCAAAAGTCAAGAAAAATGATGGAATGGATGGACCATTCTCAAAATTAACACCATAACCATTCCTTCTGCAAGGATTCAACTTTATAGACTATGTGGTAGAAGAAAACCTATAATCCATATCATGAAGTCTCCTCTCTCGCAAATCCTAGAAGAGAACATACATGCATTTAAAGGAAATTTGAAAAATTGATAGACAGATGAGCTCCTTCCACTATGCTCAAATATAAATAAACAAAACCTACAGAAACAACAAAATTAAAAATCCATAAGAACAATGTAATTTTAGCTTACCTACATTTGAAGTATTTATCGGTGACTAACACATAGGAAGAGTCATATCAGAGATTGACACATTGTAAGAATCCTCCAAATACATAATTGAACCCTTGAAAGCCATATGCCCAGACATTTGACTACTACAGCTTCCAAACATACATAAATTTGTTTTATTTGGACTTCGCAGAGAATTTTTCTCGAGGAAAAAGATAACTTCTAGCATTCTCTTGAGATCCTTTAACTTTGCTCTCATAATTTCCTGAAATTTGTAAAAAACAAAGCCAAGAGGATTTTTGAAACCTTGAGACAATGAAATCTAAACACTAAGAGATGGAACTGGTACTTGCACATCAACAAGCTTCATAGTTCCTAAGAACATGCAAGAACATTTATTTTCTAATGGATTCAAAATTGAGAACATAATCTTGTTGAATCCATTGACAACATCCCATAAAGAACCCCCAAACAAAAAAAAGTTCAATCCCGAGAAATTATCCACTACCAAAATATCCAAACAGACATCTGGCCACCGAGGCAAGACCATTCCACACTGCTTGGAATCAAATTATTATGACAGTTAACATGTTGCAGTCCATACCCAGGATACAGTAGAGACAAGAAGTTCTGGATAGATAATATAGGGTGTTCTCTATGAAGTTCCTTGGAAGAAAGAAAATAACAAATAGACACCTCAAAAAGTATCAGGCACTTTAAGAGCCCCATATGACTGAAGAACACAACACCACCCTGAGGTTGGCATTATTCCAGTGAATGAGTTAACCTAGGGGCAAGGTCAAACCCTTGATAGCTTAGCAAATATTTTCCAGAGCCTGATGAGAGCTTAGAAAACATCACCTGACCATTATCAACCTGCAAATGCTTGTGCTTGTAATTGCAGCTTCCACTTCAGCTTTCTTCAAAGAATGTTCGGAATGCAGAGCACTGGCCTTGCTCTTCTTTTTTGATGTCTACAAAGACTTGGTGGCAAAATCTTTCAAAACCGGGAAACTATGTTCTGTTCATACAGTCTCTCCAACAATTTTCAATGGCTTAACAACATATTCTGTGGTCCCGTATGAAAACCGTAAAAGGCTTGGAAGAACTGCAGTTTTGACATGGGATTGTGACGTATTTGAAGCATGTTTGGAGTTCTTGGTGGATAACCAGGAATTTACAAAGTTTGACCACCCATAATATCCAAAGCGAATAACTTAAAATCCGAAGAGCACAGCGGGTATCTAAAAGAGATGCACCAGTAGCAAGGGCATAGTTATACTACTAAGGTGAAAAAAGCAGCAAATTCGCCAGGTAAAGATTAAGTAACAATACAAGAGCAATAATCAAAACAGACTTTTGATATCCTATTTAAGATCCTTTAGTTGCACGAGATATAGGGTTTGTGAACCGAGTGGATAGACCACTTGTGGTTGCAGAGACAGATTCATTTAGAGGATCACCCCCTTGCCTTGCGTGCTTGGTAGGTCCATAGCCAATTTGAAAACTTCCGGTCCCAAATCGAGATGGTGTTCATTTATAGTTTGTAGATTGATAGTTCGTAGCAAATAGAGTGAAGGTGGGCATTTGATCTAGATCGACACCGCTTAAGTTGTTCGCTTCCATGTTTTAGGGCAAGTACACACCAAGAAGAAGCAAATCATTATGATCACCGACTAGGGCATCGAGTCGTACCTGAGCAGAGAAGAGGATGTGGGAGGTGCGAAGAGGAACACCAATAACCACCGACCAACGGACATCTGAGCAGACATCAGTAAAACCAACGGAGAAGAAGCCACACCACTAAAGCATCGATGTGGAAAAACTCTGTTGAAATGTGTTACAGGACTGGTGGCACACTCGAGGCAAACTTGCTGGACACACAAGCTTTAAAACCCAAACCTTATCTGAAACCTTACACTGGAAGATTGTCATTCGCTGGAGGGACGACTACGTGAATGGTGTTTTTTCAAAGAACTTCAGAGAATAACGTCTATCGATGTAAATATGTAGATAGGTATATAGATATTATTTTAGATTTATAATTTGTTTGATAGAATCAATAAATTAATCTAATTGTAATAAATGTATAGTAGAGATTTATTTTATGGTCATATTATCTTATTATACTTAAATACATTTTGATTAAGAATTAAAGAAACTTCTTGTTAAAAACGGATAATAATTTGTTTTTGTTTTTTCATATAAATTTTTATTTTTTTATTAATTAAATATTATTTATTTTGTATTAATAAAAAATTTGTACATCGTCATAAAGATTTTGACAAGACAATATCAATAAATATGAATCACATTGGATTCCATTACTAAAAGCAAAACGAAAACCGTGGCCCTTCAGCAGACCATTAAAGACATTGATGGCATCCTCAAGGGCGCCACCACCGAACAGCTCTGCCTTTGTACCCATAAACAAATATTAAAGGGGGGCGCCACCACCAAACGACTTCGCCTTTCTGCCCAAAAATAAATATTAGGAGGAGCACGAAATTGAAATTGATATGATAAGGTGGAACAAAACGGATAAGAAGTAATAAAAGCAAAATATGACTAATGATTGAATGGTGTCTTTTAATTTAAAAAGTTATTTTTAAAAGTTAAAAAAATATTTTTCCATATAAATTGTGAAAAAGATGCATATACTTTTTGAATGAACAGTTCATAATAACAACATCCTCCATTTGCCTCATATCAACTAAAAGACAAGACCCATTCTCACCATAAGAACACTTCATAGATTCATAAGGCAAGGCTTGATGTGTTTTTTTATCTCCACAACAAACTTTCTTCACAAGATTTTAAGATGAGTTTGTGGTCATTACTAAGTGGATTGGTGGTGTTTTTGAACACTTTTAAGCATTGAAACACATATGTGTAAGAGGATCCCATAAAGCATAAGATATTATGTGGTGTCGAAAGTGGTTAGAGCCTTACTAATAAAAAAAAGTTTAGGGTTTGCAATTAGAGATACCATTTTATGATAAGGAAATGGTGTTGCTAGTTAAGAGAAGCTACATGTGCCTACTTGATATGTAGTTGTTATGGGTTCATAAGCAATTGTTTGAGGGAGATAAAGTCATAGAAGTTTGAGGGAAAAAATTAAATAAATGGTGATACTTCTCAAGAATTGTTAACAAGGAAAAAACTGCCATGAGGAGGCATTGGGTTGAAGACTATCAAGGTTATATTAGAGTGGCACAATTTGTCCTCGTGAAGAATTTCCCATTTGATTGATAAGAGGAATCAAACTATAACTGCAACACTTGGTATATGGTGACTTTGACTTATCACTAGTTTGACATTTGCTTCATCAAACTTATGAAAGTGCATTGAAGAGGGTCATCATATATATCTGTAATATTACATTTTAAAAGGAGTGGGTGGGTGCACAAAGTTGCTTCCCTTTTTCATTGCAATGAGAATGCATAGCCATTGTTATTTTTAGGAATGAACAGACTTCAAGGAAGCACATTCATCGTTATTTTTAGGAATGCACCCACTTCAAGAATGCACAATCGTCATTACTTTTAGGAATACACGCACTTCAAGAATGCACATTTATTAATTTTAGGAATGCGTGCACTTAAGGAATGCACATGCATTTCTATTTAAATAGCATCATCATTTTCGTAAGTTTAATTTCAACTTCCTAAAGTTTTATAAAAATGGAAAACAACTTCCAGAAGTTTAATTTCACCGTGTCTATTGTTCAAAGTCTCGATCGAGCAATGCTAGCGGAAAATCTCAGTCGATGCGGACAAGGACTATTTCCCTAGTCTGAATGATTCAGATCTAGAACAAAACACACTACACAACAAAGAATCTTTCCCTGGAACCCTAGACTACTTTAATTGACTACTTGCATACCTTTTAAGGGGCGTATCTGATGGTCTAAACTTGTTGTGCTTGAGCTACGCAGTGAATGAACCTGCAATATACACAAAAGGACAAAACCACATGAGAGTAACAATATGATCTACAATTCTATGTAAATGGCCAAGGAGATAAACAATAAACAAATCATGATAATGAGACACACGATGTTTATCGGAAAGAAAACAATGTTTTCATTAATAATCAATGAAAGAGAGATCACAACCGAGCCTTAGTGTTGGGAGCTCTTTACAATGGAGACTTTCCTCAAGCTTCACCTTCCCTCTAAAGACTTAAGAAAGTTTGATATTATTTGGACAAACTTTGGATGCTATCACACAATGTTTCTCCCCTTTCCCATGAGGGATACACCGCTATTTAAAGGCCTCAAAAGATAGAATGGGTTGAGGATTCAAAGGAGAAGGTTGAGGGATCATCGCAAGGATAAGGGAATTTGAGTTCCACTTATCCATATTCTTAGGGATGAGGTTCCACGAAGGCATCTTCGAGAAACCTATTAAACTTCTCTTTTTTGCCTTTTTAAGTCGAGCACAACACGTTGCATGAGGGAAACAGATGGTGTTGAGGGGCACTGCCTGTTGCAATAAAGAAACCAGTGGCAGCATCGCTCCTTGCAAGTGAGAAAGGTGTCTTTCCAGCTTTAGCACCACCTTTTTCCCATTGACAGGGCCTGGCAGTGGCTCAAACCAAGGGAAATAAGGGAATAGGCCTATTTTCTCCATTTTTTCACTTCAGTCTCTGAGGGATTTGAGAAATCAATGGGATACCTTTCTCATAACATGATGGTGATGAGAATTAGCATGAGGCTAGAGGGAAACGATAGGAAAAATTCTTTGACAATACAAGTTATAACTTGGAGGAAAAGGTCCAAAGGTCGAAACTCATCAACAACCAAGATGATTCTGCAGTACACTTACACTTTGATATATGTCCCAAATGACTCACAACATGGCTCTCGACTAATGCATAGCAGATCCATGTGAGATACAAATAGTCATGGCTACTGAAATACAACACAGATCCATGTGAGATACAAACAGTCATGTCTACTTGATGATACAACTTCGTCATATGGGTAAAAGGGTTATTCTCCAACCTTGATTGACACACCTTGGTATTGTTGAGGTTGTTTTCCCACATTGGCACAACCCTTCTTCTTGACTTGTGATATTATGTTGACCCTAGATTGGTATTTATACTAGCTCCCCCTCATAGTATGGTACCTTAAACCTTTTGTTATGTTTGTTATGGGTGTGACCTTCTAGCATCCCCAAACAAATCACAACCTACTCAAGCAAGTTTAGACAAGTTATGGTTTAGTCCCAACAGGTCCAAGAAGGTCATGTTTCACTTTAAGAAGACCCAAGAAGGTCACGGTTTAGTCCAGAAAACCTCAAAAGGTATATTTGTACTAACTTGAGAAGGAGAGGTAGATTTGTACTCTGTTGCTGTAGAATCCCTCGCCCACCTATTCAGGAGCCTCCAAGTTTTTCCAATTGCTGTGTTTTTCTCCATTGCTACAAGTCCAAATATATAGCTCTTATAAACTTGCAAAACCCCAAAATGAATTTCCAATTGGCATGAGTTATTAAATTCCCTAACCCTCGAGTTCACACCCCCATTCCACCGAGGTCTCTCAAACCAAGAGAAACCATCCCCCCTCCCTCCTAAGCTAAAAATTTGGCTCCAATTAAGAGTTTTATAACCCTGGTAATGTATAAACTCCGTTGAAATCGAATAATGTGAACTCCACTCTAACAACATAGTTGGCAGTGGCATTGACCTGCATCACCATGGTTGTTGGTGGCATTGACAATATCGAGCTCTGTCATCAACGTCATCGAAGGTCTCGAGGTCCTTAGTTTGCATCGTGGGTGGTGGACAATAGGGATTTCCAAGGTTTTTGGTTTGTAAATATGTGCCATAATCCTTTTTTTTTGCCCTTGGCCCGTGTAAGGGTATTCCATGAATGGCACATAACATAATTTTTCAAAGGAATATCAACCCCTTAGATTAGTTTAATAAATAATCATATTATATAGTAATCACCATATTGATCAATTGTTCTATATTATATAGTTGTTCCCACAAGGTTGAAAAGGGATGTCCCTTGATTATTAGTTTTTAATATATAGTCATCACCAAATACAATAAGTAGTCTATATTATACAGTTATTGCCACAAGGGTATTCTACTTAGACGGGACAAATCATACCATGCCATGGAACTATATAGATTGTACAACTAAACTCACTTTTTTACTCACTAGGATAATGGACTCGGTAATTGGGGATTCCTTGCTTGTCGAATGGGTAATTACCTTGAATGCTACTATAGTTGAATAAACCTACAGTAATTGAATTTATTCTCTCTCTCTCAGGTATGTCTTTTGTTCCTATAGTGACTTGTCTCTTAATAGACAAGATCCGATCTAAGAAAATATTGTTGAGTATAAGGAAGGTTTCAACTCTCCTAGTGGGTTATCTTATTTCTTTTCGTTGTACATTGAGTTAGATTTACTACTATTGTTATTTATTGTCTTTGTATGCTTTTCATCTTTAACATAAGGACCTTTGAGAGTGTTAAAGTTGAAAGAGATGAAAATTATGGTTTAAAATTATCTTGTATAGTTACAATGATACTATTTTGTTTCTAGTACTGTTTTTTCATGGGTTGTCATAGTTTATGTATGTTTGAGATGGTTTGTCATGTTTTATGTCTTTATTATTATCAAATATCTGCTGCTAAGTTTAAATATCAAAATCTGGTTGGCAGTTTCCAAAATTTGCAGTTGGATTGATGCATATGTTTATGGTTTCCATCTCTCTAACTGTTGGATATACGTTAAGTACATGAGAAGGTATTTCTGTTTACATGTTAATTTCATGTACTTTTTTTTGCTGCTAAAATTGTGGAAATTTTATTGACATCCTCATTAGAATTTTAGAATCCTTTGCTTTGAGAATTAGAATAGAGAAGAGTTGATGGGAACTCCCAAATGGTGATGATAAAACTCATTGTTGTGGTATGGACCTTGCTAAGTTTAAATATCAAAATCTGGTTGGTAGTTTCCAAAAGTTGCTATTGGATTGATGCATATTTGTTAGGTTTTGGGATCCATTTCTCTAACTGTTGGATATACTTTAAGTACATGAGAAGGTATTTCTGTTTACCTGTTAATTTTTATGTGCTTTATTCTGCTGCTAAAATTGTGGAAATTTTATTGACATCCTCATTAGAATTTTAGAAGCCTTTGCTTTGAGAATTAGAATAGAGAAGAGTTGATGGGAACTCCCAAATGGTGATGATAAAACTCACTATTGTGGTATGGACCTTCCTTATACGGTGATGATAAACGTAATGTTGTGGTATGAAACAATTATGGACTATATACCTTGAGAGAGAATATAACAGTTTAACACCTTGGTCTTCTAGGTAAAAGGGTTGTGTCCCCACCTTGATGGTACACCTCAATCCTATGGGTAAAAGATTTATCCTCCCATCTTTATTGACACACCTTGGTCTTGTTCGTGTAGGGGTTGTTTTTCCACTTTGTCATGACCCCTCTTGTTGACTCTTGATCTTATGTTGACCCTTGATTGGTGCTTATGCTAGCGCCCCCTCATAGTGTGGTACCTCAACCCTTTTGTTTTGTTCATTATGTGTGTGACCTCCTAGCATCCCCAAACAACTCATAGCCTGCTCAAGCAAGTTTAGACAGGTCACAGTTTAGTCCATCCATCCCCAAGAAGGTCACAGTTTAGTTCAAGCAGATAAAAGAAGGTCACTGTTCATTTTAGGAAGCACCAGGAAGGTCATAGCCCATCTTAGGAGGTCATGCTTCATACTTGAGTGGACTAATATCTCTGTTGCAATGTTTGAGTGTGCTAAGCTGTAAGAAATCCATGGGCTTTGTATGGGACACAAACTGAGCTATGTTTTGTGTGTTGGATGTCATCATTACCTGATATTTTATGAACTGTTGTTTTTGGGTTTGCTGCTCTAGTAACAGGGGTTTCCTTGTGGTTCACTTCAAGTAGAACCAAACACTCAAATAGTGCAGCAAATATCTTAGTCCACTCAAATAGGGTTATGGTTTCTTCTAGCATCCCCAAACAACTTAGAGACTGCTCAAGAAATCCATGGGATTTGTATGGGATACAAAATGAGCTCTGGCTTGTGTGTGGAATGTCATCATTATCTAATATTTTATGGGCTGTTGTTTCTTGGTCACGATTTTATACTTGAGTGGACTAATATATATGTTGCATTGCTTGAGTGTGCTAAGTTGTAAGAAAGCCATGGGGTTTGTATGGGCCACAAACTGAGCTCTGGTTTGTGTGTGGGATGTCATAATTACCTAATATTTTATGGACTATTGTTTTTGGGTCTGTTGCTCCAGTAATTGGGGTTTCCTTACAGTTCACTTCAAGCAGAACAAAACACTTAAATAGTGCAACAGAGATCTTAGCGCACTTAAACAACGTTATGGTTTCTTTCGGCAACCCCAAACAACTCACAACCTGCTCAAGAAATCCATGGGATTTGTATAGGATACAAACTGAGCTCTGGTTTTTGTGTGGAATGTCAGCATTACCTGGTATTTTATGGACTGTTGTTTCTTGGTTTGTTGCTCCAGTAATTGGGGTTTCCATACATTTCACTTCAAATAGACCGAAACACCCAAATAGTGCAACAAAGATCTTAGTCCACTCAAATAGGGTTATGTTTCTTGGTAGTCAATATGGATGCGCATAGTGTGAAAGCAGCCAAAGTCGAAGATAATTGCGCAATATGAAGAAGTCAAAAAGAGTCAATTTGGTTGTATTTTTATTAGTTTTTGGTCCAAATAAGTTAGAAAGTAGTTAGAAGTGGACCATTTTGTTAAGGCGCAAGCCTATATATAGAGTTCAAAATGTAGTAGGAAGTAGGCAAGGAATGAAGGAATCATGGGTTGTGATATCAATTGAGAGCGAGATCTACATGTGAACCATATCTGTGGTGATCTATTTAACATCTTTTGTATATGCCTTCTGAATCTGAGGATGTATTTTGGAGACCTATTTTGACCTGAGAAAGTAATATGACATGTGCAGATGATGTTGCAAACTATATGTCTTATATCTTGCTATTTTTATGGTCTAAATGATGCAATCTGAATAAGAAAATGTTGCAATATGTTTTATGTTTATGAATGATGAGATGCCTTGTCGTAATGAATGGTTCCATACTTGTTGATCTATTTATGAATGAATATATAATGCAATCTAATGTGAATGGTTAATGTTGCGATTGAATATGAGTGATTGCTGTTAAAACCCTCACCTGGATCTCTGACTAACATTGCGACAAAGAGAAAATAAGTTCACAAATCCTCCTCCTTACTGCGGAAACTTGGTTCCTACAACCCTCCCTCAAGCATCTTAGGTGAGACTGCATCTTCTTCACAAGTGTTGTTGGATAGGGTAAAACCTATCCGGGTCGGTGTTTAGGGAGTCACATCAAAGAGGGGTGTCGATAGACTGTAAACCCTTGTCGAAAGGCTTGTGTCAATAAAATGGTTATGTTTCTCATTAGCAGGTGATATGGATGCACATAGTGAGAAAGAAACCAAAGTTGAAGAATAGTGTGCAAGATGAAGAAGTCGAACAGAGTTGATTTGGTTGTATTTTTGTAGTTTTTGGTCCAAGTTAGTTAGAAAGTAGTTAGAAGTGGACCATTTTGTAAAGGCACAAGCCTATATATAGATTTCGAAATGTTGTAAGAAGTAGGCGAGGAATGAAGGAAACGCGGGTTGTGATATCAATTGAGAGCGAGATCTTTGTGTGAACCACATATGTGGCGATATGTTTAACATCTTTTGTATCTATCTTGTGAATCCCGAGATGTATTTTGGAGACCTGTTTTGACCTATGAAAGTAATATGACATGTGCGGATGATGTTGAAAAATTTATGTCTTGTATCTTTTTGTTTTATGGCCTAAATGATGTGATCTGAATAAGAAATGTTGCAGTACGATTTATGTTTATGAATGATGAGATGCCTTGTCGTAATGAATGGTTCCATACTTGTTGATCTTTTTATCAATGAATATAATGATGCGATCTAATGTGCATGGTTGATGTTGTGATCAAATATGAGTGATTGATGTTAAAACTCTCACATGGATCTCTAACTTACATTACGATAGAGAGAAAATAAGTGCTCAAATCCTCCTCCTTACTATGGAAACTTGGTTCCTGCAACCCTCCCTCAATCATCTCGGGTGAGACTGGATCTGCTTCACAGGTGTTGCTGGATAGGGTAAAACCTATCTGGGCTGGTGTTTAGGGCGTCGCCTCAAAGATGGGTGTCAACAGAGTGTGAACCTCTATCGAGAGGCTTGTGTCAACAAATGGTTCTGTTGTTGAGACATTAGTGCAAATGTGAGGAGGATATGTTATGGAAGGTGACGAATTTGGAGATACAGGACTGGTTCAATCAGAAGGCTCAAGAATTTGCAACAGAAGAAAATCTGAGTTCCATACTAACGATAGAAGAGTGGATGGGAAGGCATATCTATTCTGATATCCATGAATATTTATTCGTCGAGTTTTTTATCGTCTTATATGAGTAGTTGGCGCAACTAACCTTTTAGAAAACAAACTTTCAAGGAGGAGAACCTACTTGCTAAACCCCTGAGTTGATCCAACAACTGAAGGAGGTAGACAACAGGGCGTTGAGGGATATCGAAGTGTAGGTCGACAGCATTTTGGAAGGATATATCACTAAGTTCACGGTCGACACAGTCAAATCCTATAGTGACGCGGAAAGTGAATTATTCAAAGGACCAAGAGTTAGGTTTATCTTGTCTTTTCAATTATGGATTAAGATGCTTATATGTGAAAAATGTATCTTGAAATGAACTACAATGAGTAGAGCTCTCGTGTGTGGAGGTTACGGGTACTGCAGAGACGAGGGTTGAATGAAATGATACACAGTAGATGGATGGGAGTTACGATGAAACTATGAGGGAAGCACAGGGGCTTCACTTGTTGACCAATATCCTATCATGTTAGTTCATATTGTGGGTTTTAAAATTATTAAAAATTGAACCAATATATTGCAGGTATTGGG
>LPNX010855028.1:223073-240062 GCA_001517045.1 Pseudotsuga menziesii
TATTCTTTAATATCCCATGATTGCATGTGCTATGTGATATGTTCACTAAGTGAAGTCCCCGTGGAGGGAAGCCGGTGAAGAGTGTGGTATTCTACAAAGTGGGGTAAGTTTTCAAAAAGAGAAGAGATGGAGGAATGAGTAGAGTCCTAGTGCGACCAAAACAAGAAACTATGAGAGAATATTACAAGGGACTAAGTGACCCTACAACGACGAAGGAGAAGACCAAGATATGCCCGAGTCCGAGGAAGGACCAAACAAAAGAAACACTGTACCTACACCTCCGTGCACTACACCAAATTTAGGAAGGAACACTAGATCCTCACAACACTTTCTGGTGTGTCATCACCATAATAATAGTAGTGTATCAATGAACACGGGAAGAAGGCCCAGAAAGGCAGGAGACGATGTGAAATTACCTTTGTTCCATGGAAACGGGATCGAGGATCTCGATCAATATTGGTTTCTCTGCAAAGCGTTATGGACTGTGAAGTAAGTCCAAGATGAAGACATTAAGAAGGGTCAATTGGCAAAAAAATTTCGAGGTCGCACATTAGATTGGTATATGAAGTTCATACAAGTTCCGACAGGGAATCAACAGAAGACTCTAGTGGAGATTAGAATTGAATTGATTGAAGAATCAGGAAACCCAAATCTGAGTCACAATACCTCACAGAATTGAAGGAAATCAAGCAATATCTGAATGAGTTGGTTTGGGATTTCAATTAACAATTCATGACGCTTATGGCAAAAGTCATTTTTAGAATGAGCGATGTACAACACAAAGAATGCTTCATCGACGCATTAGTACTAGATATTTGAATGACATTGATGCAACAAAAGATTGCAACATAAAGCGAGGCTCTGGAGATTGCAATGGAGTTGGAAGCCTCACTAGTAAGAGAAACTGGAGTTGGAATGAATCAGATCCAATATCACTCGGCGAACATGACAATTTAATTGCAAGATATCAAGAAGGGAAAATAAATTCGCGAAGAAGTATGGTGTACTCGATGTCACACATAAGGAAATCATAAATATCAATGCTCAGACTTCTTCAATTACTTGTTGTCAGGTGCTCCAAATGCATTAAGCCACGGTGGGATTCCATGGTGTCGCATCTTACAAACTCACAGACATCGACACGAGGAGTACGTATATCTCCAAAAGGTAGTATTGAAACCTGCAAACTTGTTCTGTAATTTTGGTCGCTCTGTTGGTCATGAAGAAAACGATTGTAGAGCATATTACCTGCTCCAAGAAAGGACAATGGATGCGTACTATACGAAGGGAGAAGAACACCTGTCGACGAAAAAGGTTGTCGCCACAACAACCACCATTGTTTGCGCAACCGCAACCGTAGTTTGCTCCATCGCAACCGCAATATAATCAGATCCAGTATACTCCACTGCAACCACAGTATAATCAACCACAATATGTTCAACCGCAGCCAAATCCACTGTAGCAGCAGTAGTTTAACCAACCGCAGTACTAGCCACAAGGTGGAGGATTTTGAGGAGGACGAAATAGAGGTTTTGGTCAAGGAGGAGGACGAGGTCGTGGACCTGTGCAGTGATATAATTGCAAATTATTGGGGCATTATCAGTGAGATTTCCCAAACCTTTAGTCATAATGTACCTATTGTACGGTCGTAGATCATGCTGTCGAAGATTGTCTGCAGCTAATCAAAAAATGGAAAGAAAAGAATGTTCCACCAGCAAAAAACTAGAATCAGAGTGTGAACCAGAACACAAACCAAGTTGTGAACCAACCCCAGAATCAGAACCAAGGATCGACTGTGGGGAAAATTTTGGTTGAACCCCGAACACAACCTTCATATGTTGTGGTCGTAAGACGAGAAGGGGTGACAACAAGAGATGATGGTCAAATACGGCAAATCATATGGGTGGTTCAAAAGAATGTGCAATTCGATGTTGACACCGAGAAAGAAACGCTCTTTGGCTCATGAGATATCATCAAAGGAGATACAGGTAAGTTGCCTATTTATGAAATGCCACCTACTTCTGATCCGACACTTCTAGTAGGACCTTCTCGAAGGGCTAGAACTTTGCAAAATTTCTTTGAAATATGTCTATTGCTAGAAAAATATCCCAATGTGCTAGCCGATATCGCAAGTCTGTTATATCGACCAGAGAAAGGCCGACAATACTATGCAGTGTACTCCTTGTATAAGAAGAAGACCAGAAGGGAGGTGAGAATGAATGTCTAGATCGGTGATTACGATGTGGCTTTAGTCATTCTGGATCAATGCTCGGATGTCAACATTTTGATAAAGCAGACATGGGAGAAGATGGGGAAACCACAGTTGGTTTGGTCCCCTGTACAGTTACGACTGGTCAGGGTGTCGTCAATTGGGCGAGTATCGCGCTTACTGGTGGAAGTAGAAGGAATGACGACATATGCAGATTTTGATGTTATCAAAATTGTCGACGAAGGAAGCTCATATCCCACACTAATAGGGATTGGTTGGGCTAATGACAATCTGGCGGTGATAAACTTCAAGAAGCGAGTGATGAATTTTGAGAACCACGACATAAGAGTCATATCCCCATTGGAACCGAGTAAAGGAAGAAGATATGTCGAACCAGACAAGGAAGTCGTAGGAGGATGGGAACATGCATATGATATTTCTAAAGACTACATTCATCCCACTACGGATGGGGAGTTGGGATGGTGAAGTTCTAGCTCCGCATCATCTGATTATGATGATGTGCTGAAGAAAGAGCAGAATTGGCTACATGAAGTATCCATCTGAAAGTGTGGACGAGTCACTCAATCACTGCGTTGGGTCGCAACATAGATTTTTGAGCTACCAACATACGAAGGATTACTTAACTTGGCCGAGTTCATCACTGAATTCGAAGAGAAGGTATTGACACCTCGGTGATTGTTGGCATTAGAGGAAGCGCTAAAGGCACTCCAACACGCTGGTTGCGAGAGAATAAGAAATCAATCGACAGATATAGAAAAACTTTATGTGGTAAAGCGAGAGAATAAAAAAGAAGGGTATAGAAAAACTAAATTCAATTTTACACTGTAATCTAGTATATATAAAAGCAAAGTGGTACAATATTTTTTTTTGTCTATAATAAAAATAGAAATTTGTATTATTATATGGATATCTTAATGTCTTTTAACTATAATTCAAATAATAAGTGATAGATAGTTGTATTTTATATAATAACTTTTATATTCATAAAAATTGAAGAAAAAAAGTACAAATAATTAAAATTGTTATCTATACAATTTTTTAATTAAAGATTATTATTGCTTCAAAATTATTGGCAAATAAGTGTTGATAACAAAACATATTCATAAAGGAAGGAAGTTAAGAATTTTTTTATTCCCCAAATACTACAGGCAATAAGAAAATGACACCCAGATAAAACTTTGGCGAGAAGACTAATATTTTAGAAAATAAATATATTCACTATTTTAATAGATATTGGTTGGTACATTTAATTTTTTTTGGCATTTTCTTGTAATGAATGTTGTTTTGGACATATAATTAGCACATCCATTCAAGTGTGAACATCTATAAATGTCATGAACCACATATTTATTACTTGTTCTACCATAAAATCATATGGACAATAAACTTTTCTAATCGTAATACATAAATGATAATCCATCAAAAGACTATTCCGAATTGCACAGACAGCCTCACATGGAGTCTGTAATATTAACCCTAACAAGTTTGCATCATAGAAAGCCTCAGAGGTCAGCTTTAGTGTTGTAAATATTCCCTATTGTAGGTGCGTCATTAGAATTTGTCTTTGTTTGTTTATATAGAATTCCACGGAGACAATCCACTTTATCGTTTCCGGAACTATCACATCTGCTTTTCTGGCATTTGCTTCAGTTTGTCACGCAGATCTATAATCCGTATCATAGTCTTAGGCCGAATGATCACATCTACGTATCTGGCATTCCGTATCATAGTCTTAGGCCGAATGATCACATCTACGTATCTGGCATTTGCTTCAGTTTGTCACGCTGATCTATAAGCCGTATCATAGTTTCAGGTTTATGTTTATTCTCCATCTAAATATAAATATAACTAGCATAGCATATCGTAAAGAGGAGGAAATGAAAAACTTTGGATATGTTTTTGTGGGGTTTAGTCTTTATGAGGTTTCATGTTCAAACCTCATGGTTAGAGGTAGCAATGGCTGGGATTACGGTGGTTGGCTGTACTCTTGATGTTACCACCTAGTCTGAGGGCTGGCCTTGACTCATGAGTTTTGTAAAATAAGTCTAAGAAAATAAGTAAAGATAAGTACATCAAAACTAGTTTGCAAACTTTAAAAAGCAAAAAACTGAAAAAGCTAATTCCAACGAGCCCCATTAGATTCCTTTTGAATTGAAGTTGGAGATCAAGATCAAGTCTGGCTGAAGATCAACTAGATCAAATACAATTAAAATTGGATCTGCTTGATAAACTAAGTAAATTAGGTGCCCAGGTGCTAAAATGGGAGATAAATCTGGGTATAGATTTGGAACTATGGGATCCAAATTCTTCGTAACTTAATCTTGATTTGGAACCTACTCTGGCTCAAGATCAACTCGATCAAATACAACTGGAATTGGATTTGCTTGATGAAGTGAGTAAATTAGGTGCTATGCTACGGGTGCTAAATTTGGATATAAAGTTGGGTAGAGATTTGGAACCGTGGGATCTGCATTCTTCATAATTTAATCTTGATCTGGGACTCTAGGATGGGCAGCCAGAGGCGGTCAAATTCCTTGATGAGAAAAAACCATTTAACTTGTGGCCGATGTAGACCAGTCACAAATTAAGTGTCATGAACAAATTATCTATTATTGTAATGTCCATCTCTTAACTACCTTTTATCACTTGCCTTCTTCTACTTACACTGGTTATCCTTCTTCTACTTAAGCTAGTTATCCTTGCATCATCCACCAATTATATATATAGAAAGAACATCCATAAAAATTCAATCCATATATATCTCCCCTATCTTCTTAATTTTCTCTTAATCCAGCTTCTCCCTTCAATATTTTCCAGCCTTTTTCTTTCTTTCCTCCATCAATGCTGGTTGTTGTTTTCGCACGTGACCAGATCTCTACATGCATACAGTCTCGCCACAGCTCTCTCGACAGGCATGGCACCTTCCAAAGTCCATTCCACTACTTTCACTTTAGAAATTGGTTTTTGCGCCAGTGGAGAAGCAATAGAAAATTTATCTCTCTATGCATTGATTGCTCGATTTCCTGTTATGTTTTGAGTTGATTGCCATTTGGAAAACGATGGGAAGTGCGGGTGTAGTATAGACCTGCTCCTACTAAGTTAAATACCAACCAAACTAACCAGATAAATCCTCAATCTTCGAAAAAGGCAATGAGTGGTGGATCCTCCTTACGCCATGGAGGAAAAGGACGGAGCTAGAGTAGGTCAAACAGTGCTCATCATGGAATGATTAAAAAACATTGCTAAGGCTCATAGAGGTATGCATTTGGCGAAAAGGGTATCCATATATATAGAAAGCCAATTGGTTTACACACATATATATAAGCCAATTGGTTTAGTATAGTTGAAATTTGTAAATTTCTCTGGAAAGTGGAATAACCCCAACCAAAAAAAACACCAATTCATTTACTACACTATTCGCTTATCAGTATGCATCCTGTTTGTTGATGTCAATAAATGCGTTCCATTTAGTTTTTCTTGGGATATGATGACCCATGGTTGATTTCATCCTCAACTCGCTTCTTATAAAGGTGAATGCAAAGTATGGGGCGAGAGCCATGAATGTATTGGCCACCGAGTCCAGTGATTGCATAGACTTTCAAATTTTCAAGCATATCCTGAGCCCGAATGGAGCAATTTAGATTACTTCCCATGCAAATACCTGGCCCGCAGAAATTCTCCTCTAATATCTCTCGTCTCCGTTGCCCAATGCATTGGTTGCCTAATAAATTCAGAATGGTTTTTCGTGGTTCGAAACCTGCACCTGGCGCGGCTGGGCGCAAGAATAGTGAATATGATTGCCGGAGTTGGAAGAACTGCTTGAATATTCCGGAGGGCTCTTTGTCGGTTTACGTGGGAAAAGAATAACGAGATTTGTGGTCGATGCTCAGTTTTTCGACCATCCTATTTTTGGAGAACTGCTGCAGATTTCTTTTGAGGAGTATGGGTATGAGCAGCAGGGAGGACTCAAGAATCCATGCCATCTTCCAGAGACAAATCTTGCAAGCATTGAGGCTCTTACTGTAGTTTCACTAACTCCTCATTTGCTGAGACGACCGCTTCTCAAGAGTTCTATCATCGCTCACAACCTCTCGTTCAACTAATAAGACATCAATGTTTTTGGGTACAGGTATCTTCTTCCATGCTAAAAGTTTTAACAAAGTAGACTTCCCCTTACCATTTGGACGGGTAAGCCCATAATGCTTTCCATGAGAAATTGTTTCAACAAAGTAGACTTCCCCTTACCATTTGGACCGGTAAGCCTATAATGCTTTCCATGAGAAATCTGTGACTTCACAGAGGCGTTCTTAAGAAGCTCGGGCTGAAACTGAAAAAAATCAATTTTAATGTCTTTACCATTGACATTGACCGTATCATCTCCATCAAGAATCTCCAAGAAGTTGCAATATATGAAAATGGGTTCAAGATTACGAGGGTCTGCGAAGACAGCGAGCGCAGGAACACAATGCCGTTCAGGCTTCAAATTTGAAGGTTTGAGAGCCCTTCAAAGGCCATTTTAGCCTTCATAAAAGGCAACAAAGAATTTTACGTGCGAAAAAAATGTAGTTTCATTTACGGTGGGTCAATAATGAAATTGAGTAAGCCTCCCTAAATTTGCAATAGAAGGGAAGCTACAAAATTTTCCTTTCCAAGAGTTATCAGTGATTTACTGGACTGTAGAAGAGTTAGGACTCGGAGTCTGCCCAAGTTCCTTCTAATAGTTGGATCAAGGACGAGGATCTTGGTCCCAATGGGCACAGACCAGGGTGGGCCACTGGGCTGCCCAGTTCCAAGTTCAACTCGGTGACTCTGACTTGGGATTCTATGTTCACTTTCAAAGAATTTAATGGCATTGGCATGCATTAATGATTCACCAACTTCATTAAATATTGGTCTAAGAGTATTCCAACCTTTCAACTCTATTTTCCATCTGGCATCTTCTTGTTCACTGAATTGGACCAACTTCACAGACCAGGGTGGGCCACTGGGCTGCCCAGTTCCAAGTTCAACTCGGTGACTCTGACTTGGGATTCTATGTTCACTTTCAAAGAATTTAATGGCATTGGCATGCATTAATGATTCACCAACTTCATTAAATATTGGTCTAAGAGTATTCCAACCTTCCAACTCTATTTTCCATCTGGCATCTTCTTGTTCACTGAATCTGGTGATCTCACCACTTAAAAGTGATGCCTCTCTTCAATTATTGCAGTGTTCTTTAATGAAATCTTTGTTGAATTTTATTATAAAAAGATTATATAGCAATATAAGATTAAGTTGTAGATTAATCTTAAAGTTTTAATTTTTAATTGAACGATGCCTTTTAGGTTATACTAGAGTAAATGAGATATGATAATTTAGGTTACTTTTTTACATCAAATATTTCCTAGGTTAAGGTAAAATGTCATGGAAAAGTTATTCTTCTAATTTTTAACTTTTATGTTGTTTATTTAAACCATTGGTTATGGCAATGATCAAGTGGTCACAACAAGGTCAACAATTTTAAATCTGCTAGGGATGTATAATTTTAGAAGTACACTAGTTTTAGGTGGATACTTTGGCACTCGACAAAGATCATCTTTTTAGTTTTTGTTATTAATGTTAGGGATTTGATGCCTAATTTCTTTTGGCCTTGTAACATAACAATTCTAATAGTGGAGCTCTTCTCAAAACAAAGCTTTAGTACCCATGAGCCTACTTTTACCCCTAATTTCATATTATGCATTTAGATAAGGTTGCGAGTAGTTCTCAACTACTCTAATCACTTTAGTATGATAGGAAACAAACATTTCCCTTCAAAACATAAATAGGCCAAAGAACATGCAATACAAAAAGCCAATACATGAATGGTTATGGCTATGTTCACATTAACAAAACAAGTGCATCAATCTCTTTCTAAATGAGCTTTTTCCAATCTCATCTTCCATCACGGTTACATGTTCTTCATTCTCAACCTTTATTTTAGTCTCTCCTCCTCTATAACTCTTGAGTAATCCCCATAAAAAGAATTTGGAAGTGATAAATCATATGTACATGGTTTACCTTTCTATACAATGTTATTAATAAATAATATTAATAATTTTAATACTTAAATTTTCAAATAAAAAAAATAATTTATTTTTAAATGTCAACATTGAAGGGTTCAATTTCTCACAACCCTTCAAAGTAAAATGAGACATGCCCTTCAAATTTGATCCTTGACTACCATTGAACCTTGTCCGCTGTGTCTGTTTCCCTGGCGGCCAAAACGAGACTCTTGGCCTTGTACCCGTCGGCATCGTCCATGGCTAGAAAGTCGAAGCCATTTCTGTCACCATGGGCGATGGACGATTAGACGCCAGAAAGTCGAAGCCATTTCTGTCACCATATCCTCATACATCTCTGTCATTATGAGGAACTCTATGCCTCCTTGAAAAAAAAAACCGTCCATGTATCTTGCCAGCCGAAACAAGAGCGTGGAAAGGACAGGTGGGAGATCTTGGTCTCTCTGCACATCGGGCAAGAATAATAACGACAGACGAATGCTATAGGGGCAGCTTCTCATTCTTCATTAGAACAACCGGACAACCGTGCCCTTAATAACACCTTCCTGGTTGAGAACAACCGTCTCTTTAGTAACACCACACCTTCCGTGTAATTATGTTTATAGGTATTTAGATATTATTTTAGATTTTGAATTTGTTTGATCTAATCAACAAAATTAACTTAATTATAACAAGTATACAACTAGAATTTATTTCATGGTTATCCTATTTTGTATGTTTAAATACATCTTGATTTAGATTTAAATAAACTAGTGGTTAAAGATAATAATTTGTTTTTGTTTTTTCATATTAGTTTTTGTTTATTAAATAGTATTTGTTTTGTGCTTGTATTAAATCGGACAATGTATGAATAATGGATATAAAATTATATATTTTAGTCTTTATTTAATAACTATACAAAATAAATTAAGTGGTTAGTTATGGTTATCAACATTTATTATTACTAAATTATTTATGTAAACAAAATGAAATCCAAATTAAGTAAACTATTACTCTTGAAATAAAATCCTATGCCAATCAACAAATCTGCACAAGATCCATACAATTTAATATTAAAATCTTAATTTTATGCATTTTCCCCACTACCCCAAAAGCAGGGATTGAAAACGGCTATGACAGCATGCCCTAATGTCAAAATTCCTTTCACTCCTATTGAAACCAACATCAAAATTCCTTTCACTCCCATTGAAACCGAGGACATCTATCTCCTATACTTGAAATGACAATACACACGTAGGTACGATTCGAAAACACTTAATCCTAAAGATTTAGGGGTGTTGTTCCAGGAAATCCAAAAGACTTCTCAATGACGGGTTGATCCCAACTCCCAAGGTTATCTTGGCTTCATACTCATTCATGGAGCTTTGCATTTCTGAGAAAGGGCGTCTTCCAAAGCCTGTACCTTCGTCATCCAGGCTTCCCTTCCTACCTCCCTCCCCTGCAATACAATTTACTATCATGTCAAATTCAGGATCCCAACTCTTACTATCTTCATATTGTGTATGAATGTACTGAAACTGAATAATGCATAGAAGGTTAACATGACTTACCCTCTGAATCTCTGCTTTACAAGAAGACTCGTTCTTTGCTAGAGTTTGTCCATGAGATTTGTGGGAGCAACGTCCCTTCTTCATGCAATCCAAAAGCATATTGGCACTGTCGATGCCTGATCACAGACCTAGTGAGTAAATAAAGATTATTCAAACAACCAAGAACAACAAAATGTGTAGAGACATACCTGCAAGATAGGCACCATGGACATAACCGTTATATTTCTCACTTGTATGCTCTCCAGTGAAGTAGATAGCTCCGACTGGTGCCTGTTACAACATAAATTATCAATCATCCGTTCGGTTTCTAATATATAGCTAGTTGTAATGAATTAATTATATTCATAGCTATTTAAATTACAACTACTTATGGAACAAATAAGAGATAATTTGACCTATCCTACAAGTTAAATAAATGTGCTGGTTTGGTTATGTCATGTTGCTGAAATTTGTTAACAACCTTCAGGTTGTAGAAATCATGTGTAGATACACCAATGGGCCAGTTGGAGTAAGTTCCCTTGAAGAATCGATCTTTTCCCCATTTAGGAATCAGTATTGCCTCCATCTGTGGGATATTACTGCCGAACATTTTCCTTAAAACGCCCATTATTTCTACTTTGGTCTCGTGCTCAGGCTGTTGTTCTATACGTCTGGCTTCATCGTCAGTGACCGTTACCATCAGAAGATTGCCTCCAGGGTACTCGTTCTCCAGATGCTGCACAAGAATCCCCAGGAATGAAAATGAAAATTTAGGAATTAGCTTTCGTACTCTAATTTCTATGGGCATAAGCATTTCAGTAAAACGGGTCGAAAGAATTATGCTTCATATTATTGGATATATGGCAGATATGCTGATATTAGATTTACTAGGGATGGAATATATGGAAGCAATGGGAGGCATCTCGGGTTTCTAGGAAGTAGTAAACAAACTAAATACCTGCCAGAAATTGTAGTAACCTCTTTGTTCATGGGCATAAATGAAAAACTCTGTGCCAGGTCCAGTGGGCCAGAATTTAGAAGGGAACTTCATAAAGATCTTGCAGTAGATGACCATATCCCATCTGTATATTGACAGCAGTTTCCACAGCTGTGCATAATAGTTCATACAGGTAAGGGGAATGAAGAAACTCTAATATCCTTAATCTAGAACAACTCATTGTAAATAACATTATTAGAGCACTTATATAATACAATACATACAGGAAGATCAGGTTTAAACTTGATAAGTTTGGTTTGAAGAACTCCCACACTGACAGAGACAATGGCGTTCTCTGCAGTGTAAACTGAACCGTCCTCCGTCATAACCTTGACGCCTTTGTCTGTGTATTGGATTTCTCTCACAACCTAGCCCAAGCCCAACATTTCATGAAAACGTATAATCACAGATCAGTAAAGAGAGATAAGTTTTGTTTCATAAAAGAGTAATAAATTTATGTGAGACGCCAACCTTGTTAAGTTTGAGACGGTTATCTGATATATTTTCGTTGCTAGAAACAAGGAATTCCTCGGCTATTTTATGAACGATATGTTCGTATCCTCGACTGTCGGCCACGAAGTATTCATCTTCACCAAATTCATCAAAAGTGGGATTGGGCAGAACATTCTTTAAGCTTGTCACTCGTGGAGGTTCTGAACATTCAAATGAAATCACTTATATTTGCTATTTCAATCATAATAATCAGTAGTTTAATTAGCAGGCCTTTTATTTGTACAATACTCAAGCATTCAATATGTGAATACAAATCTATGCTAATTGAGCTCTGATAATGTCAAAATCGAAAACATAGAAACCTGCGATTTCACATTCAATGTGTGAATACAAATCTATGCTAATTGAGCTCTGATAATGTCAAAATCGAAAACATAGAAACCTGCGATTTCGAAATCATAAAAGTAGAAATCGATGGCCATCTCCAAAGGTGTTACAGGCACACTGCAAATTTAATTTTTAAACATAATTAGCATGTTATTAGTTTATATGCAAGTTATTAGATTGTAACTCCAACATTTTAGATTCTATGAAAGACCAAGCAAGTAATTTGCAAACAGAGGGTTCGGCTAAGAGTCCTACTGTCCAAATGTCCGTTGAGATGCTAAAATAGAAACGTCTTCTTCTCCACTCTTATGAAACGATTCCGAGAGGTTTGAACTGAAGTCGGATGATAATGTTGCCAGAGCATATGGTCGAGCCACCACTGACTGTGGTAGAATACCTCCTCTACAAAACAAAAGAAACATTTTATACAAAGCAGGGTAAATCACAGATCTTGGCATAATATGATATTCATAGGTTGAATATGATCACTGTCAGCTTACTCTTGATGACCTCCTCTACAAAACAAAAGAAACATTTTATACAAAGCAGGAGTAAATCACAGATCTTGGCATAATATGATATTCATAGGTTGAATATGATCAGTGTCAGCTTACTCTTGATGATAGATATTGTAGCTGAGATTACTCCAGTCAGAATAGAAGGTCCGCATCTTGTATTTCTTAGCCAGAGGCCATATGGGGTTCATGACCTTGCCTCCAACGCCCTCCACCCAGTTCGCCCCCACCTCTACTGTATAACCTCCCAACGTTTCCTTGTGCATTCTTCCTCCAATCCTATTGGTCGCCTCCAGTATCACAAAATCCTTCACTCCATTGTCAGATAATGTCTTGGCAGCCATTACTCCTGCAAACCAAAAAACAATGATATATTCAGTGAGCTTAGTGTGACAAGAACAACGCTATTTAGAGTATGTGAAGTGAATATTTGATAAGAATATATGAAGAGCACCTGACATGCCCGCTCCCACTATGATAGTGGTGGTAGCACCCACAGACGAAGAGAACAAAACTATGCATATTAATAACAGAAGAGAGAGATGATGAGTGCAGTAAGCCATGAAGGATCCTCAATGTAGAAATAATCCAGCACACTGATCTATGACAACCCTATCAAGAACGGGTCATGGCCTTGACTGTGATTGTTTGTCATGGACAGTTCTATATATAGAAGCTCAATGTGCTTTCCCTCCAATAAAACGCCAACATTGTCCTGTCACTGAACAGTCGAAAGACTGTGGGAGGGGGTACAGGTCCACGTTTTTAGTGTTTGACGGCCTGTATGAAGAGTTTTTTACATTTTAAAACGTATTTAACATGTGGATGTAAAATGGACACTTTAATTAGGAGGGTGTGAATATTATGGTCAGATTCCATATTGGATTTATATCAATTTATAAATTATTAGTAAAAGAATTTAGACTCTTCGGTATTGTGTTTATAGCTACTGTCTGGTTACAACTCTACGTATAAATAATTAGTAAAAGAATTTAGACTCTTCGGTACTGGATTTAGAGCTACTGTCTTGTTACAACTGTACGTGTTTAGATGTTAATTTCATATTTTGAATTTTTTTAATAAACTAATAAGATTAACTTAAGTGTAACAAGTGTGCAGCGAAGAGTCTTGCGAAGAGTCTTCCTATCTTGTTATGTGTTTAGATCTTAATTTCATATTTAGGATTTCTTTGAGTAAACTAATAAGATTAACTTGAATGTAACAAGTGTGCAGTGAAGAGTCTTCCTATCTTGTTATGTTTAAGTGCATTTTAATTAAGATTTAAATAAGTTTCAGTTAAGAATTAATTATTTAATTACCTGGATAGACATTTTTATTTGAGATTTGGAGTGGACTACGCCCTATGTTTTTTCATCTACTAAAGAAGATGAGACAAACATAATATGGATATTGATTCTATGGTAGCCTTTCAAAATTTGAAATAAGGAACTGATAGTTGATAAACGGATAACATAAACAATGTTGGTGATAACATGTAAATATGCATGGATAACTTAGAGTGATAACTTAGAGTTAAACAGGTTTAACTAAAAGAATGTAAGGAATAAAAAAAATTCCAAATTGTCTTCCTTTCCATCATGATCTCTCAACCACTTGATCGTTATCAAGGTAATCCATCCACAAATTATGTGGGTGTGCTAGTTATTTATAAATATATTATTGAGAATGAGACAAGTGTGTACTGATTGATTCTATGGGTATCTTCCAAAATTAATAATTAAGAATTTAAAAAAAATAGCTTACTTAACATGTGATAAGTACAGTTAATGATAGTTGTAAAAATTAAAATTAATCTTCAACTATTCCATTATTAAATACAACTACGAGCTTCACTCCATCGATTATTAGATACAACTATTAGCTTAACTCCAATGATTCTATAGTTATTCTTAACTTCAACTCTAATCACTTAAGGCTTAGTCCAATTGCATTTGGCATCTAGGAGACTAACTAATGTGCAGTGATGTAAGGGTCGAACTCCTAATAACCTCCAAACTCCTAAAATAATTCTTCCTAATAAGTATAATTAGTGATACTTGGAAAAGACAAACTTCAACTTAACAACTATTCGATTATTAGATACAACTATTTAATTATTACCTTAAATACCTTTATGATACAATATTAGGTTAACTTCGACTTCAATCATGACTTTTAATGGAATTGCAATTGCCAATATATTAACTTTTAAATTAACTATTAGATACAACTATTAGCTTCACTTCAATGATCGTCCACTTAATTTGGATAATGATTAGTTTAAGCTTTATATTAAATTTTAAATTAACTATTAGCTTAACTCCAATGATGATACAATTATGAGCCTAACTTCAACTATGAGCTTAACAACCACAAATTAAGTGGTTGTTACATTAGCTTAACTATTAGATACAAGTAATTGACACATTCTTTAGTAAAAAGAACATCATGAATTTGTCAAATATATCTCTCTCTCTACTTATTTCAAACATATTAATCTTAGTAATATGGTTGTTTCTAGTTTATAAATCTACAATTCACTAAACTTAGTATCCGTTTTTGTTTTTTATTTATTAAATAATATTTGTTTTATGCTTTTTTTTAGTTTAATATTTATATATTATATTTTAAATAGATAATATAAAGATCTTGTAATTAGTTTAATGTTTAGTAAAAAGAACATTATGAATTTGTCAAATATATATATCTCTCTACTTATTTCAAACATATTAATCTTAGTAACATGGTTGTTTCTAGTTTATAAATCTACAATTCACTAAACTTAGTATCAGTTTTTGTTTTTTATTTATTAAATAGTATTTGTTTTATGCTTTTTTTTTAGTTTAATATTTAAATATTATATTTTAAATAGATATTTATAAAGATCTTGTAATTAATTTAATGTTTAGTATTTGTTTAAGAGTTACCCATCTCTACAAAACTAAGTCGCAAACTATATCTATCAATATTTACTAGCCACTTAACTTGTGATTGTACTAATAAATCTATAATACTTGCAATATGATTAATTAAGAATGATCGAAACCGAAACCTCTTTTCAGCCATACCACTTTTTTCAGCCATACCACTTTCTTGCTTTGTTTTGTTCAAATTTAAATCTTAAAAAAAAAAAATTAAAATAACAAAAAGGTTAATGTGGGCATAGTCTTAACTTTGCCGATGAAGAAATTAAGTCACACTTCCTTCCTTGTATTATACTAAGTCACTTGTAAATCTTAGGGAAATTAGATTATGTTATATCAAACAAGCTGAAACAAGGTTGATTCTTCTCTAGGAATCCAAAAGTGGATCATCAAATCCCTTCAAAGATAAAACCATTTTCCAAAGTTGCTTTAGTTTTGTGTATATCACGGAAAAACCTTCAGCAACGAAGTGAGGGGGATTGAACATATAACTAAATTAATATTTTAGAAAAGTTGATTTTATATAATATAATATGTTTTTAAATACCAGTGCTTTTTTTTTCAAGAAAAAAATCTATACTTTATATGTATATGTAAGATGACTTAAGGTTTACAAAAGACATGACCACTTTGTCGTTCGCTAAAACAACCAGATAGTCATTAAAATTAGTCACTATAGAACAGACAAATAGTAGAAATCAGATCAAAAGAGAGATCGAAGAATAGGGCTACATAAGATCAAAGGACAACAGTTTTGATCCAGGCCGACTAAAACGACTTTAAAAAAAAGAACACTAAGAACCCTCTAGGACCCAAATTCCAGCATCTTATCGCTCATAGAAAAAGAAGTCAATCTGTATTGCATGGCCAACTTTTGAGAGTTGTTCGGCATGATGATTGAAAGACCTGTAAACATGCTCGAAAGAGATGACCCGAGACTTGGAGATCATAGAACGGGTCCTTTTCAGCCACCCCGCGAGGAGAAGGACGTTGATGACACAAACTTGATTAGCCCAGTCAATGATGACCCGCGAGTCATTGAAGGCGCTAATCTTGTCCACCCCAATGCTGGAATAGAAATGAAGAAGAAGCCATAAAGATATAAGGTCGCCCATAGTGTTGGAACCTGGCCGTCCACACATTCAAATATTATAATAAGAGGTAGGGTTCAAGTATATCATCACCTCCGCTGCACAGGAGCGAGATCTATGAACCGAGAAACTATCAAAGAACCCCACTGGTTTTCCAAACTTTATTTGGATCAAAGACTGGACAGATTTTGGGATCTTTTCATTGATCGAACACCCCCCCCCTGAAAACTCCTAAAAGAAAAACAATCCTTTAAAACATACCAAGGTAACTGATGTAGTCTGTCCTTCGAAGATGAGGCGGTTTCGACATAACCAAGTCTCCCATAAAATGAAACAATGAAGAAACTTCCAATCAGGCATCAACTGAAACCATGAGCTGAAGCAATCGAGAAGAGAAAAACCATGCCACATGGTTGAACAATGTAAAGTTTGTTTGACCAATTTCCAGACTTCTAATACAAACGGGTAGGTGAAGAATATGTGAAACGAGGTTTCCCCAGATGACCCGCATAGAGGGCAACGACCCGCGCCATCCAAACCATGTCTGCAAAGATTATCCTAGGTGAGCAGTCGATTTTCAAAGGCCAACCACTAAAACAATTTTAATTTGGGAAGAATCTTCCAAGAACAAATATCCGAGTGCCACCAATGAGTGGATAAATTGGACTCCTCTATTATGAGCTGATAAGCAAGGGAATTTGTCAACATTCTTGAATTAATACCAGCTTAGATCCAGCTTTACCCGGCTCTATCATGCGCCGAGAGGGATCAAATATTTCGAGGTGCAAACCCTTTTTTGGAGTGCAATTGTTGAAGCAG
>LPNX010855028.1:240716-251793 GCA_001517045.1 Pseudotsuga menziesii
ATTTTGATCCATAATATTCAAAGCATAAAGGATTTTTTTATGTTTTTATAAAATCTCAAAACTTTAAAACATAAAAGGTGTTGTGTGGTTCTAAACAACGCTAATTAACTATATACATGTTAAACTAAATACATTTTAAAGAATTTGCAATCAAATTCTAATAACAAAAATGTAAAAAAATGTAAACAAATTATGTCAGTTATATAAATTATTCACTCCATTAGAATATGAAACAAATTCTAATTATTAATAGAAATGGAATGAATAATTTAAAAACAAATTCTAATTAGATATATGAAACCCGTCAAATCCTAATTATATAAATTATTCAAGTCATTAGATATATAGAATCTGATTGAATAATTTAAAAACAAATTCTAATTAGATGCCACCTCGATACAAAGAAGCAAATCCAAGAAGTCATTCAGAGAAAACATACTTCTTATACAGTAATTCAATTATACAGTCTTTTTCTTGACGGAAAAACACTGTATATAAAGAGATAAGCAAATTTATATAATTTCTCTTGAAGTGAAAATCGCAGATTACAGATAAAGAGATAATGTGCTTTGCTGGATCTAAGCTGGAGATCAGTTCATAATTGCTGCATTATTAGAAGTGAAAATTGTAGAAGGGAAAATCCAGATGCCAAAACAAAAACAAAATCCAGAAATTGCAGATGGATTCTGGTGCTCGCAGATGCCAAAAAAAATAAAAATCCAGAAATTGCAGATGGATTCTGGTGCTTGCCATCAATCACAGAAATGGACTACGGGGGAGAATACATCAAATACTATAATAATCTACTCGTATCAGTTTCTATAATTCAATCGTTTCTCATATGCATACTTGATATAGAAACTTAAATTATACGCATTCGCATACGTGAGACAAATCCAAGAAGTCACCTCAGGGGTTTGCACCTCGAAATATTTGATCCCTCTCGGCGCATGATAGAGCCGGGTAACACTGGATCTAAGGTGGTAATTAATACAATTATTAAAATTATTATTATTATTTTTTTAATAGTAGTATTATTAGAAAAAATTAAATTGGTTGATTAAGGTTTGGAATAATATTTATAATAATATTATTATAAAATTTAAAGTTTTGAAAATATTATCATAATAATATAGTATTATTATAATAATTTTGTTTTGGTGACGTGAAAGGCTTTAAATCCTTAGACATGAAGGATGAATTATGGGAAGGACATAAGGAGGCTGCATGGAGCAGCGGATGGGAGGTGGTCATGGTTATGGTGTGTCGGATTCGTGAATGGAGGAATGATGGTGTAGGAGATGGGATTGCAGGCATGTTGCGTCAGGCAAGACGGGGGTGCAGAGTGGCATGTGAAGGAGATGCCATGAGGTTGGAAAGGGGGAATACATGGGGAGGACGGACGCGAGCAGGTGGAGAGCAGAGAATAAATGGAGGGCGGGATTGGTGCGCATGAAGAGGGCCTATGGGGTTCATAGCAGACAGGCATGAGGCGGCATGAAGGTGAGAAGGAGGGAGTTTGAACTGCGGGTGAGTAGTGGAATGGCACAATGTGTGGGGAGATGAAGAATGTGGGTTGAGTGCATGAGAGATGAGAGGGCGAGGAGGATTGAGGGAGTGTGTATAGGAGGATTGAGGGAGTGTGTGCAGGATTGAGGGAGTGCTTTGCTGGATCTAAGCTGGAGATCAGTTCATAATTGCTGCATTATTAGAAGTGAAAATTGTAGAAGGGAAAATCTAGATGCCAAAACAAAAACAAAATCCAGAAATTGCAGATGGATTTTGGTGCTCGCAGATGCCAAAACAAAAACAAAATCTAGAAATTGCAGATGGATTCTGGTGCTCGCCATCAATCACAGAAATGGACTATGGGGGAGAATACATCAAATACTATAATAATCTACTCGTATCAGTTTCTATAATTCAATAGTTTCTCATATGCATACTTGATATAGAAACTTAAATTATATGCATTCGCATACCTAAGACAAATCCAAGAAGTCACCTCAGACAAATTCTAATTAGATGCCACCTCGATACAAAGAAGCAAATCCAAGAAGTCATTCAGATAAAACATACTTCTTATACTTTCTATACTTAGTATGTAGAGGTTTTAGATCCACTTCTTATGGATCTAGATGTTGGTTTGTTATGCTAAGGTACATATATATATTGTAATCTTTTCTTATTAATCAAGTGAATTAGTTTGACCATTCCTTATGTAGGCGAGCCTATGAGCTCTGCTCTCTGCCTTCTAGTTCTTAGTTGGTATCAGAGCTTGGGTGAGTAAATATTGGGTGAGTGTTGGGCTGTGAGAAGCTGGATTGTGAGAAGCCATTACCATCACCGTGAAGGAAGCATATCTATGATTTCTGCAGTGGGCAATCCACGACCGGCTGTGAGCGTTGGTTGCTGATGCCATGAATATTTGCACCTGATCCTGAAATCGTGGCCGTGAATGAAGAGCCTGATCCTTGCGAGTGTGGTCGTGGAGCTCGTGATCTCTTTTGTATGCTCAATCTACCTTCAATTTAATTCTATGAGGAAGAGCCTGGCACCATGAAGGAGAATTAGCTGATTTTTTTTAACTGTCACCATGAAGAGAAGACAAATATATATATATATATATATATATACACACACACACACACCTAAGATTATTAATTATTAAGCCGACTTGTATATATATATATAGATATATAAGCCGACTTTTTATGTGACACGTGTCATCTCCACGTTGAGCACGGAATTACACTTCTACCTCATACTGGGTTGTAGAATGCGCCTCTTGGCGCAATTATACGCACATCTCAATTCATCAACCTCATTATTTATAAAGGTGGAGCCCATTTCAACCCCTTTATGTAATGCGACCATTCCTCTTCCTGGCTATCATAAAGCCCCAATTGCTTTACAAAGATCCAATCGTGTGGAATGCCCACTTTCTTTGAGGGGCACATGATATGATTCAATGTTAGATAGCCTTTTTACCGAAGGAAAAATAGCAAGTTATCAGACAATTTAAAAGGAACAGGTCCCTCGATAATCGGGTCTTCCCCCAATCTGATGGAGTGGGCATAACCAGACAACCATGCTAGCTAATCACCACAGATCACAAAAGCATCAAGGAGACCATTCCAAATGTTAGAAGTCTCTTTTTGCTTCGTGGAAGAACATCTAATCCATTTCTCAACTGTCATCCTCCTGTAGTATTTTGCTTTTAGAACTTCCGTCCACAAACTGTCCCCAAAGATTGCCAGCCATAAGCTTTTATCTCTTAAAGCCAAGGAAAAGGAAAAGTTGTTCTTCAACCCCCGTCCACCGTTTTTTGTTGGACTAGCAATGCGTTCCCAATTTGCTAAATGATATCTCGATTGTACTTGTGACCCAGACCAAAGAAAAATAAAGATCGTTTTTTCTTATTGTGTTAAGTATTGATCTAGGAATTTTATACGGGGAAAGCCAAACGACTGCTAGGTTCTCTAGAACCGATTTAGCAAGTATCAGACGACCCCCAAGAAATAACCATTTCCAACACCAGTGTTTGATTTGGTTGTCAAATCTTTTCAACAAACATAGAGGGAGAATAAAGAGGGAGAGGGAGAATAAAAAAGAAAGGTATAGAAAAACTAAATTCAATTTTATAGTGTCATCTCAAGTATAAATATAAAAGGAGTACAATAACTCTTTTTTGTATAATAAAAATAGAAATTTGTATGGTTATATAGATATATTAAATTATATGTTTTTAACGTTTTTAACTATAATTCAATAATAAGAGGAAAAAAAATTACAAATAATTGAAATGGTTAGAGGTGCATTTTTTTAATTAAAAATTATTGTTGCTTCAAAATTATTGGGCAAATAAGTGTTTGATAACAAAACATATTCATAAAGGAAGGAAGTTAGGGATTTTTTTATTCCCAGCTAGTACACTAAATAAGAAAACGAGTATTACAGAAGACCTTTCAGGTCCTTCAACAGAACCAGCTTTATGGTTGAACGGATTCACGCTTTAGTGAATATTCAGAATGTAATTTTGATCTCGAAAGATGAATGAAATTACGCTTTTTTTCTTTGGAAAAAAAAAAGAAAAAATAAAACGATACCAAGATAAGGCTTTGGTTTGAAGACAATAATACTTTAGAAAATGAATATATTCACTATTTTAATAGATATTAGTTGTTATATTTAAATTTTTTTTGGCATTTTATTTTATGAATGTCTTTTTGGACATATAATTGGCATAAATGTGAACATCTATTGATTATAAGTTAAGTGTTAAGAATCACTTATTTGTTACTTGTTCAATCATAAAATCAATCCCGACAATATATTTTTCTCATAATCATGCAATCTAGAAAATGCATAGTAATCCACATTAAATTTTAAAATATAACCACCTATCCATATAAAATATTAACATCAAATATAAATTACTTAAAATAAAGAATAATGAAAATAAAGTACACCCTCATAAAGATTTTGACTAGACAATATCAATAAACATGAATCACATTGGATTCCATGCCTTTAATATCAATAAACATGAATCACATTGGATTCCATTACTAGTGTAATCAAAGACATTGATTGCATCCTCAAGGGCGCCACCACCAAACTGCTTAGGATAAAGGCTAACTAAAACGCCCCCTGATGGGTGCAGTATATATAGATAACCTCCCCACATGGAGTTGTAAAGCGTGTTCGAAGCCCACTTGAGTCATAATGAAGGCTTTCTTTTGAAACCTCGGAGGTTGTGGGAAGTTATGTGACAGAAAATTTCCTCCTTTTTTTGTTAGCTTTTTTTGATCATAAATCTTTATTGAATTTTCAAACATTTTTTCATTTTATTTTATTATTTAAATTTAAAATAACTCAACAAATAATAAAAATTACAAATTTTATGGATTAAAAATAAAAACAACAAATATCTTTAAATACCTAGAGATCTTACATATTTTATAGATTTATAAAGAAAAACAACAAATATCTTTAAACCCTGAGGGATCTTACAGAATATGGTTACAAAGATTTTCGTATCACCATTATCTAGATTTAAAATAACCCAATAACCAACAACAAAAAAATTACAGATTTTATAGATTAAAAAATTAAAAACAACTATTTTTTGAAACCTTGACCATGTCCTTCTACATTTATTTTTATAAGAAACGACTGGTGTTGGAACTTGTACCCTTATCCTGGTAGATCTTTGGTCATGATGCCAGCTTCAAATGTTTCAGTAATCTTTTTTTAGTGGAATTTTCACATGCAGACTTACAAGCTCCCATGTGTACCATGCTCGGACAACGATATAATATTATTAGTTCGAATATTTATTTAGTGGAATTTTCACTTGCAGACTTACAAGCTCCCATGTGTACCATGCTCGGACAACGATATAATATTATTAGTTCGAA
This sequence comes from Pseudotsuga menziesii, assembly GCA_001517045.1. Taxonomy (NCBI): domain Eukaryota; kingdom Viridiplantae; phylum Streptophyta; class Pinopsida; order Pinales; family Pinaceae; genus Pseudotsuga; species Pseudotsuga menziesii. Next base: position 246,140 of record LPNX010855028.1, read on the forward strand.
TATTTATTAAATCCCTTGTTTGAAGAATATTTCATGTTTGGGAACAGTTGGTTGAAGATTCTAAAAATATACATTCGTAGGATTGATTAACAACTATATATTGGATTGATTAACAACTACTTTGAGTGAGATAAACTTTACATTATTATTATTATCTTATTTTTTTTTTTTTTATTAAAACCAAAAATGTTAGGTTTATATTATTTGTATTTTTTTTTAAATTTTGACTAAAATTATTAAAATTGTAATTTTAATTTGTTAAAATTGCATAATTTAGGTATCTCAAAGTTATGGAGCTCACTAAATCCATGATTTCATGGATTATAGAGCATACTGAATCCATGCCAAATCCATTTTATCGTTTATCGAGGGCGGATGTTATGCTTCGATGCAACAAGATATACAAAAACCAAGAAATGTTTCCCTGGCTTGGTTGTTGGCTTGGTTGTTAGTCTGGCCAGTGATGAGGCCTCCATCCTCGGGTAGGGTAAGTGTTCAATTTTCCCTCAATGTTGAAATGGTTTCCTATATGTTTTCTTTGATTCGGATTTAAACTTCCACAACCTTTGTCATATCTTTCTTGTTGGTTACATGGGAAAATCCAATGATTTTGTTGTCATGTTATTTACTATGAATACTTGAAAACATTGTTACAATCCCTCAAATATTAGTGAGCATGCAATAGAGTCGGACCTTGGTCGACATGTTAGCATTAAGTTAGCTTAAATGATGGTTGATTGCTTGTGTTTTGATGATAGAAACTACTACTTGTTTGGTTGTTAGGTTGATCTTAGTGCCAATTCTATAAGCATTAGTGAAAATGATTGATTGTACATTTTGAAAAGCAATAACATGAACTGCAACAGCCTTTCTATTATATAGTTTTCCCGAGCATTGTAGTGTGGTCTTTCTAATCTATTCAACCCTAGTTACGCCGATAGGCATATATATGTGATATTTTGGGGATGGATAGTTACGTTGATAGGCGTATATATGTGATATTTTGGGGATGGACTTGCTTGAGTAGATCATCAAGATCCACCAAAACATGCCAAGTGTATGATTGAGATGTATTTAATCGTCTGATCTTTTAACTAGCCATTTATAGTTTAACCAGCCGCCGATTTAGGAATCTATTAGGAAACTGTTAGCCACCGATCGCTGATTTACGAGTCTGTTAGGAGACGGTTATGAATTGGTTTGTTATCTCCCTCACTAATCGAGAGATAGTTCTACACACACAGTCTTTACTTCCAGTCAAAGATTATCAGTGCCGCAGTCTATCAATGTCGCAGGCTTTAGTCGCCTGCAAAGATTATCAATGTTGCAATCTACTCGTTTTTCCTCCATGTTATCTCTTCTATGTATTTTGGTTGGGATAGCCCAGGCCAGTGGAGGATTAAGCAACGTTACAGCCAAAGTGCCTGCTTTGTTTAGTTTTGGGGATTCGATTGTGGATTCGGGCAATAACAACTACATTCCCACACTAGCCAAAGCCAACTTTCCTCCATATGGTCGAGATTTCATCAATCACAAGCCCACAGGATGCTTTTCTAATGGCAAACTATCAACAGATTTCATCGGTATATTCAATAAAACAGTTCTTCCAGATTCTTTTGGTATATAAGCTAGCATAACCTTACCTAGATATCACAATTATTCTGGTTTGCAGCTGCAGGATTGGGGCTTAAGGAGGATTGGGGCTTAAGGAGACGTTACCGCAATAATTGGATCTTGATCTTAGTACCCAAGAATTCATGACAGGCGTCAAATTTTCTTCCGCAGGACCTGGATACGATAACCTCACCACTGAGGTTGATGTAAGTGGTTTCTATGTTTTTAGAACCTTTCAAATTTAAAGAATTTGAAGTGGGTGAGTGAAGCTAAGAAGTATGGTTGAATATTGTTACAGTCGGTGATACCAATGTGGAAACACCACACTTACAGTCGGTGAAGTTAAGAACGTTTTATGTTGTATTTAATCCAAGAAAAACTATTTTAATAATGTGATAGAGTTATGTCACATTGCAACATTCATTAAGGATTAAAAAATGATACACACTAAACTTAATATGTGATACATTAATAATGTGACATTCGAAGTTCACATTGTGATGTATATCATGTATTATGCTGCATTGTGGCGTTCATCAATGGTTATGTTGCATTGCGACATTGAGAAAATGTTACATGTCTAAAATGATAAAGGGTTGTCCCATTCTAAATTTCATTAAGGAACCCAAGATGTGACACATTAGTGAAGTGACATTCAGTAATCATCATGTTGTGTTCAATTGCGGCGTTCATCTATGGTTATGTCACATTGTGACATTAAGTATGGGTGATATGTCTAACATGAAAAGGGGTTATGTCCCATTAAGGATTAAAAAATTATATATACAATGACACAACCCAATATGTGACTTATTAATTATGTGACATTCAACGTTCATCAAGGATTATGTTTCGTTCTGATGTTTATGAAGGTTATGTGGCATTACAGCATTGAGAAAAGGTTATATGTCTAATATGGCAAAGGGTTATATCACATTCTAACGTTCATTAAGGATTAAAAAATGATATACACTCACACAATCCAAAATGTGACATATCAATAATGTGACATTCGAAGTTCATTGTGTTATGTTGCATTACGATGTTTATTAATTGTTATGTTAATTGTACATTCCTTAATGGTGTTGTCACATTGCGACATTCATCGAGAGTTATGTTAGATTTCAACGTTCATAATGGAATATATTGGATTACGACATTTATCAATACTTATGTTGGATTGTAGCTACATACCTCAATAGTGCATTCCTTAATGGTTTTGTTGCATCGGGACATTCATCGGAATGCTAGAAATTCATCATTCCTCATTGCTTGTCTCACATTATTCACCATCATGTTGTGAGAATTTTCTTGATATATATATAGTTGTTTGACAAAAGAAATGGTTTAAACCATCCACATTCTACATAGAGTTATGTTAGATTTCGACGTTCATAATGGAATATATTGGATTATGACATTTATCAATACTTATGTTGGATTGTAGCTACATACCTCAATAGTGCATTCCCTAATGGTTTTGTTGCATCGGGACATTCATCGGAATGCTAGAAATTCATCATTCCTCATTGCTTGTCTCACATTATTCACCATCATGTTGTGAGAATTTTCTTGATATATATATAGTCTTTTGATAAAAGAAATGGTTTAAACCATCCACATTCTACATAGTAATGTAGGATGTTATGTCACATTGTGATGTTTATTGAGGTTTATGTTTTATTGCGACATTATCAAGGGTTATATCACATTACGGCGTTAAGTCATTGTTTGTTACGGTATTTGGTTGGTATATGTCAACACAACCAAATATGTGACACATTAATAATGTGATAGTGGGCGTTTAATAGGCATTATGTCGCATTGTGACATTTATCACATGTTATGTTACATTAGCAACATTCATGAAGGGTTATGTCACATTGTGATATTTGTTAAGGGTTATGTCGCAATGCGATAATGCCCAAAATGTGACACATTAATAATGTGATAGTGGGTGTTTAATAAGAGTTATGTCGCATTGTGATGTTTATCACATGTTATGTTACATTAGTGACGTTCATCAAGGGTTATGTCACATTGTAATATTTGTCAAGGGTTATGTCACATTGCGGTAATGCCCAAGATGTGACGCATTAATAATGTGATAGTGGGTGTTTATTAAGCATTATGTCACATTATGACATTTATCACACGTTATCTTACATTAGCGACATTCATCAAGGGTTATGTCACATTGTGATATTTGTCAAGGGTTATGTCACATTGCGATAATGCCCAAGATGTGACACATTAATAATGTGATAGTGGGCGTTTAATAAGTGTTATGTCACATTGTGACATTTATCACAGGTTATCTTACATTAGCGACATTCATCAAGGGTTATGTCACATTGTGATATTTGTCAAGGGTTATGTCACATTGCGATAATGCCCAAGATGTGACAAATTAATAATGTGATAGTGGGCATTTAATAAGCATTATGTCGCATTGTGATGTTTATCACAAGTTATGTTGCATTAGCGACCTTCATGAAGGGTTATGTCACATTGTGATATTTGTAAGGGTTATGTCACATTGCGACAATGCCCAATATGTGACACATTAATAATGTGATAGCGGGAATTTAATAAGCGTTATGTCGCACTGTGACATTTATCACAGGTTATGTTACATTAGCGACATTCGTCAAGGGTTATGTCGCACTGTGACATTTAATAAGCGTTATGTCGCACTGTGACATTTATCAAAGGTTATGTTACATTAGCGACATTCGTCAAGGGTTATGCCACATAGTGATGTTTGTCAAGGATTATGTCACATTGTGATAATGCCCAAGATGTGACACATTAATAAAGGGTTATGTCACATCGTGATAATGCCCAAGATGTTATCAATGGTTATATCACATTACAACGTTAAGCCATTGTTACAGTGTTTGGTTGGTATATGTCAGAACAACCAAAGATGTGACACATTAATAATGTGATAGTGGGCATTTAATAAGCGGTATGTCGCATTGTGATGTTTAATTCGCAGGTTATGTTACATTAGCGACAGTCATCAAGGGTTATGTCACATTGTGATATTTGTCAAGGGTTATGTCGCATTGCGATAATGCCGAAGATGTGACACATTAATAATTTGTCTTTGGATGTTTAGAAAATTTCTTTAAGAAATTTCTTTATATATTATGTTGCATTGTGTTGTTTATCAAGGTTTACGTTTCACTGCGACGTTATCAAGGGTTATATCACATTACGACGTTAGGCCGTTGTTACAGTGTTTGGTTGGTATATGTCAACACAACCAAAGATGTGACACATTAATAATGTGATAGTGTGCGTTTAATAAGCGTTATGTCGCATTGTGATGTTTACCTCAGGTTATGTTACATTAGCGACATTCATCAAGGGTTATGTCACATTGCGATAATGCCCAAGATGTAACACATTAATAATGTGTCTTTGGATGTTTAGAAATTTTCTTTATATATATATATATTTCTTTGACAAAATAAATTGTTTAAACCATCCACATTCTACACAGTAACGTAGATTGTTATGTCGCATTGTGTTGTTTATCAAGGTTTATGTTTCACTACGACGTTATCAAGGGTTATATCACATTATGACGTTAAGTCGTTGTTACGGTGTTTAGTTGGTATATGTCAACACAACCAAAGATGTGACACATTAATAATGTGATAGTGGGCATTTAATAAGCGTTATGTCGCAGTGGGCCTTTAATAAGCGTTATGTCGCATTGTGACGTTTATCATCGGTTATGTTACATTAGCGACATTCATCAAGGGTTATGTCGCATTGTGATATTTGTTAAGGGTTATGTCACATTGCGATAATTCCCAAGATGTAACACATTAATAATGTGTCTTTGGATGTTTAGACAATTTCTTTAAGAATTTTCTTTATATATATATAACATTAATAATGTGTCTTTGGATGTTTAGACAATTTCTTTAAGAATTTTCTTTATATATATATATATATATATATATATATATATATATGTTTGACAAAAGAAATGGTTTAAACCATCCACATTCTACATAGTAATG
>LPNX010855028.1:252021-270818 GCA_001517045.1 Pseudotsuga menziesii
ATTAAATTCCCACAATACCACATGGTTATTTTATGTTATTATATTATTGTCGCTAATTTGTTTTTAATATATTTATAATTGTAACAAATTACTTTAAGCAACACAACCATATTGAATCGTAACCAATGTGGTATGTAGCAAAGACACATAAACCATCATGAACAGTGCATCCCAACATAATCAGAACTATAATTGTTTCCAATGTGACGAAAATCCGGTAAACTAGGGATGAATGATGTAATTTATCATAACCCTTTGTGAACCTCTTACATAGTATTTGAATGCTTGCATTCCTCAATGTATTTGTCACGTTATGAAATTAAACAAAGGCTATGTCACATTGTCACAGTTTGCAAGGGTTTCATGTCACATCTTCATATGTTTTGCGACACAATACATACTATAGAGAAAAATGTCGGTTATGTCACATTGTGATGTTGATCATCTTCATTCTAATAATAATGAACATATGTTGACTTGGTACATTAATAACATGGTATGGAACATTATGGCTAGGTTACATTATGAATTTGTGATGATATCTGTTATTATGTTAGTTTATAACATGTGAATAATAAATATTGGATATAATTAACTTTATGATATATTTTTCATATATACTATATAGAAAAACATTGTATTAATAATATTTTAAGTATATTATGTTTTATATTAATTAAATAATGTGGTAATAAATATATTAAATATTATTTATTATATATTATAATTAAATAAACAATATTATTTCTATTAATACTTTGTAGATATGTCTATGCGCACACCCTTTACTAGCAACAACCACATTAAATTAATTAATGTGTCTGAATACGTCGATAGGCGTAAATTTAAGCACATACTATAGGGAAAAACATTAATATAAAAAGTATGTGCTAAAAGATATACCTGAAATAGTTTGTAAAAGATATACTTAACAGTAAATAAATAAGTAAATAGTTTATAAAATATATACTTAATGATGAATAAATAAGTAAATAGTTTTTTTTAAAGTTAATTTAGTAAATTTGAAGAGTAAATGCTATTTTTAGAATTTTTTTTCTCCAAAATATATTTAAATTATATTTTTGAATGCATAAATAGATTTATTTAGCTCAAATATTTTTAGGGCAACAAGCTTATGCAAATTTAACCATCATCATATATTTTGTTAATAATAAATTTAAAATTAAGAAAAATTTGAAAACTTCTAATATTTAGATTACTAAATAAAAAGGATAAATTTATTTATTCATTAAATATGTGAGAAATTTAACATCAAATTATTTACTAAATATGTGAAATTATTTAATTTATTTATTAATGATGATGATCATGATTAGAATCCATTAAAAAAAACCATACTTAATTTGCTTTAAAATTTTGTAAATTTTATAATAATAATTATTAACATAAGTATATTAAAAAATAAATAGTTTAATTTAAAAATTTTAATATTTAATATATATATAATTGTAAATTTTAAATCAACCATTTTAGATTTAATACATAAAAACTTAAAAAAACATTATGACTAGGTAATAATCATGTCTCTCCATCATTCAAATTACATCTTTACTACATTTATGTCTAAAATTTTAATATTACTTATTACATTTTTTTATTTAAACAATATGTTTTAACTAAATATTTCAAAATTTTTATATTATTGCAATTTTTTTAATTTAAACAACATTTTTTAATAATAAAATTTTATTAAAAATTTCAACTTCAACCAAGGAATTATATTTATTTTTTAATCACATTGATTTTAATCAACTATCTCTCATAATCATAATAACAATAATCTATTCTCGATCAAAACCTTGAAAAAAAGTTATAATCCATTGTAGATAAATACAATAGGTAAAGTCCTTATATATAAGAAGGAAACATGGTAGATAACAATAATTCATTCTCAATGAAAACCTTGAAAACCTTTAAAGGAAGGTATAATGCGTTATAGATAAATATAATATGAAAAGGTAAAGTTTGTCTATATAACAAGGAAACATGGTAAACGTTAAACATTTTAAACAAAAGTATTTATAAAAGTTTACTAATAAAAATAAAATATATTATAATTTTTTAAAATAAGTTTTATAGCAAGGAAGTGAATAAAATAAAGAGGGCACATTATATAAATTTTTTTCCAGTGAAATGGTTATAGTTTTTATTAAAGAGGGGTGTTGTGGCTAAAGTTAAAAACCAACTATTTTACAACGCTCGGGACTTTGGGCTCTGGAGAAATGTAAATCATACATCTAGAAACCAGATAAGCTGCCAACTAAAGCTAGGGATTTAAAGTTCTTCACAAACTAATCTAGCAAAAACAAGAGTTACATAGTCTATAAGCACTAAGAGTGATTGGAGACCCATGCTCGGTAGCCTGCCTGAGCTCAAGGAATTCGAGGTTGCGTCTTAAAGAAATCTGAATTTTGAGGAAAAAAAACTAGATTCTTCTCCCTCTACACCAACTAGATCTACACCAGGAAGACCACCAAGATCCTTGGCATTTTGGTACGCTCTTGCACCTTCCTTTGCTCTGCCTTGATCAGATACAATTGTTGCACTACTACCACTCTTTGTTTTAGTTCTTTTATGAAGACATTAGAGAACATCCCACATCCATTAAGGATGGGGGGGTGGCTACAATCTACTGATAGTCTTCCTCCATCCAAGTTGTGTTTGCAAGTAAACTTCAAGTTCTTAGTGCCCTAAACCTTAAGGGATGTTGTGAATTTCATCCAGTTGGAGTGAAGAAGAGAGAGTTCATTGGGCTAAGATAACACCTTTGTTTGTTTCAATATCCGCTTCATTGTTTAGGTTCCTTATAATATGGAAGATTTGGTAGGAGGATAAATTATCCATTAGGATTTTTATCTGCTCCACGTAGGAATTAAACCTGGCATTCATGGAACTTTTTTTGAAAATGATAAAATTAATGAGAAGCAACGAATCTCCAAAGATATGAATTCCATATAAACCAGGTGTAGAGTGAGTTGGAAACCTTTGTATAGAGCAAGAGCTTCGACTTGGTTGTTTGATTTGTTCCTCAAGCCCCAACTGAATTGATTTTATGTTTTTCCTTTTGGGGATACAAACACTCCACCTGCTCCAACCTCCCCAGGATTGACTTTCAAATCTCCATCGAAGAAGAGCCCAATCTTCGTTTGGGATTCTTGCCAACTTTTAAAATCAGCAAGGGGTGGCCTTATTTTCCAAGACTGAGTACTCCTGGGTCGCCTTTGAATGAAGGGGAATTTTTGGGAGAGGGGGATTCCTAACCAATTCCTTTCTAGGGCACTGAGATGTGCATCCAACTGGTTTCCTGGAGCCTTTAAAGCACCCAAAAGGAGAGCTTTGGCTTGACCTGCTACTTGCAAGGAGGTGCAAAGAGAGTTGATGAAGATGGCTTTGCTCCTTGCAAGCCATAGTTTCCAGCAGATAAATTTTGGTAGAGGCATCCAAATTTGTTTCCATACCAGTTTCTCCTTTAGAGGGTAAGGATATTGTGATTGCTAAGTTAGGATAACTTGGGAGATGGGTAAGTGCGAAGGGGAGAGTGCATTCAAATATTTTAATATGAGCGTCGAGACCTGCTCTGCAAAGATGCATCCCACAAATAGATGTCCAATAGTTTCCAAGTCCTGGTGATAGAGAGGGAAACTATGAGGGCCAAGAATTCCTCTTTTCTCCATATTTTTACCAATTAGGAGTTTCCTATGCGCTAAAATCCAAGCAAAGAAGTTAACTTTGGGTAAGCTAAAGGATTTCCAAACAAATTTCCATAGAAATTTTTGAGACGACGAATCTTTCTCATTCCAAAGTTGCTTGAATCCTAGAGCAGATGTATAATTCCTTGTGTCCCCCCCACCCCCTTTTGTCTTGAAAATACCAATGGCTGGGAGCGCAACCTGAAATATTAACTAACACGTTAGTTTTTTCCATGAGAAGACATTCTAGGAGCTATGGAAGGCTCCAGTATTTCCATGAGTCGTCGTTGGATCAACTAGAAATGTCTTGGAAAAGTTTTGAGTCCTTTTCCTAAAGTCCATCTTCAAACTTCATCCAGATCTAAAGAATAATTAAGAGGTGGGTTTCCAAGGATCTTGTCTGTCAAAATGTGAATCTTCTTCCCATTTCCAGGGATCCAATAGAGGTGAGGTAAGACAAACTCCAAGCCTTCCTTGTAGAGATTGCAAAGTGGGGTTCCTATGGGAATGCCTTCTCTTTCCAAACAACATGATCCATTTTCTCCCAAATATTTCATCCTCAAGGTTTGGCTAACCTAATGATTTCTATCAGAAACAATATGCCATAATATTTTTCCTCCCATGGCTAAGTTTTCTAAGTGAGGATCTCGAATCTGAAGTCCACCTTCAACTTTTTATCTTTTGACCACATTCCAATTGACAACATGGAAATTTTTTTGGTTTCCTTTCCCCCCTCTCCATAAAAATTCCTCAATGAGTCTGGATATTTTGTCAGTGACTGATTTTGGGGATAGACAAAATGAAAATTGAAAGATAGGGAGAGAATAGAGGACTTATTTGATGAGAACTATTTTACCAGTTGGATTCAACCACCAACCTCCCCATGAGCTTATTTTTACTTGAATTTTTCTCACCACTTCATTCCAGTGATTTCCTTTGAAAGACCCTGAAGTAATGGGAAGGCCTAAATATTTGAACTTCTACCATCTATCAAAGCCTTGCATTCCCAAAACTTTGGCTATCCGAGAAAGAGGAGCTTTGTCAACATTCCAGCCAAATATTGAGCTTTTGTTATAGTTGACTGAACCCCTTGAGGGAACACAGTAATTTTGGAGAGTAGTCTTTGTTGGAGACATTTACCATCATACACACTCTTTTTGGTCAAATTGGCCAAGTTAAACAACTATCCTAAGTATAATTGACATTAATTAACATCAGTGGAGCATTAATTGCCATCATCCAGTCACACCCACGCCTTCCTATAGTCAAGGAGGCTAACTTAGCCTTCTCCTATAGTCAAGGAGGCTAACTGGAGCACTCCGAGGGTGATCTAAGTGATATTAATGCACCTAATTGCTAACTGGTGCTTACAATCAGTTCAACCAGTCAGTTAGGGTGCCTCCTCTCATTAAATATATTATTTAATGATTATTTATTATTATTTAATGATCTGGAGTCAACAGGGTGCCTCCACCAACTTCTGATGGTCAGTTCAGCTTCAGTTAACTTCATCGGGGTTCATTGAAGTCATGGAGCACTAGCACTTGATGGTTAGCTTGCTATGACATGTGTTTGATCTCCTTTAGTTGAGATTCAGTCATTTATTGCACTCCGACTTCAGTTAGGGTTTGGTGAGTCAATTAGGGTTTTGGTCAAGTGGTTAACTGAGTGTGATTGAATGGTTAAGAGTCAGTTAAGCTAGACTCACTCACTGAATTCGAATTGTCTCCTTAGGTATTCGAATTATTCATGGATTTAAGCCATTGCTCGACATTATTATTGTAAGTATTCATTGTTTATTGAATATACAGAGAGGAAACCATTCTGGTTCCGATTAACACCATTTCATGAGTATTTGTTGATTATTCTTTGATGAGATTGATTCTTAGTTCCTAGATCATGTGCAAGAATTAATATGGTATCAGAGCATACACCGGGAAAAAGATCTATCTCTCAAAAACAAGCTTTTTGACAGATTTTTCCATGAAAAGCGAGCAATAGCTCAAAAATCCAGCCCTGCACCAGAAGCCAAGGCTTACCACTTAATACCCCAAATAAAGAACTTGTTGATCAAGCTTGCTTGATTGACTATGCTGGGTGTGATGAAAGCCTAAAATGTGCAGGCTGTCCGACCTTACGGTGCCCTTTTTGTTTTGATTTGCAGGTCTTAATAGGTACAACTTCGAATGGACTCATCAATCCCTCTTTTCACCCCATTCATAAGCTATTCGGAATGGAAGTTGAAGATGATTGCATCTCTGAAGAGACGAGGTATCTATGAGGTGTCTATTGGACTTGGAAAAGAGTCTTATGAGAATGAGAATGACTGGCTAAATGACGGTGATAGAGCTATTGGAGCAATATGTCTGGCCCTTTCTCCTAGCTTATACTACCTTATTCTTGGTTCTGCTGAATACCCAAAGGAAGTCTGGACAATATTGGACAAAACCTTTGGCAAGCACAATGAAGATCATAATAGTACTTTGGAGATCACAACCAGAACCACAAGAGTTCTTCACTCAAAATTCTCAGCCTCTACTCTCTCTGATGAAGTTGTTCAAGATGAAGATGAAGCAGAATCTTCTACACATTCAATTCGAATTGAAGAAAGTATCCATGCAGTGACTCCTTCTCCTGATGCTCTGGAAGTTCATGAGATATCTGATATCTCATATTCTCATATTGCTGAAACAGAAGAAGACATTTGAATCTTTGATATTGAAGAAAAATACTGCTGCACTTCCATGCAAACATTCACCGGTGATTTTCCTTTGAATTCTGTGCAAAATTTACCAGTAATTGCTTCCGAAAGTGAAGAGAAATTTGATTTTTCTCCCTATAATGTTGCTGTTGGTGTGCAAATATGTGATACCTTGGATATTTTGGAATAAATATCAGATTACCAAAGTGATCCATTTGCTCCACATGATCTAGATTTTCCAGCAAAATCCTGCAGGATTGCATGCACCAAAATTCAGAATTTTGAAGAAAAAGACAACTGTGCATCCACCGTCTCGGTTGACCATAATTTTGGATCTCATATGAACCTTATTGGATATGATATGATCTTATTTGGATCTGATCTGATATTTATTGGTTCAAAATTTCAGGTTCATAAACCTTAAGTACTGTTTGTAGCTGTTCTCATCAATAGTGTGAAGAAACAAGTACCGCAAGTCTCCTACAAAACTGCTGCTGGGGATTTGATTTCATTGCACAGTTTTGGATCTGTTGTGAACTTATTTAGATCTGATTTACATTCTGATCGGATATTAGTTGGTTCAAATTTTAAAATCCAAAAGGCTTCAGTCATGCTTGTAGCTGCTCTCACCAATTTCGGTGTGAAAAATCAAGTACCGCAATTCTTCTTCAAATTTGCTTATGGGGATTTGGTGTTAGTTTCCTCTTATGAGGTTGCTGATATTTTATTTTGTGAATCATTAGATATTTCTGAAGCTATATCAGATTATGGAGCTCAAGCATTCGCTCTCCAGAGTCCCAGGGATTCTCTACCTTTGGTCACAAGCTCATCTCCTCACAGAACTAGTAAAGAGGAAGACATTCTACATCCGCTTGGACACTTGCTCCTAAAAATTGGGGCTGATTTTACCACTCATGGTTTGTTGTTCAAGGATGAAACATATCAGTTTCTTGAGTGTTCCATACATGGTTCAAATCCTCAAGAACCTTTGCTCTCTCTTTAGATGATTTTAGCTACTCTACATGGGTCCAGTTTTCACCGTGCCGCTGTTTATATTTCTGATTCAGTTGAGTGCATTGTTCTTCTTCCAAAGTGGAAGATTCCTCTAGACATATTCATTTAGTTTGGATTTAGAGGTTCACATGCATAGTCTCAAGATACTGCTGCATAGAAGAACCAATTCTTGATTTACTGCTTAGTTTGAGGGGGGGTATTTTTCCCATGAGGTTTTCCCTGTTTCCTTGGTTATATTAAGCAGTTACTTTATTGTACAGGGTGACCTATGGCCTTTGTTTCTAGGGCCCTATCATTTTTATGCATCTATATTTTCTAACTCTTCTTGATTATAGCTTAAGGGGGGGTGTTGGAGACATTTACCATCATACACACTCTTTTGGGTCAAATTGGCCTAGTTAAACCGCTATCCTAAGTATAATTGACATTAATTGACATCAGTGGAGCATTAATTTCCATCATCCAGACACACCCACGCCTTCCTATAGTCAAGGAGGCTAACTTAGCCTTCTCCTACAGTCAAGGAGGCTAACTGGAGCACTTTGGGGGTGATCTGAGTGATATTAATGCACCTAATTGCTAACTGGTGCTTACAATCAGTTCAACCAGTCAGTTAGGGCGCCTCCTCTCATTAAATATATTATTTAATGATATGGAGTCAACAGGGTGCCTCCACCAACTTTTGATGGTCAGTTCAGCTTCAGTTAACTTCATCGCGGTTCATTGAAGTAATGGAGCACTAGCACTTGATGGTTGGCTTGCTATGACATGTGTTTGATCTCCTTTAGTTGATATTCAGTCATTTATTGCACTATGACTTCAATTAGGGTTTGGTGAGTCAATTAGGGTTTTGGTCAAGTGGTTAACTGAGTGCGATTGAATGGCTAAGAGTCAGTTAAGCTAGACTCACTCACTGAATTCGAATTGTCTCCTTAGGTATTCGAATTATTCATGGAGTTAAGCCATTGCTCGACATTATTATTGTAACTATTCATTGTTTATTGAATATACAGAGAGGAAACCATTCTGGTTCCAATTAACACCATTTCATGAGTATTTGTTGATTATTCTTTGATGAGATTGATTCTTAGTTTGTAGATCATGTGCAAGAATTAATAGTCTTGAATATTCTAGCGATAATCAGAGAAGGGCCTCCCAAGAAGAGAGAGTCATCCGCAAAGAGGGCATGATTCAGGGGATGAATTCCGTGTACATTACGAATTCCTAGGAGTGTGCCAAAATTTCTTTATATATGTAGTTTCATGCTCAAAGAATCATCCATCAAAATATAAAGAAAAGGGGAGAGAGGGAAACATTGCCTTATTCCTCGAGTTGCTTGGAATAATTCTGAAGGTCTACCTAGTTGACCAACGAGGCTATCCATGTATTACCTATACAGGATTTAATTAAGATTATGAAGTAGTTGTTGAAGCCAATTTTTTCCAAGACCCTGAGAAGAAAGGAGTGTTTCACTATGTCAAATGTGTTTTCCATATCAATTTTGATTATCACACCTTTGTCTCTTTGTATCTTGCTAGAATGGATTGTTTCCTGTACCAAAATGACATTATCTATAATTTGGCGGCCTTTAATGAAGCCTCCTTGGTTTGAAGATATTAGCTTGTTGAAAACCGGTTTAATGTGATTGGGCATCAACTTTGAGATGATTTTGTAAGAAGAATTATAGAGAGAAATAGGCCGAACCCGAGCGAAAAAATCCAGGATTAGTTTCCTTAGAGATCAGTGCTAAAAATGTTGAGTTTGTGTCGTCCTCACCTTAGCTTTCTTTTGAAAATTTATGATCATTCTCATTAGGTCTCCTTTGATTAAATACCAACAGGATCTGTAGAAGTGAATGGTAAACCCATTAGGGTCGGGGTCCTTATCTGGGTCCATGGCCCAAATCACATTGGTAATTTGAGATTCTGAAGAGGGATTAGCAATTTAACTTTTTTACCTGATGAATCAGAGATAGGATGTGACCTAGGAAGTCTTTGGTGATCTCTTCCTCCACCTTAACCTTCCTCTGTAAATAGGTTTTGGAAATGTTCCTGAGCTTCTAGTTTCACTTGTTCCTAACATTTGACTATTTCTCTTGTGCTTGTGAGAATTTGTGAGATATGGTGAATATAGTCATGATCCTTTGATTGTTTATGGAAAAAAGATGTATTCATGTCTCCATCTTTCAACCACGTGCTTTTAGATTTTAAACGTCAATATTATTCTTCTTACCGGAATTCTTGAAATACCTTAGCTTGAAGCTTGACTTCTACATCCAAATCATAAACCTCGATGGGATTATGTTCCATTTCCAGTTGGGTAGATAACAAAGAGTTCATTCCCTCTCTTCTTAAGGATGAGGGGGGTTTATGAGCCATCTTGATCCAATCTTTCAAAGCTTCCTTGGTGTTTTTTATTTTTTTCCAAAACATATCCTGGTGATCCTATAACCATGATATTCCAAGCCATCTCTACAGTTTTCATGAATCCTTGTACAATAATCCATTGGGAACTAAACCGGAAGGGGATAGGTCCCAAATTTTCAACATCTTTTAAAAACAAAAGGACTAGCTTATGATTAGAAGCTAAGTTGGTCCACGGGGAATTCACCTTGTTGAGCAATATCTTATCAGGTTCATTCATAAAGGGGGGTTTTGAATTGTGAAAAATAAGGTCAATATATTGTAGGTATTGGGGGGAAAGGAATAGGGTATGGGGGTTTATAGGTATAGGTGGGATATAAAAAAGGGTTTCTAGTAAAAATGAGGAATATATTGTAAAAATAGGGGTTTTTAATTGGAAATAGGTATTGGAAGGGGGGATCAATAAAATAATTTTTGTAATTAATTATCAATATCTAGTGGAAATAGGGGTATTCCTTAATATCACGTGAACAAAGGTTCTATGACATGAATTCACTAAGTGAAAACCTCGTGAGTTGGCCATTATCTGAGAGATTCATGATTTCCCTTCTAGTAGTAAAGATCTTTGTACTAAAAATATGTCGAGGCGAGCTACGATATGGTTTTCTCCCGCTATCTTATTTGTCCAAGTGAAATGGTCTTGCTTGGGTTTAATATCTAGAATATCCCAATGTTGGATGAGATTTTGAACATCATTCCTAAAGGCGTCTTTCTATTAAGAAACTGTTTCAACCCTCCTCTTGATGTCGTTAGTATATTTTTGTTGGACGCATATGCTTTGTAAGTCGTCCTATGACTATATTGTATTATCCCACATTCATGGGGAGTAATAGTTGTTTAGATTAGACTTGGTATATAAGCACATGTTGAGGCCAATGAAGGAATCCATGAGTTATTTAGTATTGATCTTGCTCAAAGCAGTTTTCTCCCTCAAAGTGGAATGTGATCAATAAAATCTCTTATGTTCTCTATTATTTCTGTTATATCATCCATTTCCATTGTTTATTATAGGAGGTTCCTCACATCTAGTATCAAAGCACTTACCTGGGATTGCTAGATGTAATTTCTGCCATTTTTTTTTCTTTTGCAGTACTTCCCGACACTGTGATTATTGCAGTAGTGCTTCTTCATTGCATTTGTATTGTTCATTCGAATCAAGGAATAAACCCTATCCGCTTAATTGTGGGAAGCACTTGGAAATATCCCTAAAGCTCATTGTGAGGAGTACCACAAGAACCCCAAAGTAGTTAGCCATTGAGAGGATCTTCTAAGCAAAAAGGGAAACAACCCCTACCTAATTAACTAGTTCCCACCTGTGAAGTAAACCAAGAGCCGTCGTTTGTGGCAAAGCAATTATAAGTTTTACCTGAGTTGTGTAGTGATGGGTATTTCCCCAATATGCAAGTCGTTTGACATCATTGGTGGCCGAGTGAATCCCCTAAACCTTTAGGAAGCTGGACATACCTAGGGTCCATATCTATTTCCAATTAATAAAGCACATATTTCCACAGTTTCTATACGTCAATTCCAATTTTCCAAGCCCGAAACCCCACATTTGTCTATTTTTAGGGTTTTCATAACTTTTTTTAATCTCACCCAATTTCCTTCAAAATTTGCCACAATGTTTGTTTCCCAGTTCTTCTTCCTTGTCCCTCTCTGACAATTTTTCCCATTATTTCACCCCATTTTGAAATTCTCATTTTCTGCTTCCCTGTCTCTTAGAAAGTTTCCAGAACCTAGTCAAACCCCAATTACCTACCCAAATTTTTCCTAACTCCAAATTTTCCTTTTCTAAAAACCTTTATGTTTTTGTTTTTCTACCCATTTCCCCCCCAAAAAATCATGGGTATGGTTGTCACGCTCGCAGGAGTAAATAAACAAATGGAAGAATAACTTGCAGCCCTCAAGACAAAACTCCAATATCTAGATGAAAAATTTCTCGTCCTCCATATTCAGTATTCAACCATGAACAACCTTAGTCTTCTGCAGACACTGGGTTCTCTTATTCCAACAATTTCTATGCTCCGAAGCTTGATTTTCCTCACTTCAATGGTGATGATCTGAATGGATGGATTTACAGGGAAGAACAACATTTCAGTTTGCATAACACTTTTGATGTCAATAAACTCCCACTTGCATCCATTCATTTGGAACATGAATCCCTTCAATGGTTCCATTGGTACATCAAGGCTCATGAAGAGCCAAACTGGACAGATTTTTTCCAACTCCTTTTGTGATTATTTGACCCTATTGCTTTTGATGACTTCATAGGAGCACTCACCAAACTTATCCAAGATGACACTATTAGGGAGTATCAAATAGAATCTGAGAAACTGGCCAATCACACAGAAGGATTGTTTGATGCATTCTAAAAGAGTTGTTTCATCAACGGTATGAAGGATGCAATCCGATCTAAGGTTAAAATGTTTTGTCCCAACACAATGATGGAAGCCCAAGGGTTGGATAAGTTGGAGTAAGACAAGATCATGGATCAACAACGCTCCAAATCCACTTTTGTTCCATTCATAAATATGGTTCCCAAAAGACCTCCAATCTTATCAGCTCCTAGAACCACTCCTATTAAGCATTTTTCTGAAGTTGAGATGCAAGCACGTAGAGAAAAAGGGCTTTGTTATAATTGTGATGAGAAATTATCCCAGCGACATTGATGTGCTGAGAAATTCCTCTATCTCTTGGATGTGGATTCTCTGCTTGCACCTAAAATTTATGATGATGCTCAGGATCGAGTAGATGATGAGGATGAGATTCAGTAGATGCATGTTGACACTCCTTCTTAGGAATACCATCCAGAGATATCTTTCCATGCATTAGATAGAGTCACCACCCCACAAACCATGCGGGTCAATGGTTTCTTCAAAAATATCCCTCTTACAATACTCTTTGATTCTAGTAGCTCTCATAACTTCATTGACCGCAGGATTGCCAAACAGGCTTATTGTTTTGTCCATCCTTGCGCCATCTTTGAAGTCATGATTGGAAATGGGGGCACCTTACCTTGCAAATGGAAGTGGCGTAATGTGTTAATCTCTATTGGAGATTATAACTCACACTCTTACATGTTTTCTTTTCCCTGAGGACAATGTGATATGGTTTTGGGCACTCAATGGGGACGCACACTTGGACCCATTTTATGGGATGTTGCTGAAATTTGGATGCATTTTTCAGTCAATGGGATAAACCACACATTGAAGGGATTACAAATAGGGTCTCTCAGCATCATTAGTTCACATCGCATGGAAAATATTCTTAAGAATAATTCACAAGGTGTATTGCTCATCTCCATTTAATTCAAATGAAACCTTTAGTGGTCACAACTACTCCCTTGGATCTACAACAAATTTTGGATCGATATGCATGTGTTTTTGTTGAGCCAGTGGGATTTCCACCTTCAAGACCAAAGGGCCATCGTATGTCGCTCCTTCTTAGAAGAGTCCCTCCCAACATCAAGCCCTGTTGCTACCCATTTCACCACAAGACAAAGATTGAGATGCTTGTTCGGGACTTACTAAAGCAAGGTGTTATTCACCCTAGTTTCTTCTCTTCACTAGTTCTTCTTATCTGAAAAAAGATGGGTCATGGTGCCTCTACATTTAATTTCAAGCACTTAATAAGATCACAATAAAGGATAAGTTTCCATTGTTGATGATCTCCTTGATGAGCATCATGGTGCTCATTTTTTCTCCAAGTTGGATCTTCGTTCTGGGTAACACCAAATTCGGTTTCATGAGGATGATATCCCCAAAATAGCTTTTTGCACACATGATGTCCACTATTAGTTTTTGTTCATGCCATTTTTCCTCACGAATTCTCCCTCCACATTCTAGGCATTGATGAATAAAATATTCTAGCCCTACTTGCGCAACTTCGTTCTAGTCTTCTTTGATGATATCCTCATATATAGTAAAACATGGGCTGAGCATCTCCAACATTTGGATCTTGTACTGCAATTTTTATGTGATCATAATATCCATGCCAAACAATCTAAATGTGTTTTTGGGAAGAAATAAGTATAGTATATCCGTCATATTGTTTTAGCACAAGGGGTTCACAAATCCTGCCAAAATAGATGCCATGAAAAATTGGTCGCATCCTCAGACACTCAAGATCCTTCATGGGTTTTTGGGACTGACTGACTACTAATGCAAGTTTTTCAAGGATTATGGGAAGATTTCAGCTCCATTAACAACTCTATTGAAAAATGATGCTTTTACACTGACACATGTTGTTGAGTACCACACCTTTTTTAGTTATGCCTAATTTTTCCAATCCCTTCACTATTGAGAGTGATGCTTGTAACAATGGATTGGGTGTTTTTCTCCTTCAAGATGAACATCCCATTGAATTCACTAGAAAATCCCTTTCTAGTAATAATTTAGCTGCTTCTATATATGAGAAGGAAATGATGGCTATTTTGCATGCAGTACAGAAGTGGCAGCCATACCTTTTAGGGAATCATTTCTACATCAAGACTGGTCACCAAAGTCTGAAATATTTCTTGGAACAACAAGTCTCATCCGCAAAACAATAAAAATGGGTTACAAAACTCATGGGTTATGACTATGAGATCACTTACAAGAAGGATAAGGACAATCTTGTGGTGGATGATCTTTCTCGCACATTTGATGACCATGTTTCTCTTTCATCTATTTCTATTCATATTCCAAATTAGCTACAATTTGTTCAACAAGGCTATGTCAATGAATCTTAATTATATGAAATCATCCAATATTTGGACAATAACCCTTTTGTTGTACCACATTACTCTTGGGATGGTTATTCTCTGAGATACAAGGGTCACACGGTGCTTCCCTAGAACACAGGTATTCAACAGGTTGTATTCTATGAACTCCATGCTTCTCCATCAGCAGGGCACTCTGGGTTCCTCAAAACGTATGAGTGGGAATGACATAACTTCTTTTGGAAGGGAATGAAATGGGAAATTCAACATATGGTGGTTGAATGTGATACATTCCAGTGTCACAAGGGTGAAATGACACTCCTTCCCAGATTGCCCGAACCCTTTCCCATCCCTACAAGGATTTGGATAAATATTTCGATGGATCTCATTGAAGTGCTCCCTAACTATGGAGGGAAGAATCTTGGTTGTGTTTTATTTAATCTCTAAATATAGTCATTTTTGTGCTCTCATCCATCCATATACTCTCTCCTCAATCGCACAATTTTTCATAGACCAGATATTCTGTCTTCATGGAATCCCTTCTTCCACTGTCTCAGACCATGACACAACTTTCACAAGTCATTTTTGGACAAAACTATTTCGCCTCACTAGCACCAAATTGAATATAAGTTTAGGATATCTACACCCAGAAACAGATGGCTAGACTAAAGTCATTAACAAACATTTGGAAACTTATCTTTGTTTCTTCACCTCTCACCAATAGCATCAGTGCGGAAAGTGGATCCCTCTCGCTGAATGGTCGTACAATAATTCCTACCATAATGCATCTAAAATGACTCCATATGAAGCAATTTATACTCAGGTGCCACCAGGGATCCTTCTATACACCCCCAACAGTTCATCAGTTTAAGCAGTGTTAACACCCAAAAATGGTTAACTACCTCATCTACCCCATTACATGGCTCATTTGTCCACTTTCCTACCATATCTCTATCAAAAACCCATAAAACCATCTAAAAGGTCACCAAAAAGCTTAAAATGCCTCCAAAAGGCTATAAAATCCTTTTTTCCTCCAAAAATATCCAAAAAAGGAATAAAAAATGTAAAATAATGAGGAAAAGGAGGAAACCCTAAACAGCTAAAACCCTAAAAAGCTGACCTAAACCACATGGTTTTATAAATAAGTGATGGAGACCCATTATTCCAGACCCATGATCATAAGCATCCTGCCTCTGCCGAAATTGTTCCTGAAACCCTAGCTTACCATTAAGCTACTTTCACCATTGAGAACTCTTTTTGGCCCATTTCCACCATCGGAGAAAGAGAAGAAGCAGCTCGGAGCTCGAAGCCACCGACATCGGACCAGCGCAACGGACTCCATCAACCTCCTCATTGGAGGTAACATCAATAAAGATTATTATTTATTTTTCACCGTATTGCTTCATGAATGTCTAGATTAGCTTTTATTTCCGTTTAACATTATTTAATTCATATATCATTAAACTGCTACTAAGGAATCCATATTCCTTAGTAGGTGCTCATTTGCACAAGCTAGGGCTAAAAACCCTAGCAACAGTTTTGGCGACTCTGCTGTCTTTTTTATTCATTTTTTCCGTTTTGTACTTTCGGCTGTCATTTTTCGGCCGCCGTACACCGCCATTTTTCTTTCCACAGCCGTGGCCCGACCGCGACTGTTTCCTCAAAACCCGCAGCCCGACCGCAGCTGTTTAGCCAGAAAACCGCGTGCCGACTGCGCCTGTTCACCCCAAACCCGCAGTTCGACTGCCACTATAGCCAAAAACTCGCGATCTGCGCGCGACTATTGCCTTCAAACCCACGGTCCGACCGCGCGAGTCCGCCCCATACCCGCGGTCCGCGAACTGTTTTTTGTTTGCCCTTGTTTCTGCGCCGAAATCCAGCCACTTTGCTTCCATTTTCCTGCACTTGCACAGCCACCTGTTCCACTTGTAGCCCTACAGCCATTTCTGTCCCTTGTTTACAGCATTGTTTAAAAGATTTTAGCATTATTTATTTCAGAAAAATTCGCATTATTTATTACAGTTTTTCATACATTATTATTGTTATTGAGGAAGTTGCCCTGGCACTTCTATTTTGGATTCATAACCTCACCAGCACACAATCTATCCCCTAATTCAAGTGAGACCTAAAATCTACTTAACTCAACCAACACTATAACCTCATTTGAGGAACACAAAAGAATTTTGTAGTTAGGTAGGATCGGGGGGATAGGCTTCCAATAACACCCCTCGGTTATTTACACGTGAGACATAGTTGTTGTCCATTAGGGAACCAAAATCCCTTAGTATTTTTTGACACGGTCACAACCGGTTTATCAGAGGCTCTCTCCCTTAGGAGGGTTGAAGTCATGAGATTGGTTCCGGAAGTCTGAGTGGAATACCGAAATCCATTCAGTAACTGAAGGGCTACCTTTCGCAGTTCTCGGAATACCCCTGTATAGGGATTATTGCGGTAAAAGGACCAAGCGGCAGATTTACCTTTCTGGACGTGTCATTAACGGGGTATCTTAGTTGCCATACTTCTAGGTTTGCGTACCCGGTGTCCCTCCCGGTAGGGGGATACTTTAGCCATTTGACTTTCCTATTTATATTGTCTGACTTGGATTTCATCACCTTGCAGAGGATATACTTAGTTGAGTCATAATACTATTAGTTAGGTGTTTGCATGCTCCCTTACCTCCTCTGGGTCTAGTGAGTCCACCGATTTTTTCTTTTATAGGAAACCGACTGCTTATTGGTATTCTGACCACTTTGTTGACACTCCGCCTATTGTAGCACGCAGTTACACTAGGTGTTTTGAGTTGTTTTTTGGCCTGAGTGCCTTATTTTTCGAGCTCTCCTTCTGCACACACGGTTGCATTAGGGTTTTTGAGTTGTTTTTTCGACACCACAACCCACATATTTGAAACCACTTGTCACCATTGACTCTCCGAGACATTCCCATCGCCTCAGAGGCGAGCCCCCACAGCACGGTTCACTTGACACCACTCGTCATCACCGTAGATCTCGAGCCTTGTCACTCGACTCCACTCGTCAGCGGCATAGGACTCCGTCACCAGATTCCGAGAACACTTTTTACACTGCCCCCACTAGCCCCATGGCTGGCGTGAATCCTAATCCCTTCATTATAGGAACCACCGGCGATACATCCGCCTCTATACCAATTACCACACCCATCATGGGTATGCCCTCCACGGGAGGCCCGTCTACCATTCCCCTCACCATACCTATTCCCACGGTAGGAATACCCATACCCACTCCATTAGTAACTCCTACCGCCCTTGGTGTCGCAGGACCTTCTCATGCCACCGTAGTTCCCCCACTTGGGGGTAACCTCCCTCACATGACCCCTCCACCTGGGGGCATGGGCCCCAACGAGGTACAACCCACTACTGTGCCACACCCTTCATCCAATTTGCCATACATGGCTAGCCTCAACCTACTAGACCTAGCCAGGTTAACCAACGACCCCATCTGGCACAACCCTGTGTGGCCCCACATGCCTACCAAAATCCCCTCTGACATCCCTAAATTTGAGGGTAAGGCAGGTGAGGACCCACAGAACCATATCATGTCTTTCCATCTATGGTGTTCCTCCAATTCCATAGTAGATGACTCCATTCGCCTCCATTTATTACAACGCACTTTCACTGGCTCAGCTACCAAATGGTATATCGAGCAACCCCACGGAACCCACACCACCTTTACGTCCCTGGCCTCGACCTTCCTCCAGTTCTTCCAGTTACCTGTTCGCTATGACACATGCATCGAGATCCTCCTATCATGCAGACAGAACACGGCCACCCATATCACAGACCACATCCATGAATGGCGACGACGCCGTAGCCTATGCAAAATCAAGCTAGATGACCGGATCTTCCTTGATTGGTTCCTTAAGTCCCTCCCTCCGCTCATTGCTAAGGATGTGGCAGCCGAACGACCCCAGACTGAAGAAGAGGCTATCCTTAAGGCCCAGCAGTTTGATCTCATTTATGCCCAATCAGGTTATCTTTACACCATCATACCGGACGCCCCTCGAGGTGATCCCCCACATCACGATGCGCCGGGGGCATCCCACGCTGCCGATGGCATCATTGGCCGCCTCTCTTCGCAGGCTCAGCCCTTTTCCATAGCCCGTCCTACTCCTGGACCTGAACTTTCACGGGCTACATCACAGTCTGGAGCAACCAACTCGTACGCTCACATGCCCCATCAACACCATACCCATGGACCCTCATGTCCACCTCAGTG
>LPNX010855075.1:0-52500 GCA_001517045.1 Pseudotsuga menziesii
TGTGCGAAAATCCAGAATATTTGAATGCAGCTGCACTGGGGATCTTCTGAGTTCCACCTTTCCCCTGATCTCTAGCTCTAAATATACCTTGTCAGTTTCTCCTGTTTTCTCCTGAAATACTCTGAGACTGCCATGTGACCGGAGTTTTGTTAGGTGTTGTCTTTCTAGTCCACGTATGCTCAGGAAAATGCATGCTAAGTAGGGTTGAATTGAGATGTCGATTCCATCAATGAGGCCTATGCTAAGGAGGCCTATTGTTGAGATGTCGATTCCATCAATGACAATTCTACCCTTTGTTGGTTCCACAATGCGAAAAATGGATTGAATAAGAGTAGATTTGCCACTTCCTGTCCGCCCCACAACTCCCACCTTCATCCCTCCAGGGAAAGTGCATGTAAGGCCTTTCAAGACTAGCGGAAGATGTGGTCCATAACGCACCTGCTTGTATGGATCAAATTTATAGACTGAACAATGAACTGACATGCAAATTGCTAGCTTTGAATGTGTGGAAGAAACAGTCTATTTGTATTGAGTTCTGACCTGCAAATCAATCAGATCTATTGTTCTTGTAGATGGCCAGTTGGATTTTGGTCTGGAATTCTCTATGATCAATGGTGGCTCACCAGGAATACATGAATACTGCATTATTCTCTCCACTGAGATCATTTTGGTCTCCACAAAACAAAGGCACCATATTACCGAGGCTTGTATCATGTTCAGACTTAGACCATATGTTACTGCCAACCCTGCAATGCCTGTTTAGGGTGCCATTTGATTAACTTTCATATTTCATTATAAAGAATAAGTCTAGTCTGTTCAGATCAACTTAGGAAAGAATAATTGCATGCCAAGATGGTTCTTCTGTACCTATTTGGTCTAAGTACACCTTCAGGCAAGCTGACAAGCACCACCAAAGCGAATGCAAACACAAGATTTGATAGAAAATCAATCCGAATACCAAGCCACTCGTTGACTCCAACATTGTGGAGACAAGGTCTAGTATATATATCAGTCAACTTGAGAATTCTCTCCATGAATCGAGACTCCTGGTCAAAACTTCTAATGGTGGCTGCTCCAGAGATTGATTCTCCAAAATGTTGTACGATTGGAGCTCTACAAACTAATGCCAACTGAGCCAGTTCCCTAGCTGACGGTATGTAATATTGCTGCATGCAAGGAAGGTCAGATGGAGTTACAATGATTCTTTTATTCGTAACCATAAAAACCCAAAAGCATGGAAACAAAGACATGCAGATAAAATGTAGCCATGATAGAATCCTAATGCAACTCTATCTATTCAGTAGCATCTCTTTCAATCAGATTATGGGTTCTGCCTACACCAAAACTTGAGGTAGAGTTCAAACCCTCTTATCTCCACTTTATGTTCCTCTGAAAAAATTAAAATTTTGCAAAGTTTGTATTAATTATTATTGACTCTTGAGAGATACAAAAAATACCTGATACCATATACAAGTTGCGGCCACTGGTATAAACACAATGAAGACCTGCCAAGCAATCTGGGACATGATTGCAATGATTCCCAAAAGTTGTATAAATGAAAAATCCAAAGATCCTAGTTGAGTAGGAATCAATGTGTCAACTGCACTCTGATCAGTTGATGCCTTCCAAGAAACAGAGAGCTTGTTATTGAACTGCTAGAATCAGCTGATTTCCTTCTCTCTCACAAAAGATGTTGGCATGCTAAATTAATAAATGTGAACTGACCCGATTTAGTATTCGCCCAGATGGAGTTGCATCAAAGAACGACATTGGTGCACGAAATATACACCTGTGGAGATTGCTGAAAAGCTGATTGGCAGTTTTAAATCCAACTAGTGAAAGAAACATAGACCTCACAAGAACGCACAGTGAGCTGCTTAATGTCAAAGCAATATAAACCAGAATGAGAAGGGAGTTTCTAACATGGGATCTCTCATCTTCTTTTGTAGGAATTGACGATGCCATCCAGTAGTTGCTACTTATTTGAAGCAGCTGAAACACTATTTGGGCCACTAGTATTATTGGTATCAGAGCACCATTGTATGCAGCAGTGATGTAAGACCAGTATACCGACAAGATCACCCTGCCTTTCTCTCTTTCTTCCTCTTGTACAAGTTGTGAATTTTTATTCTCTTTATCCATTCTTGCTTTGCGGTTTTCTGGTTCAATCTCTTCCTCTACATCTATTAAGTTCTGAACACCACATCGTTTCAGTGTCTCACTGGCAGTATCATTATTCAATGTAGCTGTATCGCCATGACATGAGCTTTCAACAAATATTTCTGATGTGTACACTTCAGATTTCTCCATAGCAGAAATAGGATTGAAGTGTCTAAACTGTTGATAAAGAGCTTCATATGAGGGATTTCTTAACGCAGACACAAGAAGTGGCTGCAAGTCTAGCAACTCAGTTGGAGGTGGGTACATCTCTGGCAAAATGAGATGTCTAAATGAAACTGGAAATATTGTCTGTGACCCTAACCAGTTATGACCATATTTTTTTTTTTAAAACTACAAGTAGCGTCGCTATATCGACGGCTTGCCGTGGAAAAAGAATACAGGTAGCGTCGCTATATCGACGGCCTGCCGTGGAAAAAAATATAGGTAGCGTCGCTATATCGACGACCTTCCGTGGAAAAAAATACAGGTAGCGTCGCTATATCGACGGCCTGCCATGGAAAAAAATACAGGTAACGTCGCTATATCGACGGCCTCCCGTGGAATTTTGCGACGTCTTGCCGTGGATATAGCGACGTCGTACCGTCGCAGGTATTGGGGTTGGAGCTTTTTCATTCTAGGAAGGTCCGTCGCAATTGCGACGTAGTCCCGTCGCTCTTGCCACGCAATTAACGGGTCGTCGCTATTGCGACAAAAGGACTGCCACGGGAAAAAAAACACTTAGACGTGGCAATATCCACGCTTTTCCGTGGATATTGCCACGTTTTTGCCGTGGCAAAATTGATCACATGTACTAGTGATCCACTCTCAGAACTAGTGTCTTTTAAGATAATAAGTATGTGTTTTTAATATCAACAAAAGACAGAACATGTGACAGATCTGTATAAAAAAAAGAGCCAAAGAATGGATGAACAGCGTGGAACCTAGCATAATCCCAGTCCCTGGGATAAGCACTGCCTCCGCAGATAATAAGCTTAGGCTTGAAATCCAAGGATTTCTCCTCCAGCTTGTCATAATCAATGAACACAGTCTCCTGGCTGACCTGTAAGGAAAAATCTCGAAGGAAATCGATGTGGTAGACCTGTGCCATCCGTTTTCACCTGAAGTAGACCCAAATCTTCTTAAATAGGGAACTGGGAACTAATGGTGGGAAATGAAGCAATCAGGACTAATTAGCCATCATGCATGATCAAGAAAATCATATCAACCAGATGAGCACATGAAAAAGTGAGGATTCGATCCAGCCATCGATTCCCCTCTGACCAACTTTGATAACAACTTAACCCATCACGGAACTTGCTAGCATGCTGGGTCGGTTGAGCAATTTGATCCGAAATGGGAGCCAAACTGCTTAAGCTCCGATAATATGAGGTCCTGGAGAAAAGCAGCAGGTGCTGCTCCATACCCAATGCATGAACATCCAGGGCCTGCAAATCAGGGACGAACTAAAACAAATTTACCCAAAAATCCATAAATAGGGGCGAAATACCAAATTTTTAACCTATCTACCATAAATTTGGGCGAATCATCTTCATTTATCCTCCAAAACTGTAAATTTTTGGCGATTTCACCTCCATTATAGAATAAATCGAGGCGAATGTCAGGATTTTCCCATCGACGGGTTGGCGAAATTAGGTTTTATGAATTTTCAGAGGTTAATTGCGCGGGCTATTTAGTCAAGGGAAATTATATATAAAATAAAATATGGGCTAATTTATTAAATTAAAAAAAACCATATTAATATTAAAAATTCACCCATCTTTTTTTGGGCACCCCTTAAAATTCGCCAATGGGCTATAATTCGCCCCTAAAATCATCCCTGACTGTGTGGTGGATTGAAGCCTTAGAAGTTTCATTTAGAGCCTAATCGTAGATTTTTCCTTTCCTTACAATAGTAAATTCCTTGAAGTCCATCCCTCATGTGAAAATCCCCTTAAGGGCGCTCGCACTAAGTTGGTTCCACCTTTTAGTGCCACTTTAAAAATAAAAAACGCACTTCCAAAATATAAATCCATAATGCATATTCATTATTGATGCTACGTTTGGAAAGCTTGAGCCCAAAGACGATGCTAAGGTTAGTGAATAGATATTGCATATGTGATATATATATCTCATGTGCGTTTTTAAAGTTTTACATATCGCATATGCGATATATCGTAAGTGTGATATATCTCACTTGCAAGTGCAATATGCAAAACAAAACAAAACCAAAAACATAGGTTGCGGGCCTCAATTTTCTATTTGCACAGTGAGCTAGATATCAGGATGGCAAAATACCGCACTAGCGTTTTGCGTTAGAGCATTTGGAGGTGGCTTTGGAGGTGTCTTTGGAGGTGGCTTGGCTCCAATGACAGGTAAGTATTCATATCATCCACAGTTGTATTCAATATTTGTTTGTTTTTGTTAATTTCATAGATTTTATATTTGTTAAAAATGAAAAACAAATTTAATAAAGAAAATTGAATTAAATCAAAAAAGATATATTAAAAGAATTTGTAATTAATTGTGTTAATCTTAACAGATAACAGAAATGTTCAAGATATTGTGCAAAATGAACCAAACCCAAACCCAAACCCAAACCCAAACACGAACCGAAACACGGAAACGAACCCAAACACGGACACGAACTCAAACATGGACACAAACCCAAACACGGAGGGGGAACAAGACCACAATTCCTAGACTCTGGCTCGTTTGGGTGCATTGAGGTGCCTTAGCTCATCTTTTAGAGGGGGGGATCATTTGAGACAATCTTTAACTGAGGCATTGGACACCATAACAAACAGAATTGCCAATGCCCAAGGAGCTCTGTACAACATTAGCTTGTACATAGAATCCATGAGGCAATACTATTCTGATGGTTTGAGTTATAAAGAAATAAAAAACTTAAAGACTACAAAAGACCAATTGTTTTCACTATTCCGGGACCCTAGCATCGAATTGGTTCCACCCACTAATCGAACACACATTTCCATAGACTGGTGTGTGGAACCAAATGTGAAAGCCAATTGCATGGCTCATTGGTATATGGTCTTCGATGAAGGCCCTCATGGTAATAGGGACATCCCATTTTATTTCTTGAGGAAGTTGTATGAAGAATTCATCCTGGGGAAACATGTGAACTATTTCGATATTTTAGACTTCTAGGGTGTGGATCATGGGATGCCCCAAGATAGGGAAGGGGCTAGGACTGATCATAATCATGTGCCACTCCTTCCATGCACACCAAAACACCCTCGGGTATATCCTCGTGCGGGTCTTGTGATTGATGATACACAAGAGGCCTTATTTGACTTGGCAGATACATTGCTTTAGCATGGGACTACTGTCCAATGCAATGTAGGCCAAGGGGTTGGCACTTCTGAGTCTGGGCCATTGCATAGTAAGGATCCTTCTATAAATCACACTAGAGATGCAAAGCGTTCAGAGTGTCGTGTTACTCCACATCCTTTCACAGCATGTCGAGGCATATGCTATGGCCCTGCTTTCGAGTTTTGGAATGATGGATTACTTCGATTTGTAAGTAAAACTCATTGTTTTCATATTTTATTTTGGTTTATATCACAATTTTTAATTGTTTCACAGTTTATTTATATTTAATTATCTAACAAATTATGTGAATAAATATACAGCTGGTGTCCCATGACACCCCAGATTCGCATAGTTCGTTGATTGATGTTGAGAACATTGATGCAGCAGTCAATTCTGCATATGGGTTTGGTTCTTCACCATTAGTTGTAAGAACTATACCTTTTAATTTGTCATCATTATTTACATATTTATAGTAGAGATTGTCACATTCAATAAATCCTAATCTAGATAAAATATGTTTTATGCAGGGTGAGCAGGATGACTATGTTGAATCCCATCCTAGTCCCTCTCATCATGTAGAGGAAGATTCCCAGATCCAGGTATTATTTTAAATATGCTTTTAATTATGCTTTTAACAATTCAACATTTATGCTTTTAATTTTTAGATTTTTTCTAATTGTATCTTAATTTTTTGTTACGTAGCATGATATCTTGATGGGTGACCTGCCTCTCCCCCGCCCCCAGGTACATGTATGTTTTGCTTTCTTTGAAAAAATCATTTTTCGTCCATGTTGTATATGTCTCATTTTCTTTGTATTATCTAAGATTGACATGTGTTACTTTATGCATCCATGTATTGAGCCAGTGGTGTTTGAAGAGCACCAAAGCGAGGTTGTTGGAGACCCACCTCTTCCCCCCCGCCAGGTACATGTATGTTTCGCTTTCTTTGAAAACATCATTTTTTGTCCATGTAGTATATATGTCTCTGATTCTTTTTATTATCTGAAATTGACATATGTTACTTTATCTAGGCTTCTAATTAGAAACCGGTTCCTGAAGAGCACCAAATCGGTGACCCACCTCTGACGATCCAACATGTACGCTTATGTGTCTCTTTTTTTTAATTGCGATTTTAATGATTCGGCGTGTACTTTTTTAATTTTTTGAAATTGTCTAATTGTATCTTTATCTTTTTGTACGTAGGAACATGATTTTATTGATTCTATCCAACAAGAGAACTTCTGCGCTAATGCATGTAGAAATCCTTTTATCCCATTGATAGTTGTTTGACCCACTGGTTACACACCTCCTCACATCCCCAAGTATATTTATATATTGCAACTCATGCTTATATTGCTTTTTGTACATGCAAGTATATTTTTCCTTGTTGCCCCCATTGATACGCTGACATTGACATATATATTATTTTATGGAGTTTGATAGTGAGCAAGTGGTTATTGAGTAGCACCCAATTGAGGTCATTTCTCACCCACCTCTACCCCTCCAATGTACCTGTATGTCTCGATTTCTTTGAAATATGTCATTATCCCTCCATGTTGTATATGTCTTGTTTTATTTGGATTATCTGACATTGACATATGTTAATTTATGCAATAATTTATTGAGCAAGTGGTGCTTGAAGAGCACCAAAGCAAGGTTGTTGGCGACCCACCTCTTCCCCCCACCAGGTACATGTATGTTTTGCTTTCTTTGAAAACATCATTTTTCTTCCATGTAGTATATATGTCTCTGATTATTTTTATTATCTGAAATTGACATATGTCACTATTAGAACTAATTTATTTTTGCTGCAGTTGGTCTTATCGCCTTGAAAATTTCGATTTTATATTGGTGATCTAGTGTTTTTAAAAAAATTTCATGTTAAGCAATTTATAAAAATTTCCCAGATCTGCAAGAAAAAAAGGTTCTAAAATTGTTTTGAGCAAAGAAAGTTAAAAGTATTTGGTTAAAAAATTAAATCTTTTATAAAGAAAGGATTATTCTTTATGGATAAATAAAGTTTGTAAAGTGCACTTTATGAAAGTGGGGCAAAGTTAGGTTTTATAAAAGTAAATGAAGTTTAATTTTATAAACCCAAAGGTAAGTACGTATTTGTATATTTTTATATTTTATGGAAATGACATGGAGTCAAAACCATGCGCTCACCACTTAACAAACAACCAAATATCAGTCAAGGGTCAAGCACCAAAATTAGATCTGGGGCCACACACAATCGTCAATGCCCGTTACCAATGGTGGTCCAAGCGCCAAGCTCTCGAGGAGGACTCCTTGTTATGTAATGAATTCGCTAGAGTAAATAAACAATGAAAATCCAAGTTTCCCATTGCATGGGATAATGTTTTTGGCAAAAAACCAAATGAAACACAACCCTTTGATGTAACTTGCGATTTTTGGAAAATAGAACACATCAATTGAGGTTCTGCGGATTGTTTTTCCATAAATAAAGGATTTTTTGGAAGGTTCATCCTCTATATTTCTCCATTTCATCCGTAGAGAGCCCATATTGACTTGATGATAAAGACTGGTTGCCGTGTTAGATCATTTTTAGCGATTACCTTCTCTCCTCTCGGCAATTAGATTGGTTGTCATTCTAACCTTATCTCAAACTCATGGCCGCGTAATTTAATAATGTTTTCAAAATATAATTCGCTTGCATAAGGCCAACTCAAATGCTAGTGTGGAAGAGATAAAGTCTGTCATATATATTAATTGCAATTCACTTGAGGAAATGCTTGGTGTGACAGCAGATAAAGGAGAGACAATAATCAAGGAATTTCAAACCACTCTTTCGGTTCAACACGGAGAAATCGCTGAATTTTTTCAGCCAATGTGAAAAAAATCTCACGCGAGTATTAAGCTAATTTCCTCAATATCTGAGGCTACCATGGGTTTCTTTGAGAACTTAGCAAACCAAACATCTAAGTTTCAAACAACATATTGATCATTCTCATGAAGTTCGTGAGCAGAGTATCATTGATTTTCAGAAAGCTTATGAGGCGCAATCAGGCATGGTGGTTTGTAGCAGCAGTTGTAGAAGGAGCGTTGATCAAAGGTACAGATAAATACCATATAGCATCCAACGTCCAGCATTGATTCCGCGATGAGAAGCTAAATGGAGAAACAAAACCCTCAGATTTGAGGAATGGTATTAAAGTAAGGGAAAAATGAACGGCCAAATCTGCAGGTGGAAACCATCCAATGACGTATAATTATTCCGCGACATCAACTAGCACGATCAAATGAAATTTTCCAATTCACGGAATCATTTAAAATCCCGGAAGATTCAAAGGCAATGATTTGGTGGAGAAAGGATCGACGACTCATATCAATTTCGCGATGTCAACTTGCACGGGCAAATACAATTTTAAAAGTTGTGGAACAAAGATGCCCATGACGAAATCTTGAACCACGCATCCTCATCATGTGGAATGACCAAGAGATCAATCGCCAAAATAAATTTTGCGTTGTCAACAAGCAAGGAGAAATTAGGTTTTGAGATTAGCGGAATTTTTATGTTGCATGCAAGTACACCTCCATTATCCAGTCAAACTGATCAACTGCTCAATATAATTCTGCTGGGTGAATGTGAAGAGAATTTGGAAAAAACAATGCTCACAAACATTGTACTAATTGTGGATCAAATCAGCTCAATTCAGAATTAAAGCAGCAGAGCATGGTTGTTTTTTATGAAAATGGTTGTTTTGGCCATTATTTTAAATCAATTGTTCCCACCAAACAAAGATGATTTTTCAGAAACCGAGAGATGTTTTTCTTCATAACAAACCTATATACAATAAACTCTCTTTGTTTTTACACAGGTGCTATGGATTGAGAGAATAGAAGCCATCTTCAAAGGGCAAATGTTTAGATCTAAAAATGACTATTTTAGTCATCAAATTCAAAGAATGTTTTCAGCCAAATGGAGTTCAATTTCAAGAAAATGAGACAGGTTTTTTTAATAACAGTCTTACCTTCAAAAACCTCCTTCAACGTTTACACAGGTATCACAGTTTGAGAGAATTTAAAAGATCTTCACAGGGTAGTTTTCGAGAAATTTACAAGTTTACTTTTTGAGTCACCAATTTAAAAATCTGATCCTAAGGATCTGGAGCTGAATCAGAGGAAACAAAGACATGGATTTTTTCGGGAACATGGCCAATTACAAAACCCTCTTTCCGTTTTTACACAACTGTCACCAGCTGGGATATGCAGGGGGATCTTTTTAGGCTATTTTTCCAGTAGTCCATAGTTTATTTTTGTCTTATGTAAACCATGGTGTGTATGCCACGTTTGAAGTTTGTTATTCAGTTTGTAACTAATTTTGATTCCAAGGTCATTCTATGGAGGTACGATACATTATAAATTTGCTCCCCACAGAGGGGAGAAGGGGTTGGTTGTTTTTGAACTTGTGATACTGTTGTATTTCCTTTTGAATTAATACAAGTTTTAGAGCTATATGCTAGATATATGCATTTACATGAATTCTTGTGTGTCTCTCAATTGCAGTCTGTAACTTCATTTCCTTTCATGTGCACGTTCTTCATGTTGTCTTTTACATTTCATTGTTCTTCATATCGTAGACTTAGTGTATAATGGCCGAGAATTCATAATCATATGCTCCTACCATTGTCTCTGTTATTCACCAAATATTTCTCCCAAAGATGGCATGGAATTCATACCTGTGGTGCTCTGTGCTAGTGGACTATCATCTTTCCTCTTATACCACTAGACCCAAAATATAACGAACGTGATCGAGGCACTACCTCGCTCCTGTGATCATTCTCCTATGCAGATCGCCTTGTATCCTTGATATTTTTTACTCCATACCCCATTATATCTTTGTTTCATTTCCAACCACCAATACTTGATATTCTTTCCTAATATTCAACTTGTGACAATAAATTTGTTAGAATAATCAACCCATAATTACCTACCTTAGACATTAATTAAATCATTTTTGTCTTATTACCTAGTCTCCTAGATTCCACTCTATGCTAGTTGCCTTCTACATGTCTTAGAAGTCAGCACATGCCAAAACTGAGTCATGGAGCGCTTGGGAAACTTCCTGGAAACCCATTTTAGCATTTCTTCTTTATTCTAGATCCTCCAAAGCACATATCTGCTTTTTTTGAAAAGCTGCCTGTTTTATTGAGAATAAACGAAAAATGAAAAGCTAGACTAGGTGTAGTTGACTTGTTTTTTGCCCACATCATCCTCCCTCTTTTTCTCCTAATAAATGCATGTATGAGTTGTTTTTCCATCCCTCATTAGCTTTCCTACTTGACTTAGCCAATTCGTGAGCATCTTGGGGGATTTGGAAAGTGCTTTATGCACCTATGGGGGATTTGATTGGATTTAGTAAGCCTACTTTTTGACCTTTTCGAATGAAATCCTTATGTATTCAAATCTCTCATGTAATTATATATTGCAACAACCTATTACTTCACAAGGTTGGCTATTATACACTTATTCAATACAGGTTAGTATTATGCTTCAATTTCAGTCTCCTTTGATGTTAATTTTGCATGCTTGATTAGGAGTTTTGTGAGTGTAATTATTCTATCTCTTGGGTTCAATTTACACATGGTATCAGAGCCTTTGTAGATCGATTTCTCTCCTTCCATATTGCTATTGAAAGTTCGACATCTTGACTGGGAGCATATTCTATTAACTGAAGGGCACAGTTTCTAAGC
Organism: Pseudotsuga menziesii; assembly: GCA_001517045.1. Lineage (NCBI taxonomy): Eukaryota > Viridiplantae > Streptophyta > Pinopsida > Pinales > Pinaceae > Pseudotsuga > Pseudotsuga menziesii. The sequence goes on from LPNX010855075.1 coordinate 11,205, forward strand.
TATGGACCAATATCAGAAGATCATCTTGACTCCATTCAATTTCTTTGAGTGGAAAGCTGAGATGGAGATATTGTTGAGAGCGAAAGGTCTCTACAGGGTTACTATGAAAACTGAGGCAGAGCCCAATGCAGCTGCAGATAAAATCAAATGGCACAATAAGAGGGATGAGGCCTATGGTCTTTTGTGTCTAAGCATTTCAAGAGACCTCCTCTTCAATCTTGATGGATTGACATCACCGAATGAAGTGTGGGAGAAGCTTGTAGAGATTTTTAGTAAGATAGATGAGATGAGAGGACATCAAATCAAGAATGAGTTGATCTCTTTGAGTCCCAGTAGCTTCAAATCCTTGCAACTCTATTTTTCCAAGTTTAAATCTCTTGTTTTGTAGCTAAAACAGTGTGGGATCGAAAAGAAGGAAGAGCAACTAGTTTTGGCCATACTCTCGAAGCTTGGCCCTGACTATTCAGGGTTTGTTTCGACCTTCCATGCCACCAAGTTGATAGCTTGAGCCTGGAAGATTCCTAAGCTTGCAGAGTTCATGGAATACCTCACACAGGAACAAGATAAGTTGGTGATGATGGGCACCATCAAACCTTCCAAAGACCAAGCTTTGGTCTCTAGAGATTCAAAGGTGGATTCAAAAAGCAAGAAAAAAGATAAAAATCCACCTGAGCAAAAGAGAGACAAGAACAAGTCTCAAGAGGATCCCCAAGGTTCCAAGAATAACTTCTAGAAGAAGAATAACAAAGGAGAAATGAGCAAGTGCGCATACTGTAATAAGGGCTATCATCTTGAGAGCTCTTGTATGAAGAAGCAAATTGACATGTTGACCCAACTCTTGGAGAAGAATAACATCTCACTTCTTGATTGCTCAAAGAAGAGGGAAGGAGGATAAAATTCAGAGGATAGGGAGAGAGTACATGCCTTGGTTGCTGCCACATCAAGCTCACCTAGCTTCATCATAGACTTTGGAGCTTCTAGACATATGGTTTCGAAAAAAGAGGCATTCTCCTCTCTTGACATGTCGAAAGGTCCACCAATAGTTTTGGGAGATGACTATGTCATTGACAGTTTGGGGAAAGGAAGGATTGATCTTGACCATGGTAAGTTCAATAATTTGTTTTATGTTCTAGGTCTTGCCTCTAATCTCTTGTCAGTGTATCAGATGACTCACACTGGGTCTCCAAAGAAGTTCATGTTCTCCCCTGATGATGTTGAAATCACTGAGATTTCGAATGGTAAATTCATAGCAATAGGTGTTGTTGATCACACTTCGAAGGTATACATGTTTTCCCATTTTCTACCATACTCAAACCCCTTTGTTCTTTTGATTCATGCTAATGAGGAAAACAATATTTTGCATGAAATATTTGGCCATCTTAACTACAATTATCTTTCTGATTTGAGTGAAAAAGATATGGTCATAGGGTTACCAAAGATCAAGTTTTCCAAGGGAGTCTGTCAAGGTTGTATCCTAGGGAAACACCCAGAGCACAAATTTGAGAGAGCTAGTCATGAGAGAACCTCTACACCTCTTGAGTTGATCCATAGTGAAATTACTGGGTCATTTCCTCATATGTCCATGAGTCAAGCCAAATACGCATCGACCTTCATAGATGACTTTTCCAGGTATTGTTGGGTTTACTTCCTAAAGCATAAGTCTGTAGTTTTTTACCTCTTCAAAGTCTTTAAAGCCTTGGTTGAAAACTAGTCTGGGAGGAAACTCAAGATCCTCAGATCTGACAATGGTGGTGAGTATGTCAAGTCTGAGTTCATTCAGTATTGTAAAGATGCAGGTATTCAGATGCAGCATTCGATCCCTTACACACCACAACAAAATGGTGTTGCTGAGAGAAAGAACGGGTTACTGAAGGAGATAGAAACCTGCATGATGGATGATAAGAATTTTCCACCAAAGTTTTGGGCCGAGGCTATAAACTGTGCATCCAACATCTACAATAGGATGCCTCATAAGCAGCTTGATGGTATGACTCCTTTCGAAGCTTGGAGTGGGCACAAGCTAGATGTGACCCATTTCAGGATTTTTGGCTCAAAGGCTTGGGCTAGAATTCCAACTGAAAAGAGAAAGGCTTTGAAACCCCAAAGCCAAGAGTGCCTATTTGTTGGGTATTATGAATATTCAAAAGGGTACAAGCTGATAAACTTGAGCACTAACAAAGCTTTCATTGAAAAAAGTGTTCAGTTCCAAGAAGAGCCTTTAGTAGCAGTTGAAGTTGGAGAGTTTTATTCACCACCAGATCCATTGATTATAAGTGGAGAGACTAATGAGTTTGTTGATTCTGATATGTTTGATAATGATGATTTGATTGCAGATCCTGAAAGTCCTACAATACCAAAATGGGCAGCAAATACCATTCATGCAGCTAGGGAACTAGCTAGAAATCCTAGTGACACTAGGAGGACTAGATCTCAGTTTCAGAGTGCCCTTTGTATGAAAGATCATTTATTTGCTAATAAGTGCTATCTGATGGTTGAATCAGATCCACATACATATGAATATGCAACACATGATCCAAGATGGAAAACATCCATGAAAGAAGAATTCAGCTCGCTCCAAAAGAATAACACTTGGAAATTGGTTGATCTTCCCCCCAGGGAGGAAGCTAGTTCAACATAAATGGGTTTCAAGACTAAGTTTGCTGCTGGTGGTTCACCTTTGAAATATAAGGCAATATTGGTAGCCAAGGGCTACTCACAAGTACATGGTATTGACTACAATGAAACCTTTGCACCAGTGGCAAAGATGGACTCCATAAGGCTAACTTTAGCCATTGCAGCTTTGAAGCGGTTGGAGGTACATAACATGGATGTGAAGTGTGCTTTCCTAAATGGAGATCTTATTGAATAGATTTACATGAAGCAACGTGAAGGGTTTTTTTCTAATCCATATTTAGTGTTAATGTTAAAGAAATCATTGTATGGACTCAAGCAAGCCCCCAGGGCTTGGTATGCTAAGATTGATGGCTTTCTGCTGTCATTGAGTTTTATTCGATGCAAGTATGATCCTAATGTCTATTTGAATCTGATTCATGGTTATTTGATGATAATTGTCTTGTATGTGGATGACCTTTTAATTACAGGAAGTTCAAAGAAAGAGATTGCCTCCTTGAAGAATGCAATGAACCATGCATTTTCTATGACAGATTTGGGATTGTTGAGCCAATTTTTGGGTCTCAAAATTGCTCAATCCCAACATGGAATAAAAGTATATCAGTCCAAGCATGCCTTAGATTTTCTGAACAAGTTCAACATGAAAGATTGCAAGCCAAGTACGACTCCCTTCCTTTCATGAGTTAAGCTTGAAGAAGCAAGTTCTTCTCCTATGGTAAATTATACATTGTATAGGCAATAGTTTATTGGGTGTTTGGTTTATATTACACACACTTGAACTGATCTATATTATGCAGTTAGTGTGTATTCAAGATACATGGACCAGCCTCATGAGATCCACTGGAGGGAAACCAAAAGGATCCTAAACTTTGTTCAAGAAACAAGAAATCATGGGATCTTCTACAAAGCAAAATCTGATCTTGATTTGATTGGGTTTACTGACAGTGATTGGGAAGGTGACAACACAGATCGAAATTCAAAATCCTTATATGTGTTCATACTTGCAGAAGTAACAATCAACTGGTCAAGCAAGAAGCATAGTGCCATAGCACTCTCATCTACAAAAGCAGAGTATAGAGGAGTTGTAAATGCAAGACCTCAATGTTTGTAGTTGCAGGGAATAATTGGAGAATGTGGCTTCGAATCGGAGTTTTCAACTATTATCTACTATGATAATCAGAGCACCATTCAAATGTGTAATGATCTAGTTCAGAGACAGCGAACCAAGCACATTGAGATCCACATGCACTACATCAGACAGCTTGTGCATGATGGCACCATTCATCTACTCTTCTGTGCATCTTCATAACAAGTAGCAGACATCTTCACCAAATGTTTTTGTGAGAAGACATTCAGTAATCTCAAATCACTATTGGGGATTTCTGATCATGCCATGAAGCATGATTGATGACAATATTTCCAAATTTTGTTTTTCCTGTCCATGTTTAAAGGAGGATTTTCCCACTGGGTTTTTTCCTCTTTCCTTGGTTGTATGGACAAGAAGTATGTAAAGGGTGACTAAGCCTCATTGCTAGGCCCTATAGTTTTTTTATATTTACTCATAAATTCAGGCTTAAGGGGGGGTGTTAGAACAATCAACCCATAGTTACCTACCTTAGACATTAATTAAATCATTTTTGTCTTATTACCTAGTCTCCTAGATTCCACTCTATGCTAGTTTCCTTCTACATGTCTTAGAAGTCAACACATGCCAAAACTGAGTCATGGACCACTTGGGAAACTTCCTGGAAACCCATTTTAGCATGTCTTCTTTATTCTAGATCCTCCAAAGCACATATCTGCTTTTTTTGAAAAGCTGCCTGTTTTATTGAGAATTAAGGAAAAAGGAAAAGCTAGACTAGGTGTAGTTGCCTTGTTTTTTTCCCACATCATCCTCCCTCCTTTTCTCCTAATAAAAGCATGTATCATTTTTCTTTCCATCCCTCATTAGCTTTCGTACTTGACTTATCCAATTTTTGAGCATCTTGGTGGATTTGGAAAGTGCTTTATGCACCTATGGGGGATTTAACTATATTTAGTAAGCCTACTTTTTGACATTTTCGAATGGAATCCTTATGCATTCGAATATATCATGTAATTATATATTGTAGCAGCCTATTACTTCACAAGGTTGGATATTGTACACTTATTCAATAGATATTAGTGTTATGCTCCAATTTCAGTCTCCTTTGATGTTAATTTTGCATGTTTGATTAGCAATTTTGTGAGTGTAATTGTTCTATCTCTTGGGTTCAATTTCCACAATATTTGGCATTGTTAATATCTTGTGAGGGATCCATTTTGGAAGAGCAAAAATCTAGTTCTTTCTTTCAAAGTGGTTTTGTTGTTACCTGGGAATGAGCCTTCACAAATTGAGGTCAATTTTTAGTGCTAACAAATTGGCGCCATTGTCGAGGAAGAGATTGAAAATCATCCCTGGGAAGAACGACAAATATTCAAAGGATAAAAGTTTTCTGTGGGAAAGTAAATATTCTTACATGTAAAAAATGTTGTATCATTTTCCCTGGCGACTCCACTGAAGGTGACTCCACTGGCGAGACCAGTGGTGAGCAAGACAGATACAGCGAGAGGTCTCAAATATTCTCTGGATATGAACGAAAGGTTTATATATGACTGTTGATGGTGGAACAATGATCAAACATCAATAAGGTCATGTCTCTTTTCACCTGGTGAATCCATCTGCAAAGGATCCATTCTTCATAATGGTCTATGGAAGCTCCACTATCAAATGGGGTTGCAAAGTTTGAGGAGCTGATTCAGTTTCTCCAGCATAAAGATGAATTCTCGGGCTGCAAGGTATGCTCCTATGAATATTTATTCCATTCCTATTTATCCCAATAAAATTCCTCCTGTAAATTGGCAAACATATCTTCCAAGATTCAATGATGAAAAGGGTGATGATGTTGCCATTCATTTATTCAGATTTCATAAGCATATACATAAGCTGGGAGTGGGATGGCATGAAGATTCTTTAATAAAAATGTTTATGTTTAGTTTAGAAGGATATGCAAGGTTATGGTATGAGGGATTACCATAAGGGAGTTTATCCTCCCTTAAAGACTTTCATACAGTATTTCATGAACATTTCAAGAGGCATTATCCTTCTTTGCTGTTACTTCAAGGTTGTTGCACACACGATAGAGAGTTCATTGACAATGTGAAAGATGAATGTGGTGATGATCGGTATTAGGATGAATAATTTTTAGAGTTCTTACATGAATACTGAAATAGCAGAAATGTTCATAGAGGAGAAAAGAAACGTAATGTAAAATGTATAAGTAATAAATATGAAGAATATGGTTTACAATAATAATTGCCCCAGGTATTTATACCTTAAGTGGGGAAGAGAGGTGACTTTTCAAGTCACCTCTTAGTTTAATTACAAACATTTACTAAAATTAACCTAGCTTAATACTTAAATTTAACATTTGTAACATTACCTTCTCCTTTTAAATTTCTTTGTCCTTAAAGCAGGGTAAATACAGGTGTTGTTGACTGAATTTCTCTGTTTCCCATGACGCATCTTCTTCTGGGAAATTCTTCCACTTAATGAGGTATTCCTTGATCATTCTAGTGCGTAATATCCATTCTCTAATGTTGATGATAGCTTCTGGTTCTAAGATTTGTTTCCCTTCTTCATCTATAGTGGGGAGTGTTGTTTGAACAGATTGTTGTTGACCCAACAACTTTTTAAGATTTGATACATGAAAGACGTTGTGAATTCGACTTGTCTATGGTAACTTTAGCTTGTATGCTACATTGCTAATATTTCATACAATTTGGTATGGACCATAGAATTTAGGTGCTAATTTTTTCTTACCTTGTTGTTTTAGTGATAATTGTTTGTATGGTTTAAATCTTACGAATACCCAATCTGCTAATTGAAACTCTCTCTCGGTTCTATGCTGGTCTGCTTGTTTTTTCATACGATTTTGTGCCATAGTTAAATTATCCTTGAGTGTTTGCATAATTTGTTGGTTGTCTTCTAGTTGATATTTTACGACAGGTAATTTTGTGCTTCCTTGAATTATTTCTTTCCATAAGGGTGTTTCATAACTATATAATGCTTGAAAAGGAGTCATCTTTGTTGAGGTGTGATACGTAGTGTTATACCACCATTCCGCGAGATGTAGCCATTGTAACCATTTTTTTCTAGTTTGTCTGTGATGAAACTACGGAGGTAGGTTTCAAGACACTTGTTGACCACTTCGTTTTTCCCATCAGTTTGTGGGTGATATGCTGAGCTCATACTAAGAGTGATCACTGTTTGCTTGCAGAATTCCTTCCAAAAATTGCTTGTGAATTTGGCGTCTTTGTCGCTAACTATAATTTTTGGGAAACCATTTAATTTGTAAATATTTTTACAAAACACTTCAGCGATTTGTTTAGCGGAGTCAGTTTTCTTTATGCCCATGAAATGTGCATATTTTGTTAGTCGATCTACTACCACAAGAATTTTATCCTTACCCTCTGATAAGGGTAACCCTTCAATAAAATCCATATAAATTTCCTCCCACTTTTACTTTGGAATATGCAATGGGTGGAGTAGCCCTGGAGTCATGATATTTTCGCTTTTATTCCTTTGACATGTGTCGCATTCGGCTACATATTTTTTAATGTCCTTATGCATTCCTTTCCAATAAAACATCTGTATGGCATTGTAATATGTTTTGAAAAAACCTACATGTCAGACAGCAGGTGAATCATGAGATTCTATCATTACCTTAGTTTTAAACCTTAATGTTGGGTTTAAATAGATCCTTCCTTTGTACCACAATGTATCATTTCGCCACTCGAATTTTGAACCTCTATTTGGGTATTCGATTAAGGTGCATGTGTTTGTATCTTTAGAGTATTCTATTCGTATTTCATCCAACCATTTTGGAATAACAATTGAAATTGCATATTTCTGGACTTCATTCTTTCCAGATAGAGAATCAACGACTAAATTTTCTTTCCCTCTTTTATGTAATATCTCCATATCAAAGGTAGCGATTTTTTCTATCCACTTCTGTTGTTCTGTTGATAATGTTTTTTGTTGGAGGTATTGAAGACTGTTATGGTTTGTTCTTATCAGTATTTTTCTCCCTAGAGGGTATTGTTGTCATTTTGTTAAGGCATGTATAATGGCCAGCATCTCTTTATCATAAGTGGACTTCAAACTTTCTCTCTTGTTGAGATTTCTACTTTCGAATGCTATTGGGTGCCCTTCTTGCATCAAAACTACTCCTAATCCGAACCCTAATGAGCTGTAGTCTAGTACAAAGGGTTTTGTGAAGTCTGGCATGGCTAATACTGGAGTTGAAGACATCATGCATTTTAATGTTTCAAAACATTTTTCTGCTTCACTATTCCATTGGAAGGAATTTTTCTTCAATAAATTTGTGAGAGGGGTGGTTTTATGGGCGTAATTCTTTACAAATATTCGATAGTATCCTGTTAGGCCTAGAAATCCCCTTAGTTTCGATATGTTATCAGGTTTGGGCCATTCCATGATTTCCTTGAGTTTACTTGGATCAACCTGGACACCTTCCTTTGATATTTTGTGACCTAGGTATTCCACTTCTTATTTTCCAAAGGTGCACTTAGACCTCTTCGCGTAGAATTTGTTTTCTTCCAAAATGGTAAGTACTTGACTTAAGTGTTCCAAATGCTCTTTCCATGTTTTTCTATATATGAAAATGTCATCAAAAAACACTAGTACAAATTTCCTTAAGAATGGTTGGAACAATTCGTTCATTGCAGCTTGAAACGTAGTTGGAGCATTAGTCAACCCGAAGGGCATTACTTTAAACTCATAATGGCCTTCATGAGTGCAAAAAGCAGTTTTAGCTATGTCTTCTACTCTAACTTTGATTTGGTAATAACCAAATCGGAGATCCAACTTTGAAAAGTACTTAACCCCATGAAGTTCATCCATCAACTCATCGATGAATGGGATCGGAAATTTATTTTTGATAGTTATTTTGTTCAGTCCTCTGTAATCTATGCACAGCCTGAATGACCCATCCTTCTTTTGTACTAGCACTAATGGATCTGCATAGGGGCTTTTTTTTTTTGAAATGATGCCACACTTCAGAAGATCTTGAGTTAACCTCTCGATTTCTGTTTTATGATGATGCGGGTATTTATATGGTTTGATACTTGCAGGTTTTGTCCCTGGTTCTATTTCGATTATGTGTTCAATATTTCTATTGGGTGGAATATTCATGGGTAGTTCTTGAAACACCTTGTGATGTTTTTTAATAATCTCTTTTATCTCTGTTTGTTTGTCCATGTCTCCTTCACACGTTAGAAGCTCCATTTCTTGGCATTGAAGTATGTATGCTGGTGCGCCTTTCTGAAGTAGTTTTTCCATCATATGTGATGTAACAAACTGTGTCGAAGGTGGTTGGAACCCGTATAATTTGTGTGTCTTCTTGAATGACTGGAATTTAATAAAATGCTCTTGGTGATTTGCAGAGTATGTACCCAAAGTTTGTAACCATTGTATTCCTAATACTACATCGACTCCTCCTAGTGGTACCGCAAAAAAATATTATTCTAAGTTATATTCTTGCATTTGTAACTTGACTTTGTGACATTTTCCCACCTTGTCAATCTTCTTGCCATCTGCTACCATAACATTCATGTTAGGTACTGGATGAACAAATAAGTTAAATATTTTAGCAAGGCTGGCATTAACGAAGTTATGGGTGCTTCCAGAGTCGATGAGAACTGTGACATTATTATTTTTTATATGTCCTTTAATCTTCAATGTTTGCGGTTGGGATATTCCAGTAATAGCAGCTAATGATATTTTTGGGGTGTCATCCTCGATTTCTATTTAGTAATCTAGTTGACAATCCGCCTCGTTCTCAATTGGTTCTTCAACTTCCAACTCTGCTTCTTTTGCTTCACATGCATACAATTTCTTTTGTAAGCACCGGTGCTTAGGATCCCATTTGTCTCCACAGAACTTACATTTCCCTTCCTTTATTCTCTGGGCCTCTAAACTGGGCTTCGTTCCTTCCCTAAGTTGTGGCGGTGTATATCTTGGATTTCCTGTGTATGTTGATTGGAAAGGCTTCCTTTTGGAGTCATCTTTGTCAAAATGTGTATGAGCAAATTTCTTGAATTTTTTTCAATAATCCTGGCTTTGCGTTGTGCTTCCTCTAAGGTAGAGATGTTATGTAGCTCTAGTTCATCACAGATGTGTTGTTTAAGACCATGTATGTAGGTCTATAATCGTTGATCATCGGTTAACTCTGGGACTCGAGTTGACAATGCTTCCCACTCACAAGTGTACTCGTTGACACTGTTTTTTTGTTGTAACCTTGTGAGTTTGGAAAAAAAATCTTTTTCTTCAATGCCTTGGAATCTTTTGATGAGGTCATTCCTGAAACTAGCCCATTTGTGAGAACATATTCTTGCAGTGTTCTTCCACCATAAGTACCAATTGTAAGCGTTTCCTTCTAGATGCATGGAGGCATATTTAATTTTCTTGCCTTCGTAATGGATGTTGTGGATGTCTAGGTATTCCTTGACTTTGTTAATCCATGCTATGCATTGTCGTTTGTCCCCGTCGTATTTGGGTAACTCGACTTTCACTCGCATTTGGCATCCTTGTGTATACGAGTTTGAGGACGACATGTTGAATAGAGGATCTGGCTGCTCCGGTGTTCTTGGAGAGTTTGGATGCGGGTCATTAGATATTTGTAATCTGTCCAAGATGGCGGTTAAAACTGCCTGATTTTTCTTTTGGTCTTCTTGTAGAGTGAGGAAGGTATTCTCCATTCATGACATGATTTTTGTCCAAGTCGACGTCAAATTGTCACTCGTTTGTTTGATTTTTGCCTGGAGTTCCTCGTAGTTCTTGTTAATCTTCTCATTGATTTGGTCGAATCGAGCATCCATTGATCTTGTGATTGGAATTTTCTCGGCACTAAATGTGGATTTATTTTTGTTTGCGATATGATGCCAGCCCACCACAATTTTTTTTTTAAATAATTATAATATAGTTTTGTTTAATAATAATATCAATAATTAATAATATTAATAAAAATATATTAATATTAATAATTTATTTAATATTAAATTGGTATTGGAGAGAAGGCGGGAGGAGGGGTGCTGGGGAGAGGTGGAATGGTGGAGCAAGATGGAGGTGGAGATGGAGTGCAACGTGAGCACATGGATGGTAAAGAGGAGGTGTGCACTGGAGGTGAGATGGTGGTGTACTGGTGTCGAGAGCTGAGAGGCTCTGACACCAATGAAATAGCATAAATATTGATGGAGGAGAAAAGAAACGTAATGTAAAATGTATAAGTAATAAATATGAAGAAGATGGTTTACAATAATAATTGCATCGGGTATTTATACCTTAAGTGGGGAAGAGAGGTGACTTGTCAAGTCACCTCTTAGTTTAATTACAAACATTTACTAAAATTAACCTAGCTTAATACTTAAATTTAACATTTGTAACAAATACTTAGCCTGAAAAGAAAGACAAATTAATTGCCATGATAGTCAAGAAAATTCCTAGCAGTTAATACTGTCTTTCTTGACTAAAGTTGACATAAACAAAAGCTTTGTCTCAACCAGCTATATCTCTCTTCCTGAAACTAATGATGATTTGTAGAATTCTTGTCATTCTTTGTGTGACAAAGAAAGAGGTTGGGATTGTCAATCAAATCCTTCCTCATATTATTCAACTTCCAAAATTTTGTTACAAGAAGAGGCTCCCCCTTCCCAACCAGAAAATTCCTTTTCAAAACAGCAATTTCTTGAAAGTTACAGTGCTTGTGTGATTGATTGCACAGGAGACGATAATTTTGGAAAATCTCAGTCTTGTAGTTCCTCCACATGTTCATTTTCTGAAAATGCAAGTAAAGAGAAATCAGATTTTGAAATAGTGGTTGAAGGAATACCTTTGCATGTTGATCAAATTCAAATTTCACCTAAAGATTTATATGAATATATAAAGCCCTCTTTTCTTGTAGAAGATGATCAACCCAATGATTTGAAAGGAGATGGTTGTACTGATTTGTTTTCTGAAGAATGCAATCAACCTGTAACAATTTCTGTTAGTGAAGAAAATATCATTGCAATCCAAGACCAAAAATATGAAAACAAAGTGGAAACTAAACATGTTGAAAGTGAATGTTTTCCGTTGTGTTTTCCTTCATTTGAGTGGCTAAAAAAGAGACTTAAAGTTTCTGGTTAAAAACAGAAATTTGATATTGTAGATGAATGTATAAATTTCTTTGAAATGAATGATAGGCGAGAAGGACAGTTATGCAATCAATCCCAACGTTTAGAAAAACCATCGATATGAAATGAAGAATTGAATAACGAAGAAGAATATGGGGGTTCTCAAAAGGATGTTTCTTTTTGTTCTTCAAATTTAGAAATTTTTTGTCGAAAGGAAGTCTATTTGCCTAATCCTATTGAGGAACAGAGTGATATTTCTTTTGGAATGCATGGAAAGAATGAAGTCGCAAAGCCAGAAATTTTGAATGAATTTGTGGAGCTCTTGGTTGAGGATTGTCATGAACATTCTTATTAAGGAATTTTTAAGAGGCAATTTAATAATTTGCAAAGCGAGTTACTTTTTGAGCAACCTTCTGATGGTAATCAAATGACAATTTTTTTTTGAAGGATTTCATGTTTCTTATGATCCAGTGGCAAAGTACATCGAGAATCTTGGCAGTGGTAATGGTTGGTTATATCTCTACTGTAAAGATCAATTTATTTATTATAACCTTGTGCCATTAGGTCTTTCAGTTCAGTTTTTTTATCAAGCATGAAAATAAAGTTGGTTTATGGGATCATCTACTTGAGTGGATTCATTGGAAGTCAGAAGTTACTTGATTGAGCATTGATGCTTAGAAAGTAGGGTAGGTAAGTAAATATGAATAAGATCGACATGGCGAACATTCCATTCAGTAGTTTTTCAGTTTGTTTTCAGTTTTAGTTTTGATTTCATTTTCGGTTTTAAAGTTCAGGCTTGCAGTTACAGTTGGTTTCCATCCTTCAAAGTATGGACTGGTGACAGGTTACAGGGTGACAGGGGTTTGTTTGCGGGATGGTTTCAGTTGATGGTTTAGTTCAAAACAGGTTGAGGATTTCAGGTGTTAGCACTCAGAATGTACCCAAGGTTGTAAAGCTAAACCCCAAGGTAACAACAAAAACCACTTTAGAAAGAAACTAGTTTTTCTTCTAGAGAGGGATCTCTCAATACAGATTTAACGAGACCAGATATAATTAACATCCAAAGATTTGTATAAATGGTTGAAACAACACATAACCATTGGGCATGGGGTCACATATAAATAAATAACATAAAATCATATGCGCAGAAGTTCATCAGAGGAAAGGTAACCATTCAATCACTGTCATTCATTTAATCCATTTGGAGCAGAAGAAGTAGAGCACAATCCATCAATATAGAGCATCAAGATATGAATTCAATATTGACTTTAGCAGAAATGTTTATAAAATATTTGAAACAATGACCAAAGCATAATAAATATGAATTCCAATCATTCAACGCTTTGTTCCAAATATGAAGAACACAGAATGGAGTGAACACAGGAAAAACAATCACAAAGAAAGAAGCACAGACTGTAATACAAACGGCGTAGGAATCTCTGATAATCTCTTCGCATTCAATTTCTTGCTAAAAAATATATGTCTTTCAAAAACATTCAACAACAGGACGGGTTCCAACCCCCATCTCATAAAATAGATGCAAATATATACATGAAATAATTTGATCTTCCAAGAAGATTCATAACTGAATGATCGGCTTAATTAAATTCTTGTAACTAAATTCCTAACTTTTAGGAATAAACTACAGCTTCAATCCTAACAAATCATTAAGCTAAAATCAACTTGGTAACAGGTCTTCGTCCAGTCAGCTCCTCAGCATGCACCATATGTTCTCATGAATGAAGGATGTATTTTGTCTTTCTGAACCTTTCCACAGCTTTCCATTGCTCTGCTCTTGGGGTATCATATTCCATCATCTCTTGAATTGACACTTATAACTCCATGTAAGCTTCGTATGATACCTTGGGCAATCCTCTCCTGATGATTATGAACTTTTGTAAGATTTTGAAATCCTCTATCAATTTGTCCACAATAGCTTTCCCTGACAGGCCTTTTTCCAAATCATCAAATTTGGCAAGATCCATGCGGCTTTGAACTAACAAGCTGTGATAGTGCTCCTGAGAGAACATCCATCCTTCTTCATCCCAAAAGGATGGTAGGCCGTCCTCAAATAGCTCTTTGAAAACCTCCTTGAAGTTATTAACCTCTAAAATCATCTCATTTGCCTTGTCTTGCACCATCTTCATCAAATGGTGCTTGTGGATAAACCTTTTAGCCCATAGTACTATTGATATTCTGTCCTTTATTCCCATATCATGTAATTTCTAGTATGTCAATGAATTTACAAAATTCAGTGTGTTCTGGGTTGTGGTAAGGGGTCTTCTCTCCATGTGTTCATTCACTAACTTTAGTCTTTGGTGAGCCAAATTGATCAGTATGTTTTGATCATCGATAAAGATCAGATGGTGCCTGAATTTAGTGATTTCTATAGATAAGGTGTCCCAAATGATGTGTTTTTCCCCTTGTAGAGGGTCTTTCCCAATGTTTCGTTCTTTTAGTTCATTGAATTTCTTCTGCAACTGATTCCTGTCTTGCAATATTTTATTTTTATTCTCACTTACTTTGGCCAATTCAGACTTGATCTTTTCATTCTCCGCTTTTAACTCCTTTATTTCTTCATGCTTTAAGCTGACCTGGGACATAGGTATTGACAAGTCATCCACAGAAAATCCATTCAATGGTTTATCAATATTTACAATGGACAGGTCCTCATCAATAGGAGTCTGACTCATCAACTCTTCCATGATTTCCTTTTCCTCGTTTTGGTCCCTTTTAGCAAGGCAATTTGAGATATCAGTTCACTTCATTCGGCTTCCCATCTGTCCTTATCCGCTTGTAACTCGACAGATTTTCCTTTATGTTCCATCATCTCCTGCTACATCTTGTCTTTCTCTTCTTACAGTGCCAATAATTCGGATGATTGAACATGTTCTGAGCCTGCGATCTTCAATCTTTTCTTCAAAACTTGGAGAGAATTGTCCTTTTCTTCCAACATTCTTCTAAAAGCTTGGGTGTTATCCTTTTCATTGCCTGAACTGATAAGATATTCTTGTAGTTTCTTAATCTGAATGGTATTGGCATTATTTTCAACTCTTTCATGTTTCAATTGAATCTCTAACTTATCTACCAAAATTTGTAGTTTATTGATTCTCATCATAGCTTGTAACATATATGAATAAATAATATCACTTGTTTGCTTATGAAGTTGTATCTTGTCAGGTACACTAATCTTATCCAATATTAGTTCCATTTCTGCCACTTTCTTATCGCTCACCATGGCCAATTTGAAGGTATTTCTTTCTGTATCTCTGGCAGAAACTAGGGAGGTTTTTGGATTGTTTAAATTCCTTACCTTCGGGAGTAAACTTCTTGTCTCTTCCAGAGACTGCTTTCTTTTCTCCATATAACTGGGCTTAAGCTCTTCCTTGTATTTGAAAATTGAGCTCGGTTCTGAACTATCTACACTTTTAAAATCAAATTTAATTTATTTGTACGGATTTCGTTGGGACTAAAGCAACTCTCTTGAAATCATCAGAAACCTCTTCACTTGAGACTCCACCAACTTGTAACAATCTTGCCTTTTTATGTAATCCATCTTCATCCACTTCCGTGCTTTCAATTTTAGACAGACTCCTTTTAATCAAAACATTAGGACCCTTTGTCACTTGTGATATGGTGACTGATAAAGTACTTGCATCTCCATCGGACCCTGGAGTTTCCGTAAACTGCAACAGATTTGTTGTTTCATTCAATCCTTCAATAAACTGGTGTTCAAATGGTTTGTTTTTGTTGGCCTACTTCCTTAGGGAAATTATGTGGTGAGGGTCATAATTTGCCTTCGGCTCTTTTTGAAATTCCATATTCTCCAATAAATTTTCAATAAACACTAAGGCACCTTTATTTTTTAAAATAAAAGAGCCAACCTTGAGGGGAACTTTGATATTTGAAGACTTTTTAAAGGCTCCAAAATGTTCTTCCTCGGAATGCAACCTTTGCCTCATGAATTCCAATGCAAAAAATCTGGGAGTGAGGAAAGTAGGTAACTTATATGGTTCCCCAGTGAATCCATATATCCTCAAAACAATACAATTTTTATGCAGGAACCAGTCTCTGACTCGATCCTCAGGCAAGGACTACATCAGGCATTTCATATCTTCTAACACACGGGGCAGCATTTCATCGAACAACATTTTATATATCTCTAACATGATTGAATTAGCAAACTCAAACATGCTGATCTGCTTGGGCAAATCAGAAGATAAGATGGTACTCAAAAACTGTAATTCAGTGACATTTGAACATAGCAACATGTTCAACAGGTAAGTTTGAAATTTAAAGAACCCGACCTTCGGGAATTCAGTTAACTGAAGGTGTATTGCTTCTACTAAGTACTCATCTAGACTAAATACAGGAACTGATTGAGACTCTGCACCAAATGAACTCATTTTTAACAAAAAACCAAGGATGACTTCAGTTACGTGACAATCATCGTCAAGACCCAAAATTTGACAGACCAGGGATACCACTAATTGAACTTCATTTTTGAAAATATGAACATGGTAAGGCAGGAAAAGACAGTCTAATGACTGACCCTCTTTCAAAATACTGGACAGAAATTTGCAACGGACTTTAGAGATACAACTTTTGTACAATTCAGCAAGAATAGACTCATTTACAGGTTCACGGTTGTCAGGGTAACTGTCGGGCAGGTTTAAATTTTTGTGGACAACTTTGGCATTGATTTTACAGAGTATTCAAGAAGTAGAATGGCTCACAATGACTCTTTGAGAAGGGGAATAATTTACCGCACACCACTCTACAAATTCTGGAAATTGCAAGGTTTGTTCGAGAGCAAAATAATACAAAAAGGATTTACAGACATTCAAGACATCATTTCCTTGTGAATTGTAGTGCCACAACCGTTCTTTACTGACTGACACGCTTCCTATAGATAGAAAAGGGTCGCACATGCCTCTGTCTCTATCAACTAAATAATCTTCCCTGTCATCTATAATTCGACCAGACCCTTGCAATTCCTTCTCTTGGTCCATAACTCAATTGATAATGGCAATTAGATGGATGAATTATGGGCGTTTAAGCCTTACCTGTTTACCGTGGCTTGAAATTGATAGTAAAAGGTTGACAAATCCACAGGTCTTTTTCACTCGTTTGAAGCCAATAAAATAACCACGGAACAAGTCAACTTCCCTTTTATAGGACCCCACTCCATAGCATGCCTTTAGAGGTTTGCTCTAAACCGCTTTTGCCTCCGGATTACACCACGATTCACCACGTGGATAGTGGTTTATATTCCACAACCACCCTTTACCTTTATCTTCCATGCACCTTCCCACTCCGGATCTATCTATGACCGTTGATCGATTTCACCTTTATTTCTCTGTCGTCAGATCAGGTGGCACATATCCAATTCTGCTGAGCGTCGTGGTCTTATCCATCGTGCAAGTTTTTGCTCCGGATTCATCCACAATTGTAGATGTGATCTACCTTTATTTATATGCCGTCAGATCAAGTGGCACGCAATCAATTCCGCCGGGCTTTGTTGTTTTAACAAGCACACGGGTTCACAAAGCGGAGCTTATACAGACCATAGATCTCATCCGGCTGGATCGACGACCATTGATCCATATAATACATTAAATACCCACATATACTTATCTTCTTCGCATCTTTTAGGGAGCGGATATAATACAGACCATTGATCTTCATCTTTTCACTCCGCACCGTCAGATCCTTTCACAAATCATCGTTTTTCGCCTTTTACCAAGCTTTCATACTATAAAATTTTAACCAAAGTTTTGACAAGTGACCATTATTTTGTTTCCACCATGGTCTCTTTGCTCCCTTGCTAAATAATGGTGTTAACAGCTGGCTCCATCTAGGGATGATATCGTCCCTGCGAGGTATCAAAGAACTCGTAGACCAGGTGCCTGTTTTTGATTTTTCACAATAACTTTCAGAAAACTCATCTTTTGTTTTTTTGTAGATATATTATTTTTTGTTTTGAGAAAGGGAAAGCACGCCTCTTGTACCTTAGGGCCTTCACTGCGGGCTTCAAATACATTAAGCTTACCATTCATATTAACTTTGTAAAGAGAAATAAGTATTTACAGGCTGTAGTACAAATTTTAACTTCCTCCTTAGGACAGGTAATGTTTCAGGTACCTTACATTGACGGGATTACTATCCAGAAGAACCCTGTTTGGATATTCCAGTAGAAATGCATTTTTCCCTCTGTAACTATCAACAACATAAGGACCTACCCACATATGGTCTAATTTCCCATGTTTGTCCTCTTTTGGAGCATCCCACTTCAGGACCAAATCGTCAATATGAAACTGCTCTTCTTTGATTCTCCTGTCAAAAGTACTTTTCATTTTCTCTTGATGTGATTGCACCCTGTCATAAGCTTTATTCCTTTGCTCATCCAGTTCAATAATCTAATTTATCCTCCTTCGCATATGATTTGGTTCTTCTTGCTGATCTTGGAAATACCTCATGACTGGGACACCTAACGATGCTGGAAAAACAACTTCAGTCCCATACACCAGTTGGAACGGAGACATGCCAATCACCCTTTTGGTACTAATCCTGTCAGCCCAGAGAGCATACCTGAGTTTGGTGTGCCAGGACCTTTTGTTATCTTCTAACAGCTTCTTGATGATTCTCACTAGGCTTTTATTAGAGGATTCTGCCAACCCATTTCCTTGCGGATAATAGACAGTTGAATGATTGAGGCTTATGTGGTACTTGTGACAGAAATCAATCATTTTCTTGGATTTAAACGCAGCTGCATTATCTGTTACTATTCTTTTGGGGCTCCCGAATCGAGCCAATATATTTTCCTCAAGAAAATCCATGATTACATTTTCCATGGCTTTTCTAGTGGGTATAGCTTCAATCCATTTTGTAAAATAATCTGTAGCTGTCAAAATCCATTTGTGTTGTCCTGATGAATTGGGATTTATTTCGTCAATAAAATCCAAACCCCACTGCTGAAAAGGAGCTTCTACTGTTATGGGATTCAAAGGGAGAGGAAGTACTTTTCTTTTTTCGTAAAAAATTTGGCATTGATGACATTTACTGGTTTCTTTATACACATCTGAAAATAACGTAGGCCAATAATATCCTGCTCTTAGAATTTTGTTTGCCGTCACCTTCCAAGAATGATGCCCCCCATAATCTCCCTTATGACATTCTTTGACTGTATGTTGAGCTTCATTTTCCAAAAGACAATTCAGCAACACTCCACTGGGGTCTTTCCAATAAAGATATTGATTCAGAATACAAAATTTGGAAGCTTTTAATTTTATAGATCGGGCTCTTGACTTACTCAACCCCTCCGGTGCTTGCAAATTTCGAAGCCACAAAATCAGCCATTATTTCAACTTCTGTATTTAGCTGATTAGCTTGATGAGATAAGAAATTAATTGACAAAGCTTCACAGTTTGAATTAGCCATCATTTTAGCTAACCCTTGTCCTTTAATCAACTTGGTGGGCTTTATTTCAATATCATATTCCAATAATGTAGCAATCCATTTTTCTCTTCTACCTTCTGGATCTAGTTGTGTCAAGATTCCCTTTACTGCAGCAGATGGAACATGTGCAATTATATGTGAATGCAGAATATACACTATGAAATATTTCAGTGCTTTGACTAAGGCATAAGCTTGTTTCTCCATAATGTCATATTTCAATTCTCCATCCCTTAACATTTTGCTAAAAAATGCTATGGGCTATTCCAAATTCTCATCATTTTTTTGTAACAGAACTGCTGCTATAGTATATTCTGAAGCATACGAAAATACTGAGAAGTATTTGGTAAAATATGGTCTCACCAACACAGGAGCCTCTGATATTGCTTTTATGATTTCCCAAAAAGACTTTCTAGATTCAGCATTCCATTTTATCTCGTGACCTTTCTCCAACATGTTTGTGATATTCATTAAGATCTTAGCAAAAATTGGCACAAACCTCCTCAAAAAATTTACCTGCCCCAAGAATGATTGTATCTCCTTTTTACTCCTGGGTTCACCCACTTTCAGAATTGCACTCACCCTTTCAGGATCAATTTTTATTCCATATTTTGATATTATATGGCCCAACAAATTTCCTTCTTCCAATGCAAAATTGGATTTCTTTGGATTTAGTGATATGCCAAACTTCCTACATTTCATAAAAAATTTCTCCAGATGACGCAGATGCTCTCTGTTAGATTTTGAATAGACTGTGATATCATCCATGTAGATTACTACAAACTTCCCGATTTCCCCTGCAAAATCAACATCCATAGCCCGTTGGAAAGTAGCTCCTGCATTCATTAATCCAAAAGGCATTTTTGCATACATAAAAGTGCCCCAAGGTGTAGTGAAAGCATTTTTTTCTTGATCTTCAGGCAATACTTTGATCTGCTATATAGCCGGAAAAACCATCTAACATTGAAATTCTTTCATCTCCAACTTCTTTCTGCAATATATGGTCCATTTTTGGAAAAGGATAATTGTCCTTCATAGACACTTTGTTCAAGTTTCGGAAATCTATACATAATCTTATTTCTCCATTCTTCTTTCTAACAGGAACAAGGTTTGCAACCCACTTTGAAAAACTTAGAGTGATAATGATCTTGGCATCAAATAACTTTTTAATTTCCTTCTCAATAATAGGGAGAAACTTAGGGCTTATCCTTCTAAGCTTATGCTTGAAAGGTTTCTCTCCAGGCTTTATAGGAATAGTATGCTGTATGATAGACGTATCATACTCCTTCAGATCTTCATAACTCCACGCAAATACATCCGTATATTTTTTCAATAGTTTCACATACTCTTCTTTTTCTTTTTCAGGCAACTTCTTGGATAGCTTCACAATATTAGGATTCTCTTTGGTGCCAATATTCTTATCTTCAACAGCATTCTCAATGGGCTTTACTTTGGGATTCTTAGCTACATCATTCTGATCAAAAAGTTTTTCTAAAGGAATTAGTCCTCTTGGTATGAAATTGTTTTTTAATTGGATAATATCTTTACCTCCTAAGGTTCCCTTTAACTTTTCAGGACCACTCCCTTCTCCCTCAGGCTCTTCCTCATCTGGAATACTCTTGCCATTGTCATTTTTGGTGTCAATAGGAGTATTCACAAATTCTCCTCAGAGATCTAGGAACCTTCTGATCTGCATATCATCTTCAAACACCTGTCAGTATTTAGAGTTATCAGGAATAGACGGTCTATTCACAATTTCCACCTGGTATTCCCTTTGACCAGCAACAGGGGTTTCAAATTTTCCAGCGGCCACAGCTAAATAATCAGCTACCAAATTTTCATGTCTGGGAACTCCCTGAATTACATGCTCTATAAAGAAGTTTCCCAACATATCCCATACTTCATTTCTATAAGCCCTCATCCGAGAATGCTTGGTTTGATAGCTTTCATTTACTTGATTTATCACTAACTCTAAGTCCCCCAAGAATCTTATTTTTTGAGCTCCCAAATCTTTTAAAGCATGCAATCCTAGTAACAAAGCTTCATATTCTGCCACATTATTCGTGCACTCAAATGTTAATTTATATGATAAAGCTTTGAAATATTGAATAGGAGAGATTATATACACACCAGCGCCATCACCTATTTTTGCAGCAGATCCGTCAAAGTACATAATCCATTAGCCTTCCCTTTTTTGCTTCGCTTCCAAAGCATCCTGCTCTAGCACTTCCTTTTCCTTATTCTCTTCAGACTTCTTCTGCAATGCCTCTTCTATATCATGTGGAACCGCATCATTAAAGAAAATGGAAGACCCTAAGTCAGTATCAACAGCATAGATGTGATGAATTTCAGGTTTGTCTTGACTGCTCACTACATAAGGGGTCCCTTTTTCACTATATAACCTTCTGTTCCCATCTCGAACAGGAATTGTAACATAAGACATATCCATCTGTAAACTACTTTTCAACTTAGAAGTCCAAGATCTTGACAACAGCACACCGAACTTAGGTGGAATATCTGCCACGACCACATCCATGACTATAGTTTTAGATGGCAATTTATTTAGGGTTACCACCATATCTTTAATCAAACCAAGGAATTTCACCCTTTTAGAATCAAACGAGTACAAATCTTTATAAGGTCTTGTTACTTCTAATCCCAAACTCTCCACCACTCCTTTCGGCATCAAGTTGTGTGATGCCCCTGAGTATAGCATAGCATTGTGGACCACCTTATCATGTACATTTAAACTCAAATAGAAAGGAGGGACTTCTTCACTTTCTAAATTTTCAACCTTTGACCCAAACGAAATAGCAGGGTTATCAACATTCAGCTCTAAAATGTCATATTGCCATTCTCCTTGATTTTTGACCATTTTTGTGATGGTATTTCTGTATTCAGTGTTTCTCAATAACTCATTAAATGGAATAGAGATTTTTAGCTTTGAAAGTTCATTTTGTAAATTGAAACCAGAACCAATTTTTTCCACATCAACCGGAACTGCCTGCTTTATTGATTTATCTCTTTGTACATCATTTTCAATCTCTTTATTTGCAAAAGGTTCTTTTTGTAGTTCTTTTCCCTTTTCTACATTCAAAGAACTAGTGGAAGGCTGATTTGGGTTTGCCTTTCCCCTATTTATGAGGACATCCTTGTTCCTCAGTCTGATTTTCCTTTGCACATCATCCATAGCATGTAAATAACCCCTTTGATACTGCTCGGTCTCCATTTCAAATTCTTCACTTCCATCTTCCCGTCCAAACATGTTATGCTCTTCCTCAGTAAGATATATCTCTGAGTCCTGTTCCCCAAAAAGATGAATCTCATTTTCAGTGGGATCTTCTTCATCAGCAACATAATTTTCTGGGAATGGTGGACAAATTTGTTGTTCCTCCTGATTTCTTGGATTTCTTACGTCTCTTTGTCGGTTTTGGGGAGGAACAAGAGGATTCGGTCTTTTGAAATTAGGATTCCTGATTTGAGGCTCAGCTTGTTCTCTATGGAATCCCCTATTATCCATAGTTAATTTATCCATAAACTTTTCCATGGCTTTCAACATCATTTCAAATTTGACATCATTAGTAGAAGAAGAAGTAGAAGGAAAAATTTCTTCCTTTTTCCTTCTATCAATGTCTCTATGTTTCATCTTTCCACTTGCCATCATATTTGCTTCTACTTCCAGAGCATCTGTAAACATGGCAGCAAGAGTTGCTGATTTTCTTTCTCTTAATTAAAATGCAAAGTCATTATCAAAAGCTCCAGCATAATGTAATTTGGCTGCGGCCGCAGAAGGTTTTATGTCCTCCGGAATGGAATTATAAACCCTCATGAACCTGCTGGAAAACTCATGGACATATTCAAAATGTCCTTTTTTGAGACTGTTATACTGAGATAAGAGCTGCAAAGGGTTCTATTTATCATCCCACCTATCTAGGAAAGCATTTTGGAAAGCTTAAAAATTGACTATAGACCCATTTGGCAAATCTTTAAACCATTTCTTTGCCTCACCTGACAAACTTTGGGCAAACAACCACATTTTAACATCTGGATAATCAATTTCTTCTAAGTCAATGAAATCTTCAAACTTGGCAACATGCTGTTTTGCGGTTACGTCACCTTCTCCATCAAACAAAGAAATTCTTTGGGAATAGTTCTGAGGAAGGCCATGTAATAAAGGAGGAAAACGCAAGGGAGAAAATATGGCTGCCATTGGTCTAGGTGGATTCACAGGAACTGAAGAGCTTTGAGTATTTTGAGAGGTAAATGTTTCAACTTTAGTGGCTTGCTGTAAATCTCTCCAAAGGGAATCCAACAAATAAGATTCTAACCTACGAGGATTGAATTCAATATTCTTAAGGTCAGACTCAGATTTGGTTCTCAACAGGCTTTTCCCAGCGTTAACTCCCCATTCTGGATCAATATGAGAATCTTGAGACGATGATGCACCAAACAAAGGAAAACCTAAATTTTCTTTATTTTTTCTTTTAAATAACCTTTCTGGGTCTTCAAAACTTTTCAAGATTTTGGTATCAGAGTTACCTCGCGTATGTCTTCTCGAAGCCAGAATGACTCCTTAAGTTCTAAAGAAGTTTTACAATGGAGTCGCCAGGACAAAAATACAACCTTTTTACTGTTAAAAATTCCTGTTTTCCCATAGAAATTTTCTTTAAACACTGTCGTTCCCCCAGGGAAGATATGCACTTTCGTTCCCCGGCAACGGCGCCAGTTTGTTAGCACTCAGAATGCACCCAAGGTTGTAAAGGTAAATCCCAAGGTAACAGCAAAAACCACTTTAGAAAGAAACTAGTTTTTCTTCCAGAGAGGGATCTCTCAATACAGATTTAACGAGACCAGAAATAATTAACATCCAAAGATTTGTATAAATGGTTGAAACAACACATCACCATTGGGCATGGGGTCACATATAAATAAATAACATAAAATCATATGCACAGAAGTTCATCAGAGGCAAGGTAACCATTCAATCGCAGTCATTCATTTAATCCATTTGGAGCAGAAGAAGTAGAGCACAATCCATCAATACAGAGCATCAAGATATGAATTCAATATTGACTTTAGCAGAAAGGTTTATAAAATATTTGAAACAATGACCAGAGCATAATAAATATGAATTCCAATCATTCAATGCTTTGTTCCAAATATGAAGAAAACAGAATGGAGTGAACACAGGAAAAACAATCACAAAGAAAGAAGCACAGACTGTAATACAAATGGCGCAGGAATCTCTGATAATCTCTTCGCATTCAATTTCTTGCTCAAAAACATATGTCTTTCAAAAACATTCAACAACAGGATGGGTTCCAACCCCCATCTCATAAAATAGATGCAAATATATACATGAAATAATTTGATCTTCCAAGAAGATTCATAACTGAATGATTGGCTTAATTAAAGTCTTATAACTAAATTCCTAACTTTTAGGAATAAACTACAAGTTCAATCCTAACAAATCATTAGGCTAAAATCAACTTGGTAACAGGTCTTCGTCTAGTCAGCTCCTCAGCACGTGCCATCTGTTCTCATGAATGAAGGATGTATTTTATCTTTCCGAACCTTTCCACAACTTTCCATTGCTCTGTGCTTGGGGTATCATATTCCATCATCTCTCGAATTGACACTTCTAACTCCATGTAAGCTTCGTATGATACCTTGGGAAATCCTCTCCTGATGATTAGGAACTTTTGTAAGATTTCAAAATCCTCTGTCAATTTGTCCACAATAGCTTTCCCTGTCAGGCCTTTTTCCAAATCATCAAATTTGGCATGATCCATGCGGCTTTGAACTAACAAGATGTGATAGTGCTCCTGAGAGAACATTCATCCTTCTTCATCCCAAAAGGATGGTAGGCCGTCCTCAAATAGCTCTTTGAAAACATGCTTGAAGTTATTAACCTCTGAAAGCATCTCATTTGCCTTGTCCTGGACCGTCTTCATCAAATGGTGCTTGTGGATAAACCTTTTAGCCCATAGTACTATTGATATTCTGTCCTTTATTCCCATATCATGTAATTTCTGGTATGTCAATGAATTTAGAGAATTCAGTGTGTTCTGGGCTGTGGTAAGGGGTCTTCTCTCCATGTGTTCATTCACTAACTTTAGTCTTTGGTGAGCCAAATTGATCAGTATGTTTTGATCATCGATAAAGTTCAGATGGTGCTTGAATTTAGTGATTTCTATAGATAAGGTGTCCCAAATGATGTGTTTTGCCCCTTGGAGAGGACCTTTCCCAATGTTTCTTTCTTTTAGTTCTTTGAATTTCTTCTGCAGCTGATTCCTGTCTTGCAATATTTTATTTTTATTCTCACTTACTTTGGCCAATTCAAACTTGATCTTTTCATTCTCCACTTTTAACTCCTTTATTTTTTCATCCTTTAAGCTGATCTGGGACATAGTTATTGACAAGTCATCTGTAGAAAAGTCATTCAATGGTTTATCAATATTTACAATGGACAGGTCCTCGTCAATAGGAGTCTAACTCATCAACTCTTCCATGATTTCCTTTTCCTCGTTTTGGTCCCTTTTCAGCAAGGCAATTTGAGATATTAGTTCACTCCGTTCGGCTTCCCATCCGTCCTTCTCCTCTTGTAACTCGACAGCTTTTCCTTTATGTTCCATCATCTCCTGCTGCATCTTGTCTTTCTCTTCTTGTAGTGCCAATAATTCGGATGATTGAACATGTTTCGAGCCTGGGATCTTCAATCTTTTCTTCAAAACTTGGAGAGCATTGTCCTTTTCTTTAACATTCTTCTGACAGCTTGGGTGTTATCCTTTTCATTGTTTGAACTGATAATATCTCCTTGTAGTTTCTTAATCTGAATGGCATTGCCCTTATTTTCAACTCTTTCATGTTTCAATTGAATCTCTAACTTATCTACCAAAATTTGTAGTTTATTGATTTTCATCACAGCTTGTAACAGATCTGAATAAATAATATCACTTGTTTGCTTATGAAGCTGTATCTTGTCAGGTACACTAATCTTATCCAATCTTAGTTCCATTTCTGCCACTTTCTTGTCGCTCACCATGGCCAATTTGAAGGTATTTCTTTCTGTATCTTTGGCAAAAACCAGGGAGGTTTTCGGATTGTTTAAATTCCTTACCTTTGGGAGTAAACTTCTTGTCTCTTCCAGAGACTGCTTTTTTTTCTCCATATAACTGGCCTTAATCTCTTCCTTGGATTTGAAAATTGAGCTCGGTTCT
Source organism: Pseudotsuga menziesii (assembly GCA_001517045.1). Taxonomy (NCBI): domain Eukaryota; kingdom Viridiplantae; phylum Streptophyta; class Pinopsida; order Pinales; family Pinaceae; genus Pseudotsuga; species Pseudotsuga menziesii. Next base: position 37,721 of record LPNX010855075.1, read on the forward strand.
GAACTATCTACACTTTTAAAAGAAAATTGATTTATTTGTACGGATTTCGTTGGGACTAAAGAAACTCTCTTGAAATCATCAGAAACCTCTTCACTTGAGACTCCACCAACTTGTAACAATCTTGCCTTTTTATGTCATCCATCTTCATCCACTTCCATGCTTTCAATTTCAGATAGACTCCTTTTAATCAAAACATTAGGAGCCCCTGTCACTTGTGATATGGTAACTGGTAAAGTACTTGCATCTCCATCAGACCCTGGAGTTTCCGTAAACTGCAACAGATTTGCTCTTTCATTCAATCCTTCAATAAACTGGTGTTCAAATAGTTTGTTTTTGTTGGACTACTTCCTTAGGGAAATTATGTGGTGAGGGTCATAATTTTCCTTCATCTCTTTTTGAAATTCCATATTCTCCAATAACTTTTCAATAAACACTAAGGCACTTTTATTTTTGAAAATAAAAGAGCCAACCTTGAGGGGAAATTTGATATTTGAAGATTTTTTAAAGGCTCCAAAATGTTCTTCCTTGGAATGCAACCTTTGCCTCATGAATTCCAATGCAAAAAATCTGGGAGTGAGGAAAGCAGGTAACTTATATGGTTCCCCAGTGAATCCATATATCCTCAAAACGGTACAATCTTTATGTAGGAACCAGTCTCCGAATCGATCGTCAGGTGAGGACTGCATCATGCATTTCATATCTTCTAACACACAGGGCAGTGTTTCATCAAACAACATTTTATATATCTCTAACATGATTGAATTAGCAAACTCAAACATGCTGATTTTCTTGGGCAAATCAGAAGAGAAGATGATACTCAAAAACTGTAATTCAGTGACATTTGAACATAGCAACATGTTCAACAGGTAAGTTTGAAATTTAAAGAACCTGACCTTCGGGAATTCACTTAACTGAAAGTGTATTGCTTCTGCCAAGTACTCATCTAGACTAAATACAGGAACCAATTGAGACTCTGAACCAAATGAACTCATTTTTAACAAAAAACCAAGGATGACTTCAGTTACGCGATAATCATCGTTAAGACCCAAAAATTGACAGACCAGGGATACCACTAATTGAACTTCATTTTTCAAAATATGAACATGGTAAGGCAGGAAAAGACAGTTTAATGACTGACCCTCTTTCAAAATACTGGACATAAATTTGCAATAGACTTCAGAGATACAACTTTTGTACAATTCAACAAGAATAGACTCATTTACATGTTCACGGTTGTCAGGGTAACTGTTGGGCAGGTTTAAATTTTCGCGGACAACTTTGGCATTGATTTTACAGAGTATTTGAGAAGTAGACTGACTCACAACAACTCTTTGAGAAGGGGAATAATTTACCGCACACCACTCTGCGAATTCTGGAAAATGCAAGGTTTTTTTGAGAATAAAATAATACAAAAATGATTTACAGACATTCAAGACATCATTTCCTTGTGAATTGTAGTGCCACAACCGTTCTTTACTGACTGACACGCTTCCTATAGACAGAAAAGGGTTGCACATGCCTCTGTCTCTATCAACTAAATAATCTTCCCTGTCATCTATAATTCGGTCAGATGCTTGCAATTCCTTCTCTTGGTCCATAACTCAGTTGATAATGACAATTAGATGGACGAATTATGGGTGTTTAAGCCTTACCTATTTACAGTGGCTCGAAATTGACAGTCAAAGGTTGACAAATCCATAGGTCTTTTTCACTCATCCGGCGCCAATAAAATAACCACGGAACAAATCAAATTCCCTTTTATAGGACCCCACTCGGGGGCGTGCCTTTGGCGGTTTCCTCTAAACCACTTTCGCCTCCGGATTACACCACGATTCGCCACGTGGACAGTGGTTTATATTCCACAACTGCCCTTTACCTTTATCTTCCACGCACCTTCCCGCTCCGGATCTATCTATGACCGTTGATCGATTTCACCTTTATTTATCCGCCATCAGATCGGGTGGCACGTATCCAATTCCGCTGAGCGTCGTGGTCTTATCCATCCTGCAAGTTTCTACTCCGGATTCATCCACAATCGTAGATGTGATCTGCCTTTATTTCTCCGCCATCAGATCAAGTGGCATGCACTCAATTCTGCCGAGCTCCGTTGTTTTAACAAGCACGCGGGTTCACAAAGCGGAGCTTATATAGACTATAGATCTCAGCCGGCTGGATCGACGACCATTGATCCATATACTACATTAAACACTCACATATACTTATCTTCTTCGCATCTTTTAGGGATCAGATATAATACATATCATTGATCTTCATCTTTTAACTCCGCACCGTCAGATCCTTTGACAAATCATCGTTTTTCGCCTTTTACCAAGCTTTCATACTATAAAATTTTAACCAAAGTTTTGACAAGCGACCATTATTTTCTTTCCACCATGGTCTCTTTGCTCCCCTGCTAAATAATGGTGTTAACATCAGGGAAATATTGGGGACAACCTAATGAATTTGTCACTTAGTCTACGGGGTTCTTTGCTACCTCGTAGGGAGGATAACATCCCTAGTGGAGCCAACTGTTAGCGGTAATTTATTTTTACTGCAATTGGTTTTATCACCTTGAAAATTTGGATTTTATATTGGTGATCGGGTGGTTATCAAATTTTTTCTTGTTAAGCAATTTATAAAAATTTCCCAGGTTTGCAAGAAGAAGGGGCTATAAAGGTGTTTTGAGCAAAAAGAGTTAACGATCTTTAGTTAAAAAATGAAATATTTTATAAAGAAAAAATTATTCTTTATGGATAAATAAATTTTGCAAAAGTTTGTAAAGTGCACTTTATGATAGTGGGCCAAAGTTAGGTTTTATAAACTTAAATGAAGTTTGTTTTTATAAACCCAAAGGTAAATATATTTTTGTATTTTATGGAAGCGATATGGAGTTGAAACCATGCACTCACCACTTAACAAACAACCAAAATTTAGTCAAGAGGGGGCCACACACAATTGTCAATGCCCATTACCAATGGTCCAAGCGCTGAGCTCTCGACGAGTGTTCATTTTTTTTGTTCCTTGTTATATGATGAATTCGCCAGAGGTTATAAACAATGAAAATCAAAGTTTCCCATTGTATGTGGGATAACGTTTTTGCAAAAAACCAAATGAAACAAAGCCCTTCAATGTAAATTACAATTTCTGGAAAATAGAACGCATCAATTGAGGTTCTGCGTATTGTTTTTCCATAAATAAAGGTGTTTTTGGGAGTTTCATCCTCTATATTTCTCCATTTCAGCCGTAGAGAGCCCATATTGACTTGATGATAAAGAATGGTTTCCGTGTTGGATCATTTTTTGGCGATTACCTTCTCTCCTTCTCTCGGCAATTGGATTGGTTGTCATTCTAACCTTATCTCAAATTGATGGCTGTGTGATTTAATAATGTTTGCAAAATATAAGGGTGATTCCATGAAGGTGGGTAATACTTTTTGGCCAAATTTGGCGATGAAAATATGATTTTTTACTCATGTGCTAGATAGAATCCCTCGAAACGTATATATGCCGTGTGAATTTGACTTATAGTAAAAAAACTAATTGTAGAATATTATGTTGGCTTCCCAATGATATTTTAAAAAAAATATTCCGATGTCATTTAATGTGTGAAATTTCGCATTTAATGAACTGTGTGACCTTAAAAATTTGAAGAAGTTAATAACTGGCTCATGTCCATCCCAAATAATTAAATCTTACGTTAATAATTTTTTTTTTTAAAATGACCATGATCTACAGAAAATGCACTGTGGTCTGCATGATTTTTTGTTAATTTATTTCACAATATACAATTATTTATTATTTTTCGAAACTGACTACATATGATTTCAACATCATTTTATACACGTGTGTCCATCCCAGTTTTTTTTTTCACTGTTTTCAAAAATTGAAAAACCAAAGATACCGTTTTGAAGTGTATTTTAAAGAAATTTTTGGATGTGTATTTTTTACCCTGAGTATTTTTCTTTGAGATGGTTCGAAGTTGTTGTGAGGTTTTCTAAGTGTAAGTTTTAGAACTAATTAAAATGAAAACCCATATGAATTCCAAAATGCATGCATGATACCTCAATGGATAGAGGATTCGGTGGTGAATCTATTGGTATGAACTTCGCTCCGTTATGTGCCATGAATGGTAGGGTTTACACCCCTAGAAGACAGAAATAAACATTGATTTTCCTGTAAGAGGGATAATTCTCTATTTTTTAGGCCCTCGATCGTGGTATTGAGCTCGATAGAGGTATTAACATCCCTCGATCGAGGTCTTTAAATAAGCTCGATCAAGGTTTTATTAAACCCCGGATCAAGCTAGCATTTAAACCTCTTTTTATAATTTTTTTACTCAAGGACCTCAATCACGGCCTTAAAACCTCGATCGAGGTTTTCTTAAAACCTAGATTGACGTCTTAAAACCTAGATCAAGTTTTTTTAAAACCTAGATCGAGGTATTAAAACCAAAATGGGGTAAAAAAACCTCGATCGAGGTCTTAAAAACTAGATTGAGGTATTCTTAAAACCTAGATGGAGGTTTTGTTAAACCCTTGATTGAGGTGTTATGACCTCGATCCAGGGCTTAAAAATTGCTCGATGGAGGTACATTTTTGTGTATTTTCCGAAAGCACCTTGCCAAAAAGTGTAACCCAGCTCCATGGATGCACCCATAATCCGCTTGCATAATGCCAAATCAAATGCTAGTGTAGAAGAGATGAAGTCTGCCGTATCTATTAATCAAAATTCACTTGAGGAAATGCTTGGTGTGACAGTAGATAAAGCAGAGACAATAATCAAGGAATTTCAAACCACTCTTTCAGTTCAACAAGGGGAAATCGCTGAATTTGTTCATCCAATGTGAAAAAATGCTAACGTGAGTATTAAGCTAATTTCCTCAATATATGAGGCTACAATGGGTTTCTTCGAGAACTTAGCAAACCAAACATCTAAGTTTCAAACAACATATTGATCATTCTCATGAAGTTCATGAGCAAAGTATCATTGATTTTCAGAAATCTTATGAGGCACAATCAGGCATGGTGGTTTGTAGCAGTAGTTGTAGAAGGAGCATTGATCAAAGGTCCAGATAGATACCATATAGCATCCAACGTCCAGTATTGATTCCGCGACGAGAAGCTGCATGAAGAAACTAAATTCTTAGATTTGCGGAATGGTATGAAACTAAGGGAAAAATGAACGGCCAAATCTATAGGTGGACACCATCCAACGTCATGGAATTATTTTGCGGCATCAACTAGCACGGTTAAATGAAATTTTCCAATTCGTAGAACATTTAAAAGCTCGTAGGTTTCAAAGCCAATGATTTGGTGGAGAAAGGATCAACGACTCATATCAATTCCATGATGTGAACTTTCATGGGAAAATATAATTTTAAAATTTTTGGAATAAAGATGTTTGTGACAAAATCCTGAACCACACATCCTCATCATGTGGATTGACCAAGAGATCAACCTCCAGAATAAATTCTGCGTTGTCAACAAGCAAGGAGAAATTAGGTTTTGAGATTAGCATAATTTTTATGCTGCATGCAAGTTCAGACACGTGGTAAACATCCATTATCCAGTCAAACTAATCAACTGCTCAAAATAATTCTGCTAGGTGAATGTGAAGGGCGTTTGGAAAAAAACTATGCTCACAAACATTGTATTAATTGTGGATCAAATGAGATCAATTCAGAATTAAAGCAGCAAATCATGGTTTTTTTTTTATGAAAAATGGTTGTTTTGGTCATTATTTTCAATCAATTATTCCCTCCAAACCAAGATGATTTTTCAGAAACCGAGAGAGTGTTTTTTTCATAACACACCTATACACAATAACCTCTCTTAGGTTTTACATAGGTGCTGTAGATTGAGAGAATATAGGTCATCTTCAGAGGGAAAATGTTCAGATATGAAAATGACTATTTTAGTCATCCAATTCAAAGAATCTTTTTAGCCAAATGGAGTTGAATTTTAGGAAAATGAGAGAGTTTTCTCTTCATCACAGGCCTACCATCAAACAATGCCTTTTTGTTTTTACATAGGTATCACATTTTGGGAGAATTTAAAAGATCTTCATAGGGTAGTTTTCCAAAACTTTATAGGTTTACTTTCTGAGTCACCAATTTAAAAATCAGCTCCTGAGGAGCTAGAGCTGAATCAAAGCAAAATAAGACATGGGTTTTTTAGGAACATGACCAGTTAGAAAAACCTCTTTCAGTTTTTCACATCTATCACCAGCTGGGATATGTAGGAGGATCGTTTTATCCTATTTTTCTAGTAGTCCATAGTTTATTTTTGTCGTACGTAAATCGTGGTGTGTATGCCATGTTCAAAGTTTGTTAGGAGTTTTTTCTTTAATTTGTAACCAATTTTGATTCTAAGGTCGGTCTATGGAGTTCCGATACATTATACATTTTCTCCCTGTAGATGGGAGAAGGGGTTGGTTCTTTTTGAAATTATGATACTGTTGTATTTCCTTTTGAATTAATACAAGTTTCAGAGCTATATGTTGGATATATGCATTTACAGGAATTCTTGTGTGTCTCTCAATTGCATTCTGTAACTTCCTTTCCTTTCATGTGCATATTCTTCCTCTTGTCTTTTACATTGCATTGTTCTTCATATAGTAGACTTAGTGTATAATTCCTGGGAATTCATAATGATATGATCCTACCATTGTCTTTGGTATTCACCAAATATTTCTCCTAAATCTGGTGTGGAATTCATCCCTATGGTGCTCTGCGCTATTGGACTGTCATCTTTCTGCTTATACGATAAGATCCCAAATATAATGAATGTGTTCGAGGCACTACCTTGCTCTGGTGATCATTTTCCTGTGCAGATCACCATGTATCCTTGATATTTTTTCCTCCATAGACCAATATATCTCTATTTCATTTCCAACCACCAATACTTGATATTCTTTCCTAATATTCAGTTTGTGAGAATATATTTGGCATTGTTAATATCTGGTGAGAGATCCCTCTCAGAAGTTTAGAAATCTAGTTCTCTCTTCAAAAGTGGTTTTGTTGTTACCTGGGAATGAGCCTTCACAACCTTAGGTCAATTTCCAGTGCTAACAGTTACTTTATGCAGGCTTCTAGTGAGGCACCGGTGCTTGAAGAGCACCAAATCGGTGACCCACCTCTGATGAGCTAGCAGGCATGTTTATGTATCAGTTTATTTGTACATTTATGTATCTATTTCTCTGATTTGGTGCTTGAAGAGCACCAAATCAGTGACCCACCTCTTACCCCCCAGTGTACACGTATGGTTCAATTTCTTTGAAAAATTCATTATCCCTCCATGTAATATAGTTTTATTTGTACATGCAAGTATTTTTTTCGTGCACCCATTGATTTGTTGACATTGGCATATATATATATATATTTTTATGCAGCTTGATAGTGAGCAAGTGGTGCTTGAAGAGCACCCAATAGAGGTCGCTTCTAGTGAGGCACCACGACCCACCATTACTTACTCATGTACAGTAAGTAAAAATGTTATGTTGGTTTGGAATTTGAACAAATGTACATAGAATTTTTATAGTTTGGTAAACTAACTTACAAATTTTGGTTTTTCTACAGTCTCTACTAATGCGACCTATCCCTCTTGTTCAGCGATGGGGATCACCAATGAGCAGTCAAAAAAGAAAGCTAGACTTCTCCGAAGACATTGGCAGTGGCAACGAAAGGGGGGATAACTAGGATACATGTATAGGGGGGATACATAGATGTAACTTTTTTTTTTATACACACAGATGTACAGTTTGATCCATTATTTTGTATTATGGCCATGTGGCATGCCAATTTTTTTAACATTATTTGTATACATATATAATATAAAGCAAGGTTCAAATTTATAAATATATGGTTGAGTTGATTTTGGAACATGATATGTGTGGTTCAGATGTCCACTAGTATGAATTTCCAATACTTAAAGGAAGAATTTATGACTCATCCAACTAAGATCAAGTAACGATTAAGTAAGTCATGGGAGATAATCACTAGACACCATGACCATAACCATACCCTAAAACTACCTAAATTTAACTATCATCAACTTTTTAACATTATGGCTATCCTCAACTTTTTAACATCATAACCATACCATACATTACCTAAATTACATACACTAACATCATAACATCATAGCGATACCACTAACTTTAACATCGTGTACATGTGTTTCTACTTCTAAGTCATGTATGCATGTGTAATATACCATATCATACCCTACAATACCCTATGATACTAACATCATATCATACTAACATACCATACCATACTAATATACCATGCCATACCCTACAATACTAACATACCATACAATTCTAATATACCATACCATACACTACAATACTAACACCATACGCTACAATACCCTATGATACTAACATCATACCATACTAACATACCATACCATACTAATATATAATACTATACTCTACAATACTAACATACGATAACATACCATAACATACTAACATCATACCATAATAACATACCATGCCATACTAATATACCATACCATATCATACCCTACAATACCCTATGATACTAGCATCATACCATACTAACATACCATACCATACTAATATACCATACCATACCCTACAATACTAACATACCATAACATACCATAACATACTAACATCATACCATATTAACATACCATACCATACTAGTTCTACATACCATACCATAATTACATACCATAGCATACCATACATGTACATGTGTTTCTAGTTCCATCCCATAACTTGTAAAGAGGTCATAAAACCCTAGTTCCATCCACTAACTTGTCAACCCTAGTTATTGCATGCAATTTGTAGTTCATGAAACCCTAGTTGTTTTTCAATTTGTTCATGTACATGTGTTTCTAGTTCTATCCCATAACTTTTAAAGAGGTCACTAAACCCTAGTTCCATATCATAACTTGTCAACTCTAGTGATAGCATGCAATTCGGTAGTTTATGAAACCCTAGTTGTTTTTCAATTTGTACATGTACATGTATTTCTAGTTCCATCTCATAACTTGTAAAGAGGTCACTAAACCCTAGTTCCATCCACTAACTTGTCAACCATAGTGATAGCATGCAATTTGGTGTTCATGAAACCCTAGTTGTTTTTCAATTTGTACATGTACATGTGTTTCTAGTTCCAGCTCATAACTTGTAAAAAGCTCACTAGTTCCATCTCATAACTTGTCAACCATAGTGATAGCATGCAATCTGTAGTTCATGAAACCCTATTTGTTTTTCAATTTGTACATGTACATGTGTTTCTAGTTCCATCTCATAACTTGTAGTTCATGAAACCCTAGTTGGTTTTCAATTTGGTAGTTCATGAAACCCTAGTTGGTTTTCAATTTGTACATGTATACGTGTTTCTAGTTCCATCTCATAACTTGTAAAGAGGTCACGAAACCCTAGTTCCATCCACTAACTTGTCAACCATAGTGATATCATGCAATTTGGTGTTCATGAAACCCTAGTTGGTTTTCAATATGTACATGTAAATGTGTTTCTAGTTCCATCTCATAACTTGTAAAGAGGTCACTAAACACTAGTTCCATCCACTAACTTGTCAACCCTAGTGATAGCATGCAATTTGGTGTTCATGAAACCCTAGCTGGTTTTCAATATGTACATGTACATGTGTTTCTAGTTCCATCTCAAATCTTGTAAAGAGGTCACTAAACCCTAGTTGCATCCACTAACTTGTCAACCTTAGTGATATCATGCAATTTGGTGTTCATGAAACCCTAGTTGGTTTTCAATATGTACATGTACATATGTTTCTATTTCCATCTCATAACTTGTAAAGAGGTCACTAAACCCTAGTTCCATCCACTAACTTGTCAACCCTAGTGATAGCATGCAATTTGGTGTTCATGAAACCCTAGTTGGTTTTCAATATGTACATGTACATGTGTTTCTAGTTCCATCTCATAACTTGTAAAGAGGTCACTAAACCCTAGTTCCATCTACTAACTTGTCAACCCTAGTGATAGAATGCAATTTGGTGTTCATGAAACCCTAGTTGGTTTTCAATATGTACACATACATGTGTTTCTAGTTCCATCTCATAACTTTTAAAGAGGTCACTAAACCCTAGTTCTATCTCATAACTTGTCAACCCTAGTGATAGCATGCAATTTGTAGTTCTGGAAACCCTAGTTGGTTTTCAATTTATACATGTACATGTGTTTCTAGTTCCATCTAATAATTTGTAAAGAGGTCACTAAACCCTGGTTCCATATCATAATTTCTCAACCATAGTGATAGCATGCAACTTGTAGTTCATGAAACCTGAGGTGGTTTTCAATTTGTACATGTACATGTGTTTCTAGTTCCATCTCGTAACTTGTAAGATCCATGGTTGAGGGTTTTGCAGAGTTGACCCACCAATGCAAGTGTTGTATTGAAGGAAACTGAGCAAAAACCTAGTTTACGAAATCAATGCACAATGAAGTCACCAGTCCTTGAAAATAGGAGGAAGAGGGAAACCTAGAGGTAATCGCATGCCAAGAGACCAATGGAGTCGATGGTTCTTCAATATGACCTCCATTTTATGAGTTATGTCCAGTTGAAAGTCGCATGAAAATGTCGTTCAGGGACACTTGGTGACTTTCAGTCCAAGAGCGAAAAACAAAGAAGAGAAGAAAAATTGCATGCCGTTGGCTCCCGCAAGTGTGTATGGGCAAGGCTGATATGGGAACCCTACCAACACAACCACGGTCGATGGTTTTCATGCGTTGACCCACCAATGAAATAGTTTCAAGAGTTGACCCAACAATGTAATTAAATGTATATTAATATTAAAAGCATCAAAAAATGTAAATCTCAACAACTCCAGAGCATGCTATTTTCTGATTTCTATTTGTTGGTGTCTAAAGACACTGTTCTTGGCACCTCCAATGTGCCATAGATGGTGTTTGTATCCTAGGCACATGAAAGGCTGGACATTAGTACTCTCATAAGAAAATAAAGAGAGCCCAATGAAAATGTGAAAACATGATTTATAGATAACTCACATGAGGTTGTACGACCGTGTTTATAGTGTTTAGTATTCTCTGAATAATATTATGTCTGTGAATGGTATCCGTCAATCAAAGGTTTATTAAATTGGGATTAAACTAAGTCTAAATAATTGAAATTGTGCTTCAGGATCCACTTTAAAGGTTAAATAACACACCCGACAATGCACTCAGATGAGTAGGCCATCTGGATCATCTTTGCTGCCGATGGTGTCCATCAATATTTCGTGCTCTATATGAGGTAGCAAGTATCGTACACATGACCTATTTTTGTGACTAAGTGTGCACAACTTGATGTTTATACCAACTACTAGGTTGGTGAAGTGGTATACAATAGCTCCTGGTCTATAATCCTGATATACATACCCACCCTTCATTTTATGTTGTGCTGCAAGTGTCAAGTACTCCCATTTTATAACCATCAAGCCAGTTGGGAATTCAATATTTTCATCATCTGTAATCATGGTTCGAGAATGGCTTGTTTCCCCTCTAAGAAACATGACAACCAATAGTTAGAACCCCATTCATTATTTTTTGGGGCAATCATTGCATATATCTAAGCTATGAAAGGAAATAGGCCGAGTTAGCAATACATTTTTTAATAAGGTCTTACATTTCCAATTTTTACATAAATTAAATTCTACTTAGGTCGAGTTAACAATACATAAATGCAATTCCTTATTTAGGTAATACTAATTTAATTTTTTGTACCTACTTGTATGAGATCCCATATGTGATCATACTCTATAGAAATATGTGTCTGATCATCTTCCAAATGGTCTATTTCATTAACCCCGTTGAAATTGGTGCCAAGTGTCACTCGATCCCATGTATCAACTGTATCTGTATACTCACAATAATCCCATTCATCGATGCTGCAGGAACTGCAAAAGCAAGCCTTCAATCTTGCCCAAATTTGTAGGGCTGAGTTGTTTGAGCTTCTAATTGAATGAAACTGTCGAGTTCTATGCACTATGTTCACTCGATGTGTTTGGGATCGGTCCACATTTGTCACCTCCTAGAATATTCTCCGCACTAGGTATTTCCTTATTGCTTTTTTCCCATGATAGATGCACACCATTTCATTATAGATGCAGCATCTCAAAGGGGATCATCTGTAAACCTCATCTCTTCCCTTCGTAGGGCAGTGTTTATGCATGCACCAGCACCATTGTGCTATCCTTTTCAATGACCAGTGTCAAAGTAGTTCCATACATGTGGCACCTTGTATTTTATGTGCAACAGACAAAACCATTCAAATACACGTGCATTCTTGAACTATCTAGCACAACCATCTGACCAAATGAAATGATGATAAAATGGTATATCCATAGCTATCACATGATCATAGAATAATTTAAAGCAATGTTGCACGTAATGGATGTCATGGGTCTGGTCGTCACTTATGTAGAAGTGAATTTATTTCAGTATCACACGTTTCTCTTCATTGCTATCTGGCCCATGTCGATACATGATATGCACCATTATGCTCACCTTCTCTAAGTGATAGTATTGACATTGTATTTCATTTTTGGTTGTAGGGTGTAATTTTCCGCAAATTCAACCACTGATAGTATTGTTCCGAGAGGGAAGGTGTCCCGTCATATTTTGAATCACTCATCTTGCCACCGTGCCATATCGACATGTTGAATGTAGTCTTTGATGTTTCGATGAAAATATGAAATAAAATCACATACTAGCACCTGGTGTAAAAAAATAAATAGTGTTATAAAACAACATAAAAAGATGTGTACAATATGAATATTAATATGTCAATATTCAACATTTTACCTTTAAAGTCACCAATTTAATATTCCTTCTTTCTTTCCCTTCACGTAGCTTATATGTCTCATATTGATAGTTCTGCTTCTCGATAATTGCATTCCCGAATGCTTGATATTCACTCTCATTGATGCAATCAGACCATAATGATAGGCCACCACAATTGTTGCAAGAACCCTATACACATTGTTTTAAGTAATGTGTCTTCCGATATTTCCTCGGACACATTATGCTATGGATGAAATATCCAGATGAAATTGGAGGTACTATACTTGAGCATTCTTGCACATGGTTAGGATGCAAAAAATGACATATATGTGCAAATGTATGGTAATATAGGTCAAAATCTACGTGGTATATACAACAACAATTGTTTCGGATGGTATTTATTTTAACATACCAAGGCTTGCATTTTTCAAAATATATTTTCCCCAGCCTTAGCTCTATGTGGAAAAATTTAAACATCTCGAACAGTTGAGTTTGTTTCATGTCAAGATAATGCTTAACATGAGCTTCATTGTTTCTATAACCCCTACAATGTTTTAACACATCCTTCATTTTAGAAGAAGGCCTAGTGTTATCATGCCAAAACATGTGTACTAGGCCCTTCATTGCTTCGACTAACCTCATATATTTGTAGGAAAACCTACCACTAAATGCCCATAATGTTTCTATTTGTCCCTCTACATCAAGGTTGTCTCTTCTTACTGAATATTTTTTAAGTATATTTGGATGTAAAGGCACAATTTGTGATGTGCATTTAAGTAAACAATGTTGTCTTGTGGATCTACATACAATTGATTCATCCAATACATAGCGAGCCACATTACAGTCCCGTGAACGAGTTTTTTTACCAATCGATGTGAATGCAACAACAAGATATTTAACAATGTGATTACTTGACTCGATATTCTTCATTGTTCTTATGCCTAAATTTATTCTAACAGTTGCCATATTTCTAGATTTAAGAAAAACTAAAAACAATTGGCATTTACCGGATTCATATTTTTTATCAAAATATTGTTTCATTATTTGAGAACAATGACGAAGGATAGTGCATTTAGCCACCTTACCTTCCATGGAAGTCAATTTGCTCTCATCTACTTGTATGCGTTTAGGAGTTCTCTTTTGTTTTGATGGGAAATTTCTTGCTGTTTGAAATGCTGGAGTGACATTTACATCCACTACAGGCTGACAACTTCGATTAGGATATTGAACCACCGGCCATGGTTGTTGATGAGTCACATTTTCATAGGGAGTAACATAATTATTGAACTCTTCACAAGATTATCCGTTTACTAAAGGATCAATAATACCATATTCCCTATAACCAACTTCCTTTAATGTTGCATTATCTTCCTCAGCCTCTACGTCAGGTATCTATTGAGGGGGAATGGGAACTATTTGCTCATCTAATGAATGCCAATGATTTCTTGAATCTTCCCTCTTTTTTTATTTTTTATTTTCAGCTTCTCTGGTGTAAGCACCTTCCTCGCTGAATTTCGACCTCTATTACGTACATTCCCCATTGAAATCCACCCAAACTTGTACAAAACCTCTGGATTTATGTAAGTAATGATTAAATTGCTGTCTGAACAGTTCTCTGTGCGCAGGTTCATAAGAATTATGTCTTTTTCTACAGTAAACCTGGCCCACAGCACGAAACCCAATATTTTTTATATAACACATATCGCATATGTGATATAATGCATGTCTGTTTTATCGCATATGCGATCTCGATACAATGCTTTTTAATTAAGAGGTAGTTTTTATTACGTGATATCCAAATCGCATATGCGATTTAGTGCATATCAAATATTAAACTTGACTTATCCATGCTTATCAAATATTAAAATATTAAATATCAAATGCATATCAAACTNTATGATGATGATGATGACGACGATAATGATGACGATGACGACGATGATGATGATGATCATGAATAGTATGACTATGATGGCGATGA
>LPNX010855075.1:55000-232452 GCA_001517045.1 Pseudotsuga menziesii
GGGTGATGATGATGATGATGAGGATGAGGATGAGGATGATGATGACGATGACGACGACGATGATGAAAACTGATGGTGATGGTGATGATGATGATGATGATGATGATGATGATGACGACGATGATGAGGAGCAGTGACGATGATGATGATGATAGGTTTAGTTGAAACTTTGCTTTGATTTTATTTCAAGCATTTGCAATGGAATGGTGATGATGAACAATGATGATGATGAGGAGGAGGATGATGACAATGATGATGATGAGGATGGTGACTATGATGACGATGAGGATGATGACTATGATGACGATGAGGATGATGATGATGATGACGATGAGGATGATGATCGTGATGACGATGATGATGAAAAATGATGGTGATGATGATGATGATGATGATGATGATGACGATGATGATGATCACGATGATCACGATGAATATGGCTATGATGACAATGATTATGGTGATGATGATGATGATGATGATGATTACGATGATGAGGAGGAGGATGATGACTATGATGATGATGATGGGGATGAGGGTGATGATGATGATGATGATTATGATGATGACGATGACGATGATGATGAAAAATGATGGTGATGATGATGATGCTGCTGATGAGGATGAGGATGATGATGATGACGATGATGATGAGGAACAATGATGATGATGATAGGTTTAGTTGAAACTTTTATTTTATTTTATTTTCAAGCATTTGCAATGGAATGGTGATGATGAAAAATGATAATGAGGATGATGAGGAGGATGATGACTATGATGAGGATAATGATGATGATGATGATCGCGATGACGATGATGATGAATAATGATGGTTATGACGATGATGATTATGATGATGATGACGATGATGATGACGACGACGACGATGATGATGATGATGATGATGATGATGACTATGATAGAAATGAGATTTCTGCCACTTACTATAAATACTAATTACTAAATCTTGAAAATCGTTGAAATATTTAATACACATATAAACTCTCATTACACTGATGGCCACACATTTGTTTAACGATTTTGGGTACTAGATGATCTGTTATATTCTATGGACCGTACATTTGTAGACATCGATGAACAACCATCCACCCCTCATATCTCTCTCATCCCCCCCTCATATATGTCCTCCCTCCAACTCCCCCTCATATATCTCCCATAACCATCCCTCCCTTCCCCTTATATTTCTCCTCCCTTCATCCCCCCCATATATGCCCCCTACCCATCCCTCCCTCCCATGATTCCCTCTACACCTTCCTCACCCTCCTTTGACTCCACCCCCTTCTTAACCAATGTAATGTTGTTGGACCATGAGCCACCCCACAGACAGTTTGGATGGAAAATTGGGAGTCTAAATGGTATTATAATGGGATAAGGATACCATTACTCTTTTTTATTCTCGTACCAAAGTAGTTAAGAAAAAACACATAAGTGTTATAACGCATATGCGATATGAATAAGCTATAATATGCATTTTTTAAAATTTTTAAAACTCGTCAGGAATAAGGTTTGGCATTATGTTCGCAATTAGCTTCGAACTACCGAACTTGTTGGCTAGGACATAAAAACTAGGGCTATTGCCTATCTTTTAGAATTCTATCAATGTGCTCAGTTTCAATGGTGTATTTTTCTTTGACAAACACAGTGTTTTTTTATGAAAATTTAGAATATTGTAGAGTACGATCTTATGATTCTGAATATGTAATTTTTTCCTTCAAATGTATGTTTTAATTATTTATTAGTATTTTTCTAAATGACACAAGTTAGTTTTTGAAAATAGATACATCGATTGTTTTTTATATAACTTTTGATTTCCTTCACCATTTTCCAAGAAAACTATATGGTACACTAGGAGAGAGTGAGATCTACAATATCATATATAGAAATTAAGGATTTCATTAATTTTTCCTCTAAAGTGTTTCACCCACACAGAACATTTTCATTTCGATATTTTATGACTTTAATAATTAATAAAAAACAAATAATTCATGAAACGATATGAATAAATAATGTTGCACTAGGTGCATATGTCCTTTACATGTTTGCAATATTTTGTACAAAATTGACATCATTTACCTCATATATTGCTGCACCTGCACAAACATATATGTTATGATGTGTTGAAATTTTGAAAACCCAATTTCACGGAAACTAATTTTATAATCATTCACACACAATTTTTCTGCATAAATGTTATCTATTATGAAATCTGATTCAATTACCTATTTTTGTCTTTTTACTTCATCTTCAAATACGTTAGGGAAGTACCCCTAATTCTAACCTAAAGTCAGAGGTTCCACGTGTTTAAAGTATTATGTGGCATCTAAAGTGTCTTTAAAAGAGTCCATGATTGTGCATCAACCCTTAACATAACCCATTTACCAATGGAATCCAAATATCCCCATTAGATATACTATGTAGTGGGTTGAGCTATCAATCATGGCCCAACCATTTATTTTATATTATTTTTGAAAATAATATATTACATATGTAGAATCACAAAATGAGTTTCACATAATCATCTGAAACTATCCAAAGGAGAGGGGAACCACTGGCAATATCGCAATGTATTGAATCCAATGAAATCAACAGTTTTTTGATTAAAGCTATGATCATCATTCTATGGCATGCTGAAGCTCACCTCATAGAGGCCTTCAAGGACATATGTTGAGTCCCTACTTGGGGTATAGATTTTGAAACATGTAACAAAACTGGGTTTTGAGAGGTGTTGTAACTGTGTTTAGGTAGATTCCACATGGGAATGCTAGCCACAAGTTCTCGATCGAGGAATTTGTAAATTTGAAACCTTGTGTGCAAAAATTGCACATTTCCTTACTGAGAAAAACCCTAGTTTCCAAAATCAAATTAAAAAATGATCCCTAGGACATGGAACCATAGGAGAGGGGAACCCATGGAACTATCATAATTTCCTAAATCCAACATAGTTGACTTTTTATCAATCCGAGATAGGGTCACCAGTATATGGCACGTTGAAGCTCACCTTTTAGAGGATTTCAAGGACACTTGTTGAATCCCTACCTAGGGCATAGAATTTGAACCATGCAACAAATCTAGGTTCCAAGAGGTCTCGCAAGTTTTTTTAGGAAGGTACCATGTGGGAATTCTAAACACAATTTCGAGGTCGAGGAATTTGAAAATTTGAACCCTATGTTAAAACGTTGCACATCCCCATACTAAGCAAGACCCTAGTTTCCACAATTGACCTAAAATATGATCCATTAACCATGGAACCAGAGGAGAGGGGAACCCATGGAACTATCTGAATGTATTCAATCCAACGAATTTAATGTTTCGTTGATATGATCCATGATCACCATCTTATTGCACATTGAATCTCACCTCCTATAGGCTTTTAGGGACACCAATTGAATCCCTACCCGGGGCGTAGAATTCCAATTATTCAACAAATTTATGTTCCAAGCGGTCCTTCAAATGTTTTTAGATAGGTTCCATGTGTGAATGCTAGCCATAAGTTATCAGTCAAGGAATTTGAAAATTTGACCCCTATGTGGAAAAATTTCCCATTCCCTTACTAAGCAAAACCATAGTTTCCAAAGTTGACCTGAAAATGATCTTTGGGCCATGGAACCAAAGGATAGGGGAACCCTATCACTATCCCAATGTCTCAAATCTAATGGAGTTGATAGTTCATCAATCTGAGCCATGATCATCATTATATGGCATGTTAAAGCTCACCTCCTAGAGGCTTGCAGGGACGCTTGTTGAATCCCTACTCGTGGCATACAATTCTAGTTGTGCAACAAAAATGGGTTCTAGGAGGTCGTGAAAACTGGGTTATTCATAACTATATGATTTTAGGGATATAATGACTTCCATAAATTAAAATATATAATTTAGCATTAAAATTTTTGAAAAACTCGTTATGGGAAAGAATCATTTGTTATCAACAACTCAGAAACTCCATCATTTAGGTATAAAAAGTCTTGCAATTGTAGGAACATATGCATTATATTTTGGAGAAAAAATATCTTAACACTATTAGGAGAAAACAAATATCACATGGTTATTCAAAATATGCATAAATAAAAATGATATATTATGAAAGCTAATTCAATTTCCTACCTTTCATCTTCTTACATTGTATTCAAATTAATTTTTGAAGTACCTAAAATCAACCCTCAAAGTCTAGAGATTATTGTTTTTCCTTATATGCATGGTCACTAATGTGTCTTACACTCACCCCTATTCCTTTATAAATTAAGAATTAAGATCGCTCCCAATTGTGTATATGTCCCTATGATCAATGACCATTATTAGAACCTCATAATGGAATTTATATATCTTATTATACAATAAGTATAGTCTTTTGAGAATATAAGTTGTGGTTTTAGGGATCATTCTTTAACTTATATGACTATTCATTTAAAGGTTACATATTGAGTTTATTTTCTTATCCATGTTAATTCCCAAACATCCATACATAATTATAAAATCCCTCTAAATCCATAGGGATCCTAATTTGGAGGTCATGGATACCAATGGGAGGTCATGCATTGTGGTTCGATGACTTCAAGATTCCTTTAGGGCCTAAATCATGGAACTACTTATTTCATTTGGAGGGATTGAAAACCCATACATACTAGCCAATACCACCCAATTGCATTAGCATATTGAATTATAAGTAAAATGAAACATTAAGAGGACATTTCTATTAGTTTTAGCCCTCATTCTTAGCGTTGGATACCTAAAATATTCCTTTAGATGTTGGAGATTAAATTTCACATCCAAATGTCAAGGTCCCAAATACCTATACCTAGTGATAAAAAAATATTTGTGTAACTCATATTAGCAACCAAAGATAAATAGTTACCTCAAGAGGTCAAGTGTGGTGGTTTAAGTTGTTTTTCTTGGCCCTAGATGACTAAAATAATATATTCATGGCTTTAGTCACTGGGTTATTCCACTATCCATGTCTAGGGCCCCAGGACCCCTACTTATATTTTAAAGAGCTCATAATGGAATTAATATCCCTACTCAAGGGAGAAAGATACCCTATAAGGATCATTAAGAGTGGTTTTCCATGTCATTCTCAACTAGAATATAAATTTTTAAATTAATTTCTAAGTTTCATCACCTTCATTTATTTAGTAAGGCCTATGTTTTCTCCCCTAACCATGTGTAGGTTGCTAATACCTATACCTATTACTCAAAACATTGTTATATCATAAACATACACACTCAATGGGCAATGGTTTGCTTGAAATGTTATGTGAGGTGGATTAAAGTGATAAGGCCTAATTTTCCTCCTTAAAACATGTTTAAAAACCAAAGGTTTATACCTAGTATCTGATGCCTTCTAATGAGACGGATATGCCCAATGGGAGGCAAGGATAATATTAAGAGATCTTATGGGGTGGTTTGAGGTGTCCTTCATGGTATGGATGCCTACGGTATTCCTATTGAATCCAATCCTTTAGTTAGCTCCACTAACCATGTTGAAATCCTTGATACCCATACGTAGAAATCACATTGATACTCTTGAGAGTTTCTATGTGGTATTTTCATTCATTATTATTAGTAGTAGATGCCTAAAATCTACGTTTATTCCTAAAGTTTGTTATGGAACGAATTCCCCAAATGACCATAAACATGCAAGAAAGAGTAATCCACAGCTTAATAACAAAGAAAAGATATGAACATCAAGGCTCTTTAAGGGGGAGAACTTCTTATACAATGTAGTAAATACACAGGATAACATGATATAAGATAATTCTAAAATAGATGTCCTTGGTGTATATATAGGAGATAAAGGGTCCACTCTCAATTTTACATCCTACATAATTACTATTATGGTACTAGACAGCTAGTAAAGATAATATTGATATCATATAATGGAACAATATATAGGGATTATCATGCCCCTCCCATTCAAACAAGTGTTTTGCTCAAAACTTGTGTAAGGACCTGTATGGGTCCTCAGTAACCATTTTTAATATTGGTTTGTTTAAAACATCTAAATATTTTTTTGCTCTCTTCCAAACTAAAATTTCTGTTATGTCATATATTTTTTTGGTTTCTTTTCAATTTTATGTACTAACTAGTTTAACATTTCAAGTATACCTCAATCCCATTTAGCAGTATAAAATTTATACTAAAAAATCTGTACCCTAACAGTGCATGTATAAAACAACTTACAACATACTCAAACATATACGATCTAATTTCCTTTGTAATTATAAAACTGAAATAGAATCAAAATAGATGTAATGAAGTGTTCCTGCACTCATCCTGAATAAACAGGGGCGTATTTGCTGCTAAAAGGTGTGTGGATTGCTTCTGTGTGTGGGGAAGAGCTACGGAGAGGAGATATTGGTTCATCAAGTGAACAATAAGGGAGGCATGGGAATCCTGAGAGGGAGTAATAAAGTCAAATGGTGGTGAATTAATAATTTTTTGAAGTTTGGAAAATTTATATATATATTTTTATTAAAAAAAAAAATTTCGAGGCGTTCAAGTCAATTCATTTTTCCTTGTACCAGAAAATATAGTGCTATTTATATTGGAGAATATAGTGCTAGGAGAATATTGTTTTGAGGAGTAATTTGTTCAGAATTTTTTTTAAATAAAAATATTTTCATCCATGTCTAGTACAAAGTTTGAGATTGAATATTTTAATTGTAAAAACAATTTTGGACTATGGAAGTTAAAAATGCAAAATTTATTAGTTTAGAAGGGGTTACAAAGAGATTTACACAAAAAAATAAAAAGACCTCTCACCATGACAGATGATGAATGGGAGGATTTACATTGCAAAGCGCTAAGCACATTTCGATTATGTCTTGCGGATGATGTGTTGTTCAACATTATTGGAGAAACATCAGCAACAAGCCTATAGAACAAGTTAGAAAGTTTGTATATGACCAAATCACTAACAAACAAAATTTATTTCAAATGACAGTTGTACACTATGAGAATGAAAGAAGGTACGAAGATAGCAAATCATTTAATGTTTTTAACACTCTTATTTGCTAGTTGAGTAGTATGGATGTTAACATTGATCATGAAGATAAAGAATAAAATATATTATGTACTTTATCTAAATATTTGGGTCAAGTAGTTTCTTCCATTAGCCTTAGTACAATTGATGCTTTAGAATTTGACAATGTGGTTCAAGCATTATTGTTTGAGGAATTAAGGAAGAAATATAGTCTTGAAACCTCTTCTCTTGAAGCCTTGGTTGTTAGAGTTCGATCCAAAGAAAAAGGAAAAATTCAAGAGGTACTTCTAGGTCTAAATCGAAGGGAAGAAAGAGAAAATTAAAATGTTGGCACTGTAACAAAACTGGTCATCTCAAAAGGACTGTTGGAAGAGACAAGAATCCAAGAAGGATGACTCCAAGTCAGAGGAAAATTCAGTTAAGTCTTCTCTATTAGGTATGATTGATAAGGTCTTGTTTGCTTATAATATTTTTGAATATAATGAGGAATGGCTATTAGATTCTAGTGCTTTGCACCATATCTGTCCTCATAAGTATTGGTTTGCTTCCTATCAAAAAATTAATGATGGAATAATTCTTTTAGGAGATAATCATTCATGTAAAACTGTTGGGGTTGGAAGTGTTAAAATTAAAATGTTTATTGCATAATAAGAACACTTACATATTTTATACATGTACCCGAGTTAAATATAAATTTATTTTCTTTGGGAGTATTGGATTCTTGTGGTCATAAGTTTATAGGTTTTGATGGAACTCTAAAATTTTCCAAGGGTGCTTTAGTGGTCACGAAGGCACAGAGGCAAAGAAACCTTTACAAACTAGTTGGAAGAAGTCAAGTTAATGGTACTGCATTAATATATGAAGAAGAGTCAAGATCCACTCAGCTATGGCATTAACGCCTTGGTCATATGAGTGAAAAAGGACTTCAGGTATTAATGAATCGTAAATTGCTTCCAAATTTGAATTCTCTGAACTTGATGCTTTGTAAACATTGTATATTTGGAAAGTAGTGTAGAAAAAAATTCAAAGTAGGTAGTCATGATAGTAAAGGTGTTCTTAACTACATTCATTCTGATTTGTGGGGTCTATCTCTTACCATTTCCTATGGGGGAGAAAAATATTATGTATTATTTGTAGATGATTTTTTAGGAAAAGTTTGAGTCTATGTTCTTAAAAGAAAAGATGATGTGTTTAACACGTTTAAACAATTTAGTGTTATGGTGGAAAAAAGAACTGGAAGGAAAACTAAGTGTTTAAGGACAGATAATGGAAGTGAATTTAATTCTTTAGAGTTTGAAAAATGTTGCAAAGGTAAAGGGATCATAAGAAACAAAAAAATGTATACATTGTTCAACAAAATGGTGTTGCAAAATGCATGAACAAGACTCTTCTAGAAAGAGCAAGGAGCATGCTCAGTAATACTAATTTGGGGAAAGAGTTATGGGAAGAAACAATGTCTACTACTTTTTATCTAATAAAACGATCACCATCAATGGAAATAGATTGTAAAATTCAGGAAGAGGTATCGACTAGTCATCCTTGTGATTATTTGAATTTGAAAATCTTTGGTTGTGAAGCTTATGCACTTACTCCTAAAAATAAACGTTATAAGTTAGACCCTATATCAAAAAAGTGCATTTTTTTTGGATACGATGATGTAATGAAAGGATACAGATTGTGGGATCCTACTGCCCACAAAATTGTCATTAGCAGAGATGTATTTTTTGATGAATCTTCTCTGATTAAATATGAAAATGTATGAGTTGATGTGGAACATGAACAAGTAATATAAAAAAAATAATTCATTTTGAGAACAAATATTCTCATGACTCATAGAAACAAGAAGAATTTTTTGGTGAGAGAGAAGTCATAGAAGATGAAGAAATTCAAGAAAATGTGGAAACCCCACAACCTAAACCAAGAAGATCATTAAGGGAGAGAAATCCTCCTAAGAGGTATACGGATTTTGTTTCGTCTATTTTATTTACTAATGATGGAGAACCTTCTTGTTTTCAAGAATCGATTGATTGTGTTGATAATGCTAAGTAGAAGGTGGAAATGAAAGAATAAATGGATTATCTAGAGAAAAACAAGACATGGGAATCGGTTGAACTCCCCAAAGATAGAAAAATTGTTGGATGTAAGTTGGTCTTCAAACTGAAGAATGGAGTTGATGGTAAGGTTGAAAGATACAAAGCCAGATTGGTCGCAAAAGGGTACTCTCAGATGTAAGGTATAGACTATCATGAGAGTTTTTTACCAGTTGTCAAGCTTGTATCTATTAGTATTGTGTTAGCATTAGTTGCATTACTTGATGTGGAGTTAGAGAAACTAGATGTTAAAATAGATTTCTTACAGGGATATTTAGATGAGGATATTTATATGGAACAACTAGAAGGTTTTGTGCAGCATCATAGAGGTAGATTAGTTTTCAATCTCAAGAAATAATTGTATGGCATGAAGCAATCGCCAAGGAAATGGTACAAGAAGTTTGATTCTTTCATGGTGAGCTAAGGTTATACTAAAAGTGAGTATCATCATCGTTTAAAATTCAAAATTTTGAATGATATATTCATTATCTTAGTATTTTATGTTGATTATATGCTTATTGTGAGCAAAAACATGGATGAAATTAACAGGTTTGAAGGCTTAGATGGCTAGGACTTTTGATATGAAGGATATTAGAGCTACAAAATAAATATTGGGTATCAAGATACACAGAGACAAAAGAAATGGTAAGCTTATTCTTTTACAGGAGAAGTATGTTGAGAAAATACTTGAAAGATTCAAAATTAATAAGGAAAATCATGTGAATGTTCCTTTGGCTTCCCATTTTAAACTTTCTGCGGATTTATGTCATAATAGTGTTGAAGAAAAGGATTATATGTCTCGTGTATCATATGTCAATACAATAGAATGTTTAACATATGCAATCGTGTGTAATAGACCTGATATTTCACATACAATAGGTGTTGTTAGTAAGTACATGGAAAATCCAGGAAGATAACATTGGAATGCGGTGAAATGGATGATTTGGTATCTAAAAGGCACACGTGACTATTGTATCACCTTTAATAATAAAAGTGATTATGTATGTGGTTTTGTTGATTCATATTTTGCAGGTAATTTTGAAAACAGTGTTGGAATATATTATATTCCTTGGAAGGTAATAATGTCTTTGTATTATGTCGGAAGTTGTCTACAATCTTATGTAAAAGAGTAATACATTTAACCCATAGTTATATTATGTTGTATTTACTTGTGTAGAGTATTTACTTGTATTAAGAGATGTTATTTTGGAGAATTATATTATCCCACATGGAATATGTGAGAGTAATTCCTACTAATCTCTTAGTATATAATAGGGTCAAGTGAGTCTCTACATATCATATATTCTTGATGTAGTAGTGGTACTATTATGACATTGTTTTACATTATCTGTACTCTTTGGGGTATTTGTGCTTTTCTCTCTTGTAAGATTGGAGAAGACATTCTGGAGATAATAGAAGACTACCTTCTCGTGGATGTAACCCATTAGGGTGAACCAAGTATATCGATGTTCTCTTGTCCTTTTATTTTCCTGTTCTTATCTGTTATGATATGTTGTTGGTTGCTTAGATAGGTTAACTAGTTTAACTTAACTCTACTATTCTAACATGGTATTAGAGTGGGTTGCTATGATCTAGTACCTTCTAAAGATTTCACTCAATAATGATTATCATTTACGCATTGTCATTTTGTTTTAGATTTTCTTTCTATTTGGTAGCCGTTAGGATTCTCTTCAGATCTCGGCATATTTCTGCATTTTTTTTACCCTAACCCTAACTTGTTGTCTAATATTTTTGTAGAATTTTTTCAAGGGTTTCTTGATGTTTTTTCTGTAGGTTTTGTTATATTTTTATCATTTAAGCAATATTATCTTGGGATATTTAATTGAGAGAATAACATGCATAGCAATAAACACAAGAGACAAGAGACACAAATAATTTTCCTCGGGGAAACCATAACGAAGAAAACCTCACAACTTCCTTAGAGATAGAATCAACACCAAAAGTAAAACCGGAAAAAATAAAGATGATCTCTCGACAGCAGTAGTATCTCTATATGATCCCATCTTCTTCTCTCTCACTCATGCACCCCAGTGAGTGAGTGTGTATGTATGATAAATAGAGAGGCTCACTCTCTATTTATATTCTTTCATTCACTTGATGTCCACTCCATCGTGTCGGCCTAACTTAACAATTACTTTACTAGATCCAACATCTCTAGGAGATTCTAATGACCCTAGTGCCCCACAACTGTGGGGAATTTTCCCCCCTGATCAACAAGGGGGGTTAACCTTTACACAATGGTGGGGACTATTGCCCCAACTTATAACACTAGAGGAAAATGAGATATTAGTGACTAGGAGACCACAATTTTTTTCAAGGGATAAATGACCAAAATTGATAAATTTAAGTGAGCTAACTAAAAAAGACCAAGATAAATGACCACTTTTGGTCACGAGATAAAAACCAACTTAAAACGACCAAGATAAATGACCAAATTTGGTCACAGGATATCTAGACTAAAAATGACCACATAACAATTGGTCATTTATTTGGTCATTTTTAGTTGTCACTCTGGTAATGAAAAAAATTACAAATTTGACAATGAATTTTTACATATTACTAAATTCTAACATATATATGATATATATTTACACGTCCCTATATTAACAAAACTAAATTAATGCAACCCAACTATATGTTAATTTGGACATGACCTTGGCATATAAAAAATCCCACTAAACCTTAACATATAATGTTAATTATAAGGCTAATTTGCATGACCTTGACATATAATTATAGTTTTTATAGGCTAATTTGGACACGATCTTGGTACCTTGGCGAATTAAATCGGTGGAATCCACGTCAGTTAAAGGGTATTTTTCTATTTGGACCAGCTGTCGTTATAGAAAAAATTATACTATCTAGACCTTAGAAGATCAACTCATATAATATGGGAGCGATAAACATTTTCATCATCATATTATGCACTCAAAATGGACTCAATTCACATAATGAACTCAATCCTAGCATTAATATAACCTACAAGACATTTGTGGATAACAAAAACATGTTGACCATGCTATGTCGACCATCGACTCCACAGACATTTTGTACTCATCTATGTATTTTTTATTAAAATAATATAAATATATGAACTCATTAAAGTTAATATATAAATTAGTTTACCATATAAATTTTTTATATTAAAAACCTATAAATATTACATACAAAATAAATTAATACAAAACATTTTTTCTATAAGTAACACACACACACACACACACACACACACACACACACACACACACATACATATATATAATAAAAAATACATTTAATACAAAACATTATTATACCAATATAACAATAATAACAATATATTGTAACAAACTATACAATATTGTAAAAAAACTATATTATAGATCTAAACATAATATTTTTTATATTAAAAACCTATAAATATTACATACAAAATAAATTAATACAAAACATTTTTTCTATAACACATATATATATAATAAAAAATACATTTAATACAAAACAATATTATACCAATATAATAATAATAACAATATATTGTAACAAACTATACAATATTGTAAAAAAACTATATTATACATCTAAACATAATATTGTAACTAGCTCCATCGACAATATGGAACAAATTTGGTACTAAATACTCCTGCATTATGGACTAACCATGCCGATTAATTCTTCAACTAACAAATGGGAAAGTGATTAATAACAATGGACCTTGCATACCCTGAACTAGCCAGGTAGCGCCAATGATTAATGATGGGCATATTTTGCAACCCTGCACCGATTCAAGCACCCTGCCAAATCGATATTTGGTCCCAAATATTTCCCTTTGGTAGGAGAAAGTGGGTGGTTGGTTGTGAGAGGATGAATTAGGTCTGAGAGGAATCTTTGGGCATCTATTAGGCCATGCATATTGAAATTTAGACATCGATTGAAGGGTTTGAAAAATTGGCTATATATTTTCAATTGTTGCGATGGATAGAAGGGAATTGGAGCAAACTTGGAGGATTTCAAGAGGCATGCATAGAATTGTGGAGCATTGGAGTTGAATTTGTAGTCGAAATCCCATTCACAGGTTAGTAAATTCCATTCTTTTTAATAAACTTTAAATACAAGGCTTCTCTGGTTTATTTTTTTCCTATGAAAAAAAAATGGTCCACATTATGGAGTACACCCATTATTACATGGTTTCTCTGGCTCCCCATAAGTTTTTTCACTATTTTAGAAGGCCCTTCTCCAGATCTATTTCCACACACATTCTAGCACATGAATAGTTACCTCCTTTTGGCTTAGCTTAGTTAATAAAATGACCCTGCTTGTTTCTAATGTCTTTGAGAGTGGATTCATCCCAAAAGATTATGGGGAGGTATGGAAGCTTGACCCACTCAGGGGCTACAGAGATCTCCATATCTGGATCAAATCCTATGGTCCAATGGGTGAGGAACATTCCCTTGGAACCCATGAGATCTGAAGCTCAGGTCTCTCTCCTCCTTGCTATGAAATAAAAACAAAAAAAAATCTCAACCAAAAGCAACATCAAATACATTACCTTGACTCTTGGGAGCCTAATTCTATAGAATCCATGCTTGAACTACTAGAGGACTAGGCCAAAGGCCTATAAACTTTCCTATTATAGTTCACTCATGCATAATAAGGGCTTTTCTCTTTTCCTTTGAAGACAAAATGCCTAGCTTGGGAATGGCTTCTGCCCTCTTTACGAACCAGTTCTACATTGGGTACTTTACATTGGTTTACTTTGAGGATCTGAGTAAAGAAAGGAACACCTCTGCCTTAGATTTAGAAGGATCATCCATACTAAAAATTCCAAGGGAATATCAACCTCGGCTTTTTCAGGCTGCAATAGAAAATGAGGTGGAAAACTTTGGCTACCAAAGATGACGGTGATTGTAGGCTTCATTTAGCGTAAACCCTAGCCATTGGGGGTGTTGATTTTTCTATTTCCATATCTGATAATTATTTCCTTAAGATTCTAAAACAAAATTTCATGCCACTATTATCATAGAATAATTACACTGAAAATTTAAACTGAAAATGCAGTGGAAACAATAAGAGCATAGAAAGATAGCCATGCACAATAGACACAATATTTTTTATCCTAGGAAACCCAAACTCGGGAGAGAATCCAACAACCTTTATTAAGAATAAATTTTCAATATTACAAGTACAAAGTCATCATGAAAAAAAATCAACAAAAGGAACCCCAAAATACTTATCTTTTATTTGCACCCTTCTTCATGAGGGAACCCTAGCCACATATGTGACTCCTTGAACTTGCGCTATAGAGGAGAGAGGAAACTTGGATGATGAAAAAGGAAATGTTTGAGCTCTTATTTATACATGTCCAAGTCAACTTTAATTTTCATTTGTAGGGCCGACCTTTACTTTTGAATTCTAGTATTTTCCGGGGCATCTTCAATGATTCAATGGTCTTTGGCTTGTCTTCTAGAAATTTCTTTTTCACTAGAAAGGTTGTCGATGATTATCATTTCCTCACACGCAAGTATATTAATATAGAGCTCTAATATTGAATAGAACCAGTAAGAAGCCCTGGACACTTCTTAGAGTCTACGTCAATTCAGCATTAGAATAGACTTGTAAACATGTCAAACTTGCACATATATAAAATAGATCACTCCGTCCTGGAGCAAGCAATGTGAGAGGATCTCCATCCTTTTCACTCCTAGTCAAATCAGCATGACTAATAGGAGAAATATTGCACTTGGGCCATTCACCACTAGCCAAACCAACATGCCCTATGAGTAAAAGTATCATTCCCCCTTGGTCAAATCAGCTTGACCAATATGGGAGAATTTCTATTCGATGTTTCTAACTGGAGAAAAATTAACATGGGGAAGGCCTTGTGCTTCTCTGAAACTCCATTACCATCCAATAGGGAAAATATTATATTAGATACAATATCATATTAGATATGATGGAAGGTATTTATGTCGTAGACACAATTCCAAGCATGTGAAAGGGGTTTTGTGAAGCACTAGTAGTGAGATTTTTTATTTTTGCATAGAGAGGGGGAAAGGCCCAACAACAAGCATACCCACACCTCAACCAACCAATAATTGTGTTAGTAGGAGGTACCATTATCTTGTGGATACCCTCAGATTGTGGTATATTGGAGCCTATATGTAGTCATGGATCGCTTTTGTTAATCAATGTGGGATACTTATATTTTGTATAAAGAGGTTTTTATGTGGTAGAAACAATTCCATGAGGCACACACATTAGGGGTATTCAATTTAGTAATGGGAGTTTTTTAGGGAGGTATCTGAAAAGGGAACTATGGAGGGCTGCCGGTGAGCATTTTTTTTGCATAGAGGGATGGGGAAGGCCAAGAAACAAGTATACTCACACCACAACCAATCAACCATTATGTTAGTAGGAGGCACCATTCCTTTGTGGCTACCCACATTGACATAAGCTACCCACATTGACATAAAGACAATTGTATACTAGAGTATCATCATTGAATAATGTGAGAGGCCTAATGCCCCTTTCAAAAGCATCATGTTAGCAGGAGGTGCCACTCCCTTGTGACTACCCACATTGACATAAAGATTATTGTATACTGGAGTATCATCATTGAATAATGTGAGAGGCCTAATGCCTCTTTCAGAAAAATCACTAGGTGACCACCTGGTATTGAGTAGTAAAACCCCATAACATTAATGATTAGTTTCTAACTCCAGATGATACCCTTCAGTATGCTATTCATAGACATCAATAAGGCTTCTTTTCTCAGGACCACCATGTACTCGTTTAGGTAAATTCGGTTGAAAGAACTTAGTTCTCTGAATCTTTCTTGGACAATTTCACAAAGGTATAAAGATGATGAAGAAAGAGGTATTCTTCATCAAGGTATCATTATCAACTTTTTCACTGTGAAAGGCCTAATTCCACTTTGTCAGATATCTCTAGGTGACCATCTTGGATTGAGAAATAAAACCCCATAACATTAGTGTCTAACTCTAGATGAAGCTCTTCAATATGTACTATGTTCCATTGATTATGGTAATTTGATGAAAATCGTTAGACACCTAGAGCTGCAGAATTTTGCTATACAGTTAAAGCACATCTTGGCATATATTTATCTTTATTGTTTTGTTAGCCCCGCCTAGAAATCCCTTACATTGGCATGCATTTCTGTGGTATACAACAATTGAATTAACTTCGAGTTCCATTGATTGCTATTGGTTATTCACAGATATCAATTAAATATCTTTTCCCTTGACCAGCATGTACTGGTATAGACAAATTTGGTTAAAAGACCTTGGTTTTCCAAGCATGGTGCAATTTTGGCAGTACACATTATCTTTAAATCTATTAGGTAGAAAGACGGATTGCCACAATAAACATTTTAAAAACTATATTGTGCTTCTTGACATCCCTCGCAGGTGTAAATTATTAATAACTTAAATTACTAGGTTTTTCATTGAATATATGACTGAATTGAATTGATGCTTGTGTAATTCATATCAATAGTAGAGTTATTGCTTTGAATCGTATTCTGCATTATACTATGTTCCTGTTTCTATAGTTTGGAATGTAATGAGTGCCTTAGTAACTGTGACATTTTAGCTTGCTTTGTATTCTTAGCTGATGTATTCATGTGATATATCAATTTTCCAGGTACTGGAGGTATTCAATCAATGAACATGGAACACAAGACATACCTGCAATGATTGAAAAAATCCATGAGATAAAGATGTCTAAGCTAATACAGTTGAAAGCTGATGAGGAATCTTCTGATGCAACAGACAATCTTCCTTATTCAGTTTGTGTTGTTTCTCACAGTCTTGGTGGAGTTGCCATGTTGATGTATTTGGTGACCAGGTGCCTAAAAGGCCTTCCACATCGACTTTCAAGGCTGACTCTATTATCACCTGTAGGATTTCATGAGGATGCTGCTATGATATTCAAATTATTTGAGTATTTTCTTCCTACTTTTGCTCCAATTTTAGCTCCCTTGATACTTGGGCTATATATAACTACCAAATTTTTTCTGATGCTTTTCCACAAATTAGCTCAGGATTTTCAGAATTATTCTGCAATAGGAGGACTTGTACAGACCTTGTTCAACTATGTTGTTGGTGGGGATAGCTCAAATTGGGTAGGTGTGATAGGTACACCACACTATAATATGAATGACATGTCAGGAGTCTCCTATCGGGTTGCAGTACACTTAGAGCAGATGAAACATGCAAAGAAATTTCTTATGTATGATTTTGGGAGTTCATCTGCTAATATGGAAACCTATGGTATTCCTTACCCATTAAACATTGGGGCAAATTATGGTGTCATTGATATTCCAGTTGATGTAGTCACTGGTCTAAAGGATAGAATCATACCTTGTTCCATGGTGATGAAGCACTACCAGATGATGAAAGAAGCTGGAGTCCAAGTCTCATACAATGAGTTTGAATATGCTCATCTTGAATTCACTTTTTCTCACAAGGAGGATATTCTCACATATTTTATGTCATGACTACAGGTTTTGTCATCGCCAACAATGAAAGGTTTTGATTCTAAATAAACAAAATCAAGGAAGTCTGGTTACGACAGTCAGAAATATCAAGGGAGTAGGGACATGAGAAAGTCCAGCAAGCGTTCATCTCTCAGATCATTTGGAAAGCAAGACAACATTTCTACAGATGACAAATTGCCTGAACAACCAACAAGTCCCATTTCAGGCTGTAGTTCTTCAGAAGGATCTTCAACATCAGCGAACACATAACTAAGTGGAGGCTCAAATGGAAACGAACCGTTTTCAGTGATGTTTTGGAAAGGAAGATGTAGAGAGAATAGTATATAATTCCAAAATTCATTTGGCATAGTGGGTTTGTTCAAAAAATATATGAAAGTTGATCAATTCTGCTTATAATTTTTTCCTGTTGAAACTATCACCCTGGTAATATTAATATGGCCATAGCTTATATTTATTAATTTTCAGTATTTTTTCCGAGTCTAGGAGAGGTTGAGGTTGATGATATCGATTTGTCTTTTTTCTCAATGTTGAAAAAAAATCCCTGGCAAACTCATAGAAAAACCAACCCAGTCACAAGATTGTAATTATTGCCTTCTTCAAGTTCCAATCCTGGTTCGGATATATGATCATCTTTGAACAACTCCCAAGGATCCTCCTCTTTTGTGCTTGCAATATTTAGTACGAATTCTTACCTATGCAATTGGTTGTATTGTGGGGTGGCACATGGGAACTGGTGATCCCTCTAGCTGGAAGTAGATTCCCATCCTTATACAATCAGATAAGTTTCAGGGTCTCCTCCTATTCTGCAATAAAGGTCACTTCTAGATTAGTGACCTTTATAGGTACATGTGGTGCCTCTACTTTCTTCTTTCCATTATCTTTATGTCAATATTATTTAAATTAAATGCTAGCTGTTGAGGATTTCTTGGAGAAAAGACAACATATATTTTAGAAGGTTAAGGAGATTCTCAAACTAGCCCATGATAGTATAAAATCCCAGCAGGACCAGCACCAAAGTGAGTATGAATTTGAAGAGGGAGATTGCATTTTCTTGAGGCTACACTTTTATAAGCAGAGGTCTCTCAAAGATAAACGGGTGGAGAAACCTGGACCTAAATACCATGTGACTTATAAGTTTCTATAAAGGGTGGGACAAGTTGCATATACTTGAGCTGCCATCAGGGTCATGAGTGCATAACCATTCATGTCTCATACTTGAAAAAAGTGGTATGGAATTTTTTTAAAATTCAATGTTTTACCTCCCCTAGATGTTAAACAACATATTCTTCTGATTCTAAGGTATTTTTTGGTAACTGTAGAAAATAAGTTGAGGACTAAGCTCTAAAGATGATGAAGAAAGAGGTATTCTTCATCAAGGTATCATTATCAACTTTTTCACTATGAGAGGCCTAATGCCACTTTGTCAGATATCTCTAGGTGACCATCTTGGATTGAGAAATAAAACCCCATAACATTAGTGTCTAAATCCATATGAAGCTCTTGAATATGTAGTATGTTTCGTTGATTATGGTAATTTGATGAAAATCGTTAGACATCTAGAGCTATAGAATTTTGCTATACAGTTAATGCACATCTTGATATATATTTATTTTTATTGTTTTGTTAACACCGCGTGGAAATCCCTTACATTGGCATGCATTTCTGTGGTATATGCCAATTGAATTAACTTCAAGTTCCATTGATTGTTGTTGGTTATTCATAGATATCAATTAAATATCTTTTCACTGGACCAGTATGTACTGGTATAGAAAAATTTGGTTAAAAGACCTTGGTTTTCCAAGCATGGTGCAATTTTGGCAGTACACATTATCTTTAAATCTGTTAGGTAGAAAGATGGATTGCCACAATAAACATTTTTAAAAACTATATTGTGCTTCTTGACATCCTTCGCAAGTGTAAATTATTAATAACTTAAATTACTAGGTTTTTCATTGAATATATGACTGAATTGAATTGATGCTTGTGTACTTCATATCAATAGTAGATTTATTGCTTTGAATCATATTTTGCATTATACTATGTTCCTATTTCGATAATTTGGAATGCAATGAGTGCCTTGGTAACTGTGACATTTTAGCTTGTTTTGTATTCTTCATTGATGTATTCATGTGATATATCAATTTTCCAGGTACTGGAGGTATTCAATCAATGAACATGGAACATAAGACATCCCTGCCATGATTGAAAAAACCCATGAGATAAATATGTCTAAGCTAAGATAGTTGAAAGCTGATGAGGAATCTTCTGATGCAACATACAATCTTCCTTATTCAATTTGTGTTGTTTCTCACAGTCTTGGTGGAGCTCCCATGTTGATGTATTTGGTGACCAGGTGCCTAAAAGTCCTTCCACATCGACTTTCAAGGATGACTCTATGATCACCTGCAGGATTTCATGAGGATGTTGCTATGATCTTCAAATTATTTGAGTATTTTCTTCCTGCTTTTGCTCCAATTTTAGCTCCCTTGATACATGGGCTATATATACCTACCAAATTTTTTCGGATGCTTTTCCACAAATTAGCTCGGGATTTTTAGAATTATCCTGCAATAAGAGGACTTGTACAGACCTTGTTCAGCTATGTGTGGGGATAGCTCAAATTGGGTAGGTGTGATAGGTACACCACACTATAATATGAATGACATGCCAGGAGTCTCCTATCGGGTTGCAGTACACTTAGCGTAGATGAAACATGCAAAGAAATTTCTTATGTATGATTTTGGGAGTTCATCTGCTAATATGGAAACCTATGGTATGCCTTACCCATTAGACATTGGGGAAAACTATGGTTTCATTGATATTCCAGTTGATGTAGTCGCTGGTCTAAACGATAGACTCATACCTTGTTCCATGGTGATGAAGCACTATCGGATGATGAAAGAAGCTAGAGTCCAAGTCTCATACAATGAGTTTGAATATGCTCATCTTGACTTCACTTTTTCTCACAAGGAGGATATTCTCACATATGTTATGTCACAACTCTAGGTTGGGTCATCACCAGCAATGAAATATTTTGATTCTAAATCAAAAAAATCAACGAACTCTGGTTATGGCAGTCAGAAATATCAAGGGAGTAGGGACACGAGAAATTCCAACAAGCGTCCATCTCGCATATCATTTGGCAAGAAAGACAACATTTCTATAGATGAAAAATTTCCTGAACAACCAACAAGTCCCATTTCAGGCTGCAATTCTTCAAAAGGATCTTCAACATCAGCGAACACATAACTAAGTGGAGGCTCAAATGGAAAACAACAGTTTTCAACGATGTTTTGGAAAGGAATATGTAGAGAGAATAGTATATAATTCCAAACTTCATTTGGCATAATGGGTTTGTTAAAAAAAAATATGAAAGCTGATCAATTCTACTTATAATTTTTTCCTATTGAAACTATCACCCTGGTAATATTAATATGGCCATATCTTATATTTATTAATTTTCAGTATTTTTTCCAAGTCTAGGAGAGGTTGAGGTTGATGATATCGATTTGTCTTTTTTCTCAATGTTGAAGACAAATCCTTGGCAGACTCATAGAAAAACCAAACCAGTCACAAGATTGTAATTATTTCCTTCTTCAGGTTCCAATCCTGGTTCGTATATATGATCATCTTTGAACAACTCCCAAGGATCACCCTCTTTTGTGCTTGCAATATTTAGTATGAATTATTACCTATGCAATTGGTTGTATTGTGGGGTGGCACATGGGAACTGGTGATCCATCTAGCTAGAAGTAGATCCCCATCCTTATGCAATCATATAAGTTTCAGGGTCTCCTCCTATTCCTGCACAACCACTTCTAGATTAGTGACCTTTATAGGTACATGTGGTTCCTCTACTTTCTTCTTTCAATTATCTTTATGTCAATATTCTTTAAATTAAATGCTAGCTATTGAGGATTTCTTGGAGAAAAGACAACATATATTTTAGAAGGTTAAGGATATTCTCAGACTAGCCCATGATAGTATAAAATCCCAGCAGGACCAACACCACAGTGAGTATGAATTTGAAGAGGGAGATTGTGTTGTCTTGAAGCTACACCTTTATAAGCAGAGGTCTCTCAAAGATAAAGGGGTGGAGAAACCTGGACCTAAATAGCATGTTCCTTATAAGTTTCTATAAAGGGTGGGACAAGTTGCATATACTTGATCTTCCATCAGGGTCATGAGTGTATAACCATTCATGTCTCATACTTCAAAAAAGTGGTATGGAATTTTTTTTTAAATTCAATGTTTTACCTCCCCTAAATGTGAATGACATATTCTTCTGATTCTAAGGTATTTTTTGGTAACTATAGAAAATAAGTTGAGGACTAAGGTACTGTTAGAATACCTCATTCAGTGGAAGGATTTTCCATTGGAGGATACCACGTGGGAAAGACCTAAAATATCGCAACATCCAACACTAAATTTGTTTTGGAGCGAAGATGTTGAACCATGGACTTTCTTTCTAGCTAAAATTTAAAAATGGGTGAATCATTATATGATTCATACTGCAAACTAGTTGATGTAGAAAGTCCACTCCCAAAGAGAAACACTTCCAATGGCTGTAGAAGAATTCTAGCATCTAATAGACTCTCCCACAGTGATACTTGGCATACATATTGATTAATTGATTGCTTCTATTATCAGTATAGTTTCATAATTCTAAGTTTAGTATTGGAAACTTTCCCATAAACCAAATCTGAACTACATATCACTACCTTGCAATTACAATACTGACATTGGGATTGTGTTTATACTTGTTGAAAAAACTTTGGAATCATTTTCATCACTCTTGAAGTAAATAAATTGGAGATAGCATGCATATTGAAAGATAAGAAGAGCTGCAATTTCAAACAGCAGTACATGCTATGACAGTCATATCCGTTTTGTCATTGGGTTTGCTTGAGGCATACATACCATACACCTTTGAAATTCACACTTGATTTAATACTTCATTTTTGGAAATTGTTTTGGTCACCTTGATAGTTTTATTTCCTTGATATATACAAGAGAATCATGTTATTTTAAGCATTTGATGAGTTTTGGAATCATTCTGGAACATAACTACTGTATAGTCAACAAATATGAATCATTTGGGCATATTGATTTAAAACTAGGAATCACTGACAGTGTAAATTCTTGTTCCTTTTGGAAAGCACTATAGATCAATATTTGGAAACATATTTTTGTTTGGCATCACTAAGTTTTTAGTACTTGGGGCATATTATAGTTGTGTGAAATTCATTGTTTACATTTACACCTGATTGCAAGGTTCATATGGCATACATTTTATTTGGCTTCATATGACATACGTGATTGCAAGAGTCTGTTTATGTAGCCATAAAATCTAATTCACAATAGTTTATTTTTACAGGTTGGTAAGTGCAGCTGAGGAGAAAATAGACTCACTTCTTCCTCCCTATCAAAAGCAGTTGAAGATGCCAAACCTAGAGTACTTGAGTGCCTCTGGGATTACTCACTTGATAGAGGTAAGCATCAGTTAATGTATGAAGTATCTTGTTGTATATAGGATTTTTAAAAATTGTCATAGTGATACTAAAATGAGCTGATAAATTATGAACATATAATATCAATGATTTTTCATACTGAAAATTGCATTCTTAAGTTGAATATTTTTATTGTGATTTTCATTGGCATTTGGCATACCTGGGTATTATCTCTGTCCCATAGTGATACTTGGAATACATATTGATTAATTGATTACTTATATTATCAGTATAATTTCATAAGTGCAAGTTTAGTATTGGAAACTTTCATAAAAACCAAATCTGAACTACATATCACTACCTTGCAATTACAGTACTGACATTGGGATTGTGTTTATACTTGGTGCAAAAAATTTGGAATCCTTTTCATCACTCTTGAAGTAAATTGATTGGAGATAGCATGCATATTGAAACATAAAAAGAGCTACAACTTCCAACAGCAGTACATGCTATGACAGTGATATTCGTTTTGTCGTTGGGTTTGCTTGAGGAATACTATGCACCTTTGAAATTTACACTTGATTTAATACTTCATTTCTAGAAATTGTTTTGGTCACCTTGACAATTTTATTTGCTTGATATCTACAAGAGAATCGTGTTATTTTAAGAATTTGATGAGTTTTGGAACCATTCTGGAACATAACTACTGTATAGTCAACAAATCTGAATCATTTGGGAATATTGATTTGAAACTGGAAATTACTGACAATGTAAATTCTCCTTCCTTTTGGAAAGCACTATAAATAAATATTTAAAACATATATGTGTTTGGCATCACTGATTTTAGTACTTGGGACATATTGCAGTTGTGTGAAATTCATTGTTTACATTTACACATGATTGCAAGATTCGTATGACATACATTTTCTTTGGCTTCGCATGACCTACGAGATTGCAAAATTTTGTTTCTACAACCATAAAATCTAATTCACAATAGTTTATTTTTACAGGTTGATAACTGCAGTTAAGTAGAAATTAAACTTACTTCTTCCTCCCTATCGAAAGCAACTGAAGATGCCAAACCTAGAGTACTTGAGTGTCTCTGGTATTACTCACTTGATAGAGGTAAGCATGAGTTAATGTATGACGTATCTTGTTGTATATACCATTGCGTAATTGTTTTTTATTTCTCATACACCAAATAAATGCATGAAAGATAATACATTAATGTGTTTTGAATCCTGATTGTTTTGAATTCTTGATTTGAATTTGTTAGATTAGATTTTCTTATTTTGCACATGAACTTGGTTATTGTTCTACTTTACAGTTCATTGTTTTTCTATTAAGATTTTTTTATTGGATTTTGTAGGAGTGAACCTAACCAAGTGGGCCATTAAGTATGAAGAGCATGTTGCCAAGGATTTTCCATTGAGTATGAAGAGCTTGCTGTTGAGGCTTCCAAGTTGCTAAGCATGGGTTAATTGAAGCTACCGCGAGATCTAAGTATGGCTTAGAAGCTAAGTAGAAGTGAGATGGTTTATCCATTGTAATATTTTGAAAAGTCATCGATGTACTAGATGATTTTCATGTAAAGTTACATGGAGATAGTTTTTGAGAAAATTCATATTTATTGTAATACTCGACATTTTATATATATAATATAATTTCTGTGGTTTAAAATGTATATGGTTGTACATTATATTTTTTATAAGTGTTGTAATTAACTAATTGATGTGACATTGCATAATTCACACGTGTATTAGATGATGATAAATAATGTATGATTCTTTTTTTTAATTTAAACATGATAACATATTAAAAATTTATATTGATTAATAACGGACACCATTCAAACTATTAAAATATAATAACCACATAAAATGACTAAATTAGTGACCAATAAATGAGATTAATGACCAAAATTCGCATATAAAATGACCACAAATTGAGAGACACGTGACCAAACAATGAGATATAAATGACAAAAAAAATGACCAAAATTCGCATATCAATGACAAAAAACAGTTTTGGTGGCTAATTTATGGTCTTTTATTACACGACCAAATTTTGTCATATTCTAGTTTTTCATGTGGTCATTAATGTGGTCATATATTTGGTCATTTATTCAAATATATGGCCAAATTAATGACCAACTGACAAGCTATAAATGACCAAAATAAAAATGACCAATTTTGCTCGCGTAATAAAAGACCGTAAATTAGCCACCAACAATCGCCAAACCAAAAGTGGTCATTGATATGAAGATTTAGGTCATTTTTTTGGTCACTAATATCTCATTTTCCACTAGTGTAATAACTCACCTAGGGCCTAATTTTATGGGATAGTATAATAATGCTAGGGCCCCAAAACTATGGGGACTTTAACCCTTAAACAATAGGAGGGTTACCCATAATGTCTTTACATGAATTGTTTACATTATTGAATCTCCCGATGGGAACATCAGGGTATGAAATGACTCAATTACATTACAGATACTTCCCGGAATAAACATCAGGGTACAATACATGAAATATACAAACGAATAGATTCCTAAGTTACAAATACATCAACACTCCCTCTTAAATAGGAAGGTATTCTCTTGACACAATTTGTCAGCACTGGTATTTTTCTCTGTATTAACTAGATCATCTCGTCATCTTCATCTTCAAGTCATATTAATCTTCAAGTCATCTTCATCTTCAAGTTATCTTCATCTCAGATCTGGATCATCATTACTAGATCTGGATCATCACTTGATCTGGATCATCTCAAGGACATCATCACTGGATTTGGATCATCACTCGATCTGGATCATCACTACTAGATCATCATCATGGGTGCTATCTCATGATTCTTCTCATCACAAGAAATTCTATAGAGCCAACCCTTTTTCATGCTGGTTGTAGGCCTAACCTCCATGTAGGTCTTCTTCAGCGCTTGTATCTGACGCTAAGTCAGAAAGGCCCTAGGTATTCTTCAGTGCTTGTATCTGACGCTAAGTCAGAATGGCCCTCCGAGCACTTACATTTGACCATGAGAGGAACACATCCAACACCATGTCATAAAGGCATGCCCAACACTCACATCTGACCATGTGGGAACACATCCCACAACCCTGTCAGAAAGGCCCAACACTCACATCTGATCATGGAAGGAACACATCCAAGGACCATACCAGAAAGGCTCAGCACTCACACCCAACCATGGGAGGAACACATGTAAGAACCATATCAGAAAGGCTCAACACTTATATCTGAACATGGGAGGAACACATCTAAGAACCATATCAGAAGGGCTCAACACTTATATTTGAGCATGGGAGGAACACATCCAAGAACCATAATAGAAGGGCTCAGCACTTATATCCAGCCATGCAGGGAACACATCCCATATCCATGCTAGAAGGGCTCAGCACTTATATCCATCCATGTGGGAAACACATCTCGTATCCATGCTAGAAGGGCTCAACACTTATATATGATCATGTGGGAACACATCACACAGTCTCCTCATAATGGCTCTGCACTTACATCTCATCATGTGAGAACACATCCCACAGTCACATGAGAATGGCTCTGCACTTACATCTGATCATGTGGGAACAAATCCCACGGTCGCATTAGAATGGCCCTCAGCTCTAGGCTAAGTATTCCTGGTAACTGACCAGGTGCCTCCATTCAGAGAATGGCATTCAGGACTTATGTCTGATCATGTAGGAACCAATCCTACCATCACATCAGAATGGATCAACACTTATATCTGACATGGAAGGAACCAATCCTCTCACCATGATAAAATGGCTCAGCCCTTACATCTGACCATGGAAGGAACCAATCCTCTCACCATGTCAGAATGGCTCACGGACTCATTACTTCCCCTTGGAGGGAACCTTGATCTGGAGAACACTAAGCTTCTCCTTGAAGTACTCAAACTTCACTATGGCTAATGGCTTCGTCAACACATTAGCTATCTGTTCGTCCGTCGCAACATACTGGAGCTTCACTGCTCCTCTTTGCACCATATCCCTAATATAGTGATATTTGATCTCGATATGCTTTGACTTGTCATGGAACACTGGGTTCTCCGACAACTACACACAAATATGGTTGTCATATTATATACAAGTAGCATCTAAATGGAGATCAAATAAAGCAGACAATAGCTTCCTCGACCATACTTCCTCACAACTAGATAAACAAGCTGCGACATACTCTACTTCAGCTGTACTCAATGCCATGCAAGACTGTTTCCTGCTAAACCAAGAGATCACACCTGATCCCATACTGAAGCAACACCCTTAGGTTCTCTTTCTATCGATGGCACTACCTACCCAATCTAAATCAACATAACCTTCCAGGTTAATCTTCTGATTTGTCTCATAATTGAGCCCATAATCAACTGTACCCTTTAGGTACCTCAGAATATGCTTTGCAACAATTAAGTGAACATGTCTCGGATCCGTTAGGTACTGGCTCAAGGTGTTCACAACAAAGCAAATATATGGTCTCGTATTCGTCAAGTAAATCAAGGAATAAATCATCTGACAATACATCATGGAATCAACCGTCTCTGATGAAGCAACACTCAATAGCTTTAGGTTTGATGCCATAGGTGTGGTCATGGCCTTGCAGTCCATCATCTTGAACCTCTTCAGGATCTCTACTACATAGTTTCCTTATCCCAAGGATATTTTGCCACACCTCCATGCCATCATATCCAAGTCCTTCATCTCGAACTTAGTAGCAAGTCTCCTTCTTGCAACTTTAATGAGTTCCTCTTTTCTGTCAGGAACAAGTCATCGACATATAACAAGAGCATCACTGGTCTTCCGTCTTCAACCTTGAAGCAAAGGTTGGAATCCATTTTACTCATTAGAGGAAATTTCAATTTAAAATGGGCCTTCCAAACATAATACAAATTCCATGTCATCATGTATTAGCCAATCAAATTATTTAAAATTAAAAAAGGGAGCACCTCTTAAACAATTTTTTAATATAAATTTGGGGATAGGTATCATAAAAAAAACCTACTTTTTTTGTTCATATTTTTGACATATTTGCCTGTGTTTTTACTCAAATTTCGATTGGGAGATCTCACTGGATGTGGAATTAATTTCTACATCCAACGAGTACCCACTCGACATACTTTTGATGGGCCCCTCTACCCCGAAAAAAGAAATACCTGAAAAAATGTGATGATGATGTCATTATCAGGTGATTTTAGGTGTTTCTATTTTTGGGGTAGCGGGGCCTTTCAAAAGTATTCCAAGTGGGTACTCATTGGATGCATAATTTAATTACACATCCAATGAGCTCTCCTGATTGAAATTTGAGTAAAAACACATGGAGATATGTCAAAAATACAAACAAAAAAGTAGTTTTTTCTTTTCTTCCTCCAAAATTAATAAATGATATTTTATTATTTTAATTATTATTTTATTAATTTTTCTCAGGAGGCCCATTTTGAGTTGAAATTTCCTCTAATTCTTAGTAAATCCTAGATTCATCAGTAATCTGTCCATCCTGTTGTACCATGTCAAACCTCAGGATCTTCTGCAGTCACTCCCTCTGAAGCGAAGCATCATTCTCCCTTTGTCTTCCGTACTCTATGCACTGAAACATTATGTACTGGAGTGACAAGTAGCTTCCTCTGCTACTAATATTCTATGCATCCATCTAGGATCACTAGATACCAAGATCCTCTATCTTGAACTTTTTCAAAAGTTCTTCTCGCACCCATCTGTGAG
The DNA here is from genome assembly GCA_001517045.1 of Pseudotsuga menziesii. Lineage (NCBI taxonomy): Eukaryota > Viridiplantae > Streptophyta > Pinopsida > Pinales > Pinaceae > Pseudotsuga > Pseudotsuga menziesii. The sequence continues at coordinate 83,802 of LPNX010855075.1, forward strand.
CTTGTCATCCTTTATAGGATTTCATCTTCAACCTTGTAGCAAAGGTTAAGATTTTAATCAAGCTCATCATGTATGTTTTATCCCATGGGTGTCTTCTCAACTCATACAAGGCCTTATTTCATTTTCACACATGATTCTACCCGTCATGTGTCTCAACTTACAGTGGCTGCAATTGTCTCTTCGTATTCTATGTCTTCTTTCTGTGAGAAGCCTTGTGCTACGAATCTTGCGTTGTATCCCACGACGTTTCCATCTATGAAATTCCCTTCATTTCTTGATACTGCATCCTAGACATCATCCATATTTAACTGTCGTCACTTGTTCTTTGGAACAAGTCTCATCCTTCTTTGCTTGTAGGCGATTTTACGCGATCTTTCCTACAAGTCAAATGCATTAGTTGTATGGTTAGAAACATTTCATAAGGCATATTCATAATGGAAAATTCTTATGCATAAATATATAATCATGCAACTATTTTAGCCAATACAACATTCATCCATATCTCACGAAACGTTTCTAGATGCCTTCCATCTCTACCAGGACAACATTGAGATTGTGCACTAATCCAATATGTCAGCAAAGAGGTTTCATTCTAGATAAGTAGCAATGGAGAGTTGTATAGCACCATGAGCTACTTACCCATCACATGCGTATTAGTAGTATATTGTCATTAATGCAAACATTCTATCATGCATAATACATCAACTAAATATACACAAATGCATAACAAAACAATATCATGAAATGACAATTGAATACTTATCTTTATTTGTTTCATGGGTAGACTCCTTCTCGAGCCTTCAGCTTCATCCTCTTATTCATTCATAATAGCATCGTTTCTTATCCAAATGCTAAGATGGATAAGAGGTTCTTCAAGAGTTGACTTCTTCATATTCCTCATTACTTGGGGGATCTTCTTTGGATGGTGAGAGCTTGATCCTCAGTTGCTCCCATCTTCTTTTCTCTTATCATTAGTTGAGCTTTTTCTTGTGTGTTCTCTTCTCAGAGTCTGCTGAAGGTAATCACTTCCTTCTGGCACACATTCCTCGCATGAATAAATCCCATGATCCTGGAAGGCCTTTAAAGGTGGTTATCACCACTTCTGCATTCTTCACTTCTTCTTTTACCGCTTCAATTTGTTCTTTGAATTGAGAGAGCCTTATAAACTATGACTGTATGGTCTTTGCATTCTGGATCTTCACATTCTTTAACTGTTTTCTCAAAGTCATCTTCCGATTTATGTTCTTCCCTTCAAATAGCTTGGTCAAGGAATCAACCATCTCTTTCGGTGTCTTTAGGGAAGACACTTGTGGTATAAGGTGATTCGTGATTGAATCAACAATGATCTTTTTGGCCTTGACCAAGTTCTTTTGGTGTAAGGATTTTATCCTCATCCCCATCTAGAACTGGAACCTCTCTTCTTATGTAGGTGTCCAATTCATTTTCTTCAGAGAGATCATATACTTCCATGATTGGAATTTTTCAACTTCAACAAGCTTATCATCAAGATTATGTGGTAGATCACTTTGAAATGAGAACCTCAAATGAAAATAGAAAAAGATTAGATCTTACCGATTTGAGGTGTCCGTCCTGGTTCCAGAGCTGGATGATCTAGGGTTTGTCATAGAAACCCTAATTTTCAAAACTTGGAATCTTTAAGATCTTATTGGATAGAAATATATATCTCTTCAAGGTGAGCTGTCCAATGTACTCTTTTTCTGAAAACATTGGAGGGAAGTTCCCGGAACAGGAAACCCTAGTTTACCAATTTCTTCTGCAGAACTACCTGCAACTGTTTCTGCGGTATATTTGAAATTACTACTCCTTTGTGTTTGAAAATTTGCACTGAGGTAGAATCACTTGGACTTGTTCGAAAAACATATATTTTATCAGAATTGGTTTTATCAATTGGGACGTATGAACATTTTCTCAAGCTGACCTGGTTCAGGACTGTTCAACATAGCGAAGTTGTAAGGACTGTCACGTGTCACTGGTTCATCTTCTGGGTTTGAAATTTGGACCATTGAAAGTAAATTTTGTTCCCTTACTGGAACATATTCATAAATTTCATTTTGACCTTTGTAGCCCGAGATATAGCAATTCTCCCTAGGTGTCCTATTTGAGGATGAATCCTGGGAGAGACTGGAACCCTAATTTAAAGGAATCATATCTCATAGAATATAGGGAATATGAGGCTAAAATTTGGACACTGTGTAAAATAGGATTTTATCTTTGGCATGTGAAAGTTTTAGCTATTTATCCTTCTCCAATCCTGATATATAGCGAATGTACCAAAACTTATCAGTTTTTGTATTTTAGGGTTTTTCCGGTGCGAGGGTCAAACTAGGGTTTGACTTTCTTGGAGTTATACCCAACCAAAAATATTGACCCATGTCTCTAAACTTTGATTTTGATGAGGAGATAAATCCTATGCTAGGATCGCTCAAACATTCCTCTTCTATAAGAAGCCCTAATTTCCCGCACCAAAAAACTGAAAATGCTCGGAATCGAATTCCTCTTCGACAGAAAGATGCGACCTTCAATGGAGAGTCGTCCTAGCATACTTTTGCTGATGGATTATGGAGAGAGACCCAAAAATTAAGAAGCCCTAGCTTCTGTAGCTGCACAATGTCTTCTGCTCAGGTTAGCTCTGATACCATGTTAGATTTTTATCATTTAAGCAATATTATCTTAGGATTTTTAACTGAGAGAATAACATGCACATCAATAAACACAAGAAATAAGAGACACAAAGAATTTTCCTCGGGGAAACCATAAAGGAGAAAACCCCGCAACTTCCTCAGAGATACAATCAACACCAAAAGAAAAACTCGAAAACATAAAGATGATCTCTCGACAGTAGTAGTCTCTCTCTCTGATCCCAGCTTCTCCTCTCTCACTCATGTACCCCAGTGAGTGAGTGTGTATGTATGAAAAATAGAGAGGCTCACTCTCTATTTATATTCTTTCATTCACTTGATGTCCACTTCATCATGTCAGCCTAACTTAACAATTACTTTACTAGTGCCAACATCTCTAGGAGAGTCTAATAACCCTAGTGCCCCACAACTGTGGGGACTTTTCCCGTCCGATCAACAAGGAGGATTAACCTTAACACAATGGTGGGGACTATTTCATCGACTTACAATAACTCACCTATGGTTGATTTCTCTAGGATAGTCTAATAACCCTAGGGCCCCACAACTGCAGTGACTTTAACCCTTGAACAATAGGAGGGTTACCCACAATGACTTTACATGACTTGTTTATATTATTAAATCTCCTGATGGGAACATCAGGGTATGGCATGACTCAATTACATTACAGATAATTCCCGGAATAAACATCGGGGTACAATACATGAAATATATAAGTGAATACATTCCGAAGTTACAAATACATCAACAAATCTACATGATTTTGGGGCTCTCCTCAAGGAGATATTTCTTCCGATTATAAAAATGAAAGTTATAAAAAAGGATCGTAACTTGGTCAAGTTGTACTCGAAGTTTTATTATAACATGTTTTTGGAATTGGAAATGCCATTCTGGTTCCACCCTCGCAATCAGAACAGAAAACTGGGTATTTTTGGGATTTCTTTTGGTAATAAAAACAACAGTTATACAAAAGGGCCATAACTTGGTCATTTTTTACCGGTTGTTTTATTATAACCTATTTTTGGAATTGTAACAACCATTCTGGATTCATCTATGTGACCAAAATAGAAAACTGGCATTTCTGGGCTTTCTTTTGGTAATAAAAATGGCAGTTATAAAAAATAGTCGTAACTTGGTCATTTTTTACCGGTTGTTTTATTATAACCTATTTTTGGAATTGGAACAACCATTCTGGATCCACGCACATGACCAAAATAAAAAACTAGGCATTTCTGGACTTTTTTTGGGAACAAAAAAGACAATTATAAAAAAGACCGTTACTTTGTCATTTCTTATCGGATTTTTTATGATAACCTATTTTTGGAATTGGAATAGCCATTCTGGATCCACCAACGCAACCAGAACAGAAGACTAGGCTTTTCTAAGCACATTTTGTTCATAGGGTTGTAAGTGAAAGTTTCTCCTCTTTTCCTTACTGTGTTTCTAACTGTGCTTTTGTAGATTCAAATCAGTAAAGTGTAACTATTTTCAAGTTCTTCACTATTTTTTGTCATTTTTCAGTATTAGGGTTTCTTATTTTTGACAAAATTTCACTCATTATGACTTTCGAAGTAGCTTATGTTCCTCAATTAGTTGGTTCTGTTAGGATTATTAATCCTCCCTTCTCCAATTTGGTCATATGTCTAAATCAGGAGTCATGTCTAAATCGGGAGTCCACCTAGTCAATTTTTCGTCACTAGCACCATCAAGTCCACTTGGCCTAATTAGGGCACATCTTCCAGTTACTAAAGTGCGGGGAACACTAATTAAGGCCTACTGCCACTGATTACACTTGCATGCATCAGTTTGGGAGCCTCCTAGATCAATTCCTACATTTTAGGAGGCATTGGGAGTGTCGACACCAATCTTCAGTAGTTGAGTTCAGTTACTGACTAGTCAAGCTGAGTTAGGAGCAAGTTACATTTAGTTCTAGTCCTCTACATTCAGTTAGCGCTAGGTTTGCATGGCTACATGTAGGAGAGGCGCATTTCTCACCTACCACAGTCAGTTAGCCTCAGTCAACATTGAAGTAGACACTTGAGTTGTGTTTTAAAACTCCGTTGAACTCTAGTAATGGTTTAGACAAGGTCAGTTAACTATTGAGTCCTCTGATAGTGCTTTAGACAAGGTCCTAGTTACCTACAGTCAAGTAGAGTCTAATCAATTCAAATTTCCTCATGTGGATTTGAATTGCATGTGGCTATTTAAGCCATTGTACTTCATTGTAATTACTATCTAATTACTCTTTGACTAATGAGAAGCATTCAGAATTGCAAGCCATTTTTGCACTGTTTCATTCTTCAATAACTAAGTAAATTGTGTGATCTAACTTGTGAGTAGTGTGTTTGTCCACAGATCTATGTGCTCAATTTAATATGATATCAGAGGCTCAGTAGACAAGGCACTTCTCCTCCTTAGATCTCCTACTGGATCATTTTTGAGCAAAATTGCTTCTTCCAGCTCTCCACCAGAAGCAAAAGGTTTACCACTTAATACCCAAAGTTAAGGAATTGTTGATCAAGATTGCTTGATAAACTATGCTGGGTGTGATGAAAACTTGAAATATGTAGGCTGTTTGACCTTACGATGCCCCTTTTGTGTTTTTGTAGGTAGAACTTCGAATGGCTTCATCAATTCTGAATTCATCAGTTCCTCTTCTCACCCTATTCACAAACTATTCAAACTGGAAGATGAGGATGATTGCATCTCTGAAGAGACAAGATCTCTATGAGGTGTCTATTGGACTTGGTTGAGAATCCTTTGAGAGAAAGGATTACTAGCTAAATGAATGTGATGCAGCTTATGGAATAATGTGTATGGCCATTTCTCCTAGCATGTGCTACTTCGAAAGATCTGTTAAAAACCCAAAGTATCTCTGGAAAATATTGGACAGAACCTTTTGAATGATTGATGAGGATCATAATATCACTTTTGAGAGCACATCCAGCACCATAAGCATCCTTGATCCAAAAATCTCGACCTCCACTCTCTCTGATGAAGTTGTTCAAGATGAAGAAGAAGCAGAAGCTTCTACACAGTTAATTCGAATTGAAGACAGTCTCATTGCAGTGACTCCTTTTCCTGATGCTCCAGAAGTTTATGAGATATTTTATATCTCATATCCTCATATGGATGAAATAGAATAAGACATTTGAATCTCTAATATTGAAGAAAAATACTACTGCACTTCCATGCTAACATTCACCGGTGATTTTCCTTTGAATTCTGTGCAAAATTTGCCAGTAATTGCTTCCGAAAGTGAAGAGAAATTTGATTTTTCTCCCTTTAATGTTGCTGATGGTGTGAAAATATGTAACACCTTGGATATTTTGGAAGAAATATCATATTACCAGAGTGATCCATTTGCTCCCCTTGATCTAGATCTTCCAGCAAATTCCTGCATGATTGCTTGCACCAAAATTCAGAATTTTGAAGAAGAAGAAAATTGTGCATCCATCGTCTCAGTTGACCAGTTTTTTGGATATGATATGAACCTTATTGGATATGATATGATATTATTTAAATCTGTCTGATATTACTTGGTTTAATATTTCAAATTCATAATCTTTCAATACTGCTTGCGGTTGTTCTCATCAACGGTGTGAAGAAACAAGTACCGCAAGTCTCCTACAAAACTGCTGCTGGGGATTTGACTTCGTTTCATAGTTTTGTATCTATTGTGAAGCTATTTAGATCTAATTTAATTTCTAATATGACATTATTTGGTTCAGATTTTAAAATCCAAGAGCTTCAAGTCATGCTTGTAGCTGCTCTCACCAATTCTGGTGTGAACAATCAAGTACCGCAATTCTTCCTCAAAATTGTTGCTGGGGATTTGGTGTTAGTTTCCTCTTATGAGGTTACTGATATTTTATTTTGTGATTCATTATATATTTTAGAAGCTATATCAGACTATGGAACTCAATCATTCGCTCTCAACAGTCCCAGGGATTCTATACCTTTGGTCACATGCTCAACTTCTCACAGAACTAGTAAAGAGGAAGATTTTCTGCATCCGCCTGGACAGTTGCTCCTAACAGTTGGGGATATTTTTACCACTCATGGTTTGTTGTTTATGGCTGCAACATATCAGTTTATTGATTTTTTTTCACATGTTCTAAATCCTCAAGAATCTTTTCTCACTTATCAATTTAGTTTAGTTGCTCTACATGGGTCGAGTCTTCATTAGGCAACTATCTATATTTATGATTTAGTTGAGCATATCATTATTCTTCCAAAGATGAAGATTCCTCTAGAAATAATGATGGAGAGGTTCACATGCCAGGCCCCAGGATACCTGTGCACACAAGAACCATATTGATCATGATTCGACCTGCTTAATTAGAGAGGGGGATTTTTTCCCATGTGGTTTTTTCCCTAGCTCCTTGTATTGAGCAGTTACTTTACTTTACTTGATGTAATGGCTGACCTATGGTCTTAGTTACCAGGGCCCATAGATTGTCCAAGTTAGCATTCATTGGGGGGGTGTTAGGATTATTAATCCTCCATTGTCCAATTTGGTCATATGTCTAAATCAGGAGTCATGTCTAAATCGGGAGTCCACCCAGTCTATTTTTATTCACTAGCACCATTGGGTCCACTTGGCCTAATTGGGGCACATGTTCTAGTTACTAATGTGTGGGGAACACTAATTAAGGTCTACTACCATTGATTTCACTTGCACTTTCATGCATTAGTTTGGGAGCCTCCTAGATCAATTCCTACAATTTAGGAGCCACTGGGAGTGTCGACACCAACCTTCAAAAGTTGAGTTCAGTTAGTGACTAGTCAAGCTGAGTTAGGATTCAATTACATTCAGTTCTACTCCTCTACATTCAGTTAGAGCTAGGTTTGCATGGCTGCATGCAGGAGAGGCGCATTTCTCACCTACCACAGTTAGTTAGCCTCAGTCAACACTGAAGTAGACACTTGAGTTGTGTTTTAGAACTCCGTTGAACTCGGGTAATGGTTTAGACAAGGTTAGTTATCTATTGAGTCTTCCAACAATGATTTAGACAAGGTATTAGTTACCTACAGTCAAGTAAAGTCTAATCAATTCAAATTTCCTCATGTGGATTTGAATTTCATGTGTCTATTTAAGCCATTGTACTTCATTGTAATTACTATCTAATTACTCTTTGATTAATGAAAAACATTCATAGCTGCAACCCATTTTTGCATTGTTTCATTCTTCAATAACTAAGTAAATTGTGTGATCTATCTTGTGAGTTGTGTGTTTGTCCATAGATATGTGTGTTCAATTTAATAGGTTCTAACTATCTTTCCTAGAAGAGAAAGATGATTGATGTTCTCAAGAGTAAGAACATTTGGAGGCTAGTTAATGCTGAACACAAGACACCTACTATTGTTGATGATTTGACTATATGGGAAGCTAAAAGTGATCAGGCAAGGGGGCTCATTCGTCAAACTATTGCAGATAGTCATCAAGTAAGTATTGAGGCAAAAGACATTCTGGTTCAGGTATGGCAAATTATTTCCTCTTTATTTGATAAATCTGATGATGTTTCTGCATATTATCTTGAAAAGAAGATATTTGACCTCAAACCTGCTGACTTTGAAAGAGTTGAGTTATATCTTGCTGAATTGAAAACTTTAAATGATAAATTAAATAGTTGTGGTAAAGATTACAAGAAAACTGACACTGCTCTTATTATTTTTGTAGAACATAAAATGCCATCTTGTTTTGATATGCTTATCCAAACTAGGAATAGAGCTCTAGAATTGTATCAAAGTACTACGAAGCAAACTTTTGATGATTTTTTTAAAGGATTGATCAATGAGAAAGAAAGGTTAATTGTTTTAGGACAAATCACACATAATAAAGATCTAACTACACTTAATAAGCATCATAAGAAATTTTTTAAGAATGCTAAAGGTTCTAATCCTTCTAATACTAATTCTAGACATGCTTCTCATGCTTCTAATGGAAATAGTAAACATAAGAAAGTATATGATCCTTGTAAACATTATGGTAAAACTAACCATCCTGAAAAGAATTGTTTTAAAGCAAAATGTTTAATGGCTAAAGCTAAAAAGAAAACTTCTCATGACTCTCAAGTAGCTTTATTTTCATATGTTGTTTTTCCTAATAATTCTTCTTCTAACGTGGAATGGATAATGGATTTTGGTGCATCTCAACATATGACTGGTGATGCTTATTTATTTACTTATGATGACAATTGTAAACACATATCTCAGAAAGTTTCTATAGGTGATGGTAAACAACTTTTCGTAATTGGTTCCGGTAATGTTAATGTTACTAATGGTTAATTGGAAGATGTTTTTCATATTGAACACATGCCCATTAATTTACTTTCTATTTATCGTTCTTGTCAAAAAGGGTTTAAATTTGAAGCATGTCCTGACAAATATGTTCTTAAAGATATCAAACAAAATTTCAAAGTAGTATCTTCTGGTCATGTTGATCATACTGCTGGTCTATATAAATTTGTTGGTTTTAACTCAACTAAAAGACAACCTTTTTATTCCTATGTTTCCCACGTTGATGAACAAAGTAAATTATGGCATGAAATATTAGGTCATTGGAATTATGGTAAAATGCAGTTGTTAACTAAAATGGTACATGGCTTGCCTCATATTTCTTCTACTAACAGTGTTTGTGAAGGTTCTATTCTTGGTAAACATCATAGAGAAATGTTTGAGAAACGTAAACCTTGGCATGCTAAAGAACCTTTGCAATTAATTCATAATGACATTTGTGGTCCTCTTGAAGTTCCCTCTTTATGTCGTACAGTATATTTTCTTACTTTTATTGATGACTTTAGTAGAAAATCATGGGTTTATTTCTTGAAAAAAAAAAGTGAAGTTTTTTCAATCACTACTACATTTCGATCCAAAATCTGACAGAAAAATCCGACGGCGCGTGGATTTCTCTTTTTAAACTTACCAAAAATCACAAATATACATTTTTTTTTGTAAATGTGGCCACACGCGTCGGTTAAGCGACAAATATTCTCATAATCGTCGCTTAACCGACGGGGCGTTGGTCAAAAAGGTCATCCAAACAACCAAAGAAAGCCAAAAGTCACATAGGGCATGGAATCGTTACTTAACCGACGTCGCGTTAGTCAGGGAAAAAGCCAAAAGTCACATAGGGCGCGCGGGAACCATCCATTTTCTCACTGGATTATATTCTTCTTCTTTTCATTTTGTATGTATGCGATCCTATGCAGAATTCAACTTGAAAATATAACTAGCAGAGCCTCATTTACACCCAGTATGATATGCGCCGAACCCATCTTGATATGTTGGTCATTTGTGTTCATTTGAGGTATGCATCCTCGAGCATCACAACCTTGAGGTGAATATGAAATGAGACCCTGGTTTAGAGGGTTTCGGGGTAGTTACTATCCATTTTCTCGTTGGTTTCTATTTTTTGGTCCTTTTCTTCCTTACATCTTGTATGTATGGGATCCCTACAGAATTCATCTTGAAATTGTAAATAGCAGTGTCTCATTAAAACCCGGGGATGATATGCACCGAACCCATCTTTGTTTTTTGGAAATTTGTGTTAATTTGAGATATGCATCCTCGAGTTTCACAACCTTGAGCTGCATTTGAAATGAGACCCTGTTTTAGATGGGTTCGGAGGCTGGGCCAGTTACCATCCATTTTCTGATGGCAGTGAGGGCAAATTTGCATCCCACAACACTCCTCCAGGATATTGTTGCTGTGGAAGCTCAGCTTGGGGAGCCATTATGTGATGACGGCCCTATCCTTGGCATTGAATTTGATCAACTTCCCCGTGGTTATTTTGGGTCACCTATGGGTATTTGTTTCCCGTCTTCTATGTTTTTTAACATCTGAATGAGGTCTAATTCCTGTATGTCACTTGATGTTTTCTACTGACAGAAATCTGATTCTCTTTAACTTTGGGCTACTATCTGTTAATGCCTGGTTAATGTTTATGAAACATTCTTGGTAAATGATAGTTTAATACCAAATTCGTAGGAGAGCGAGCATCCATTGTATGTATACCATAATCGGGGATCTTCCTTGGTCTAGGACCTAAGTCATTGACATTCAATGATATTGGTTGTGTTGATGTTTTCAGCTATTTTTTAGGTTTAGCATGGGTTATTGGTGAAATATATTCAACTGAAGCTTTTTTATCTTGGGGGTACAATGCCTGGCTCAGATTAGTTTTGAGAAATAAAAACTAGCCCCACATCTGTGCTTTTCTTATAGCAGAAGTTACCTGGGAATTTATTGATCTTCAACAATTTTGACAAAGTATTGAAGCTATGCCCTTGGAGAATAGAAAGAAAGATCATTATTGCAAAGGAGGATTTTTACTTTTGCTAGAACCTAATTCTTTGAAATTGCTTATGGTTTTGCATCTATGGGGTTGCATGTTTGGGTGGATAGATAAATAGAGTAATTCTGGCTCTTCTTAGGCAATCCCACTATATGTGGGAGTATTGTATGCCTTCTCCATCTCTGACTATTTATCAAATCCCTCTGTCATGTGGCAATAAGATTTGAGCATTGAACTTGTGGCCTTTCAATTTAGCTCTCATTGTTTTCTCTTGCTAACATATAAGAAACAAAAAATAAATTTATTGTAGAATTATACCAGATCCCATTTTCATGCTAGTTGGGATTGTCTATCATTCTATGTTTTTTATTTGTTGTCTTTTATTTAATTCTTTAATTACAAAAGTTTCACTTTATATTAAAAAAGAAAATACAGAATACATTCTTCAAGCGCTGAAGCACAGTCCATCATCATAAAGACTCTTAAAACTCTAAAGACTGTTGACGCTGACTGGCCATTTCCTGCTAGCATCTCACAATATAAGACTCTTTTTCCATTGACACCCTCTAGATGTCTCATATATCTCTGACTTAATACAGTCTTCCTTTCAAGATACGATACCTAATAAAGTCATTGCCTAATATAGCCAAAAAAAATAAATATAACCAAAGTTTCACCCTAGACTCAGAAACAACCCCATCTACATGCTTTTCCAGCCAGAGAAACCCTGGTGTCAGATCCAAACTTGTTTAGAAAGAGTATCATCTGCCGTGTTCAACTCCTTGTAAGTATGATTATAAATTTATATGTGATCATCTGAAACTATGGAATTTTCGTACGATTGAGTTACCAGTGGTCGCAGATTCACATTGTGTATTTCTTGAAGTTTCAACAATTTAATCACAAGAAGATAGTCTCCAAATACTTGAAGTGTGTACACCGTTGGACATAGCCACCTCTAAAAAGGATCTTACTGCCATTAGTTCTGCTAGATTGTTGGAACCACTGCCCAGATTAGCTTTAAAATTTGAAATAATAACAATCCTTCAAGTATAATAAACCCTCCAGCCTAGATATGTTTTCTGCCCTTTGACAGGTGCTGTCAAAAAAAACCCAAGGGCAGGTCTTATTAATGATTAATTTGTCCACTTGATGAGGGATCCTCATCTGAGTGATTTCCTTAAAGTACTGGAACAAAGCAGTTACTTGAGGTATGACTTGGAAGGTGGGCACCTGTTTGTCTTTGAATAATGATGCATTATGAGCTATCCAAATGCCCCAGAGAACTAGAAAAGGAATAGTCCTCTAGCTTCTTCAGATTTAATCTATGAAACAACTGAAATAGACAATTTTCTACAGTAGCACCAGCCCAGATATTAGGAACATCAATCCACCAAGGAATATCTGCCCAAACTTGTCTAGTAAATGAGCAGTCGATAGCTAGGTGTGTGTTTATTTCCTCAATGTTCTTACATAAAAAACACATTCTAGGACCCTATCTTCTCTGAAATAATTCCCAGATCAAAACTCTATCATTTAAGGCTAACCACATATGAAGAATTGTTTTCTCGAGAGCCCTTACCTTCCATATTTTTGACCACCACCATTTAATCTCTCGCTATTTTTCAAACCTAAGAGCACTGTAGCCCAACCTAACTGTATAAGAACCTCCAGTTTTGTTCACTGACCAGGCCAGTTCATCACTAGTGTGAACTTTTCTCAACTCCTCTATATAGTTATCGCATAGGATAGCTGATTCCCCTCCTAACCTCAGCACTGTAGCTTGTCTTCCACCCCTGGTGCCAAAGATCTGCTATGTATCCATCCATCACTTGATTTAAAGTGAAAATCCTCAACTCCTGGAGATTTTGTATCAAATCGTCAGGTTAAAAAATGCTATTCCTGTGTTCCACAATAGCATTTGCACTCACTCTAATCAGTTTACCATTATTAACTCTTCAAGCAAGGAACTTACCAGTGATGGTAAAAGCTAGGGCCAATGCTTTCCACTGATTAGGAACATTCTTGATAGATTTCTTGCCACTTCCAATCTAATCTAGTATAGTTCGTAGGCCCTGGAGCATTGTACTTTTGAACAATATTTCTCTGCCACAAACCATCTTTAGTTATAAAGTTCCACAAACTCTTTGCAGCCAATGCTGTTCCAAATAAATGTATATGTTTTAAGCCCCAACCTCCCTCACCTTTAGGCCCATCAAGTGTCTTGCACTTTGCAAGATGATACCCCTCCTATTCAGTAGGAATTATTATTATTTTTCTCTCATTTCCAACACCCCCTTGGGAGTGTGAACTAAAGTATTCCATTTCATAGGAATTGCCTCAATTACAGACGTGGCCAAAATCAACCTCCTTCCTCTGGAGAGCCACCTATTACACCAAAACCAGATTCTTCTTTCCATCCTCCCTAAAAGTCACTACCAGTTCTGTTTGTAGTATCCATTTGGTTTCAAAGTGAATCCAGATTCTCTTGTGTATCTTGTTCACTGTGCATGAATCATTATTTATTTATTAGGTGAGTAGGTAATTTCCATTGAAATGAAAATAATGTTCAAGATTGTATGCAAAGCAAAGAACTGTCAAATCTATCCATAACAGTGTTTTATTTGGAGACATGGAAATTTGTTTAAGGGTTGAATAGCACTGAAGATTCACTTTGCATGTTTATTTTCTATTTGAAGCTTTACCATGTATTTATATTCTAGTAACCACTTGTGCATGTCAGCAGGGAGTTCACCCACTTTCTCCAATTCAGGCAGTATGTTCTCTACATCAACCACTGCTGCTGCAACTTCTGTGGGCTTCCCATTATTTGGTGGTTCTATCTCTGAGACAAATGGTATGGATTCAATTCCATTTTCGTTTTCTAGAAAGAGCAGTGCTGCATCTGCTATTGCAAAGATGGATGCTACTCCTAAGTCTTTTGAACAAGCAAATTTCCCTTTTGTTCATCTTTGTATTCTTCTCTGGCCCTGAAGACAACCAAATTAGAGGTAGATTTGTCGTCTGCAAAATCAAGACAGAAATATACCAGTCTGTATTGTCTTCAGTTTCTCATTTTTTACTAGCCATAAGCAAGCGATTCATTTTCATGTTCAAATACATTGTCTTGTTTGTCGAATTGGGTGTACTGTGTGTGGTTGAGAGGAGAATGTGAAACCCCAATTGTCACATGTTTGCTCTTTGCGATTCAATTGTGGATTGATATTTTCGTGAGACAATTGTTGATGAGGGATGGCAATATACCATCAATCTCACTCTTACATACAGGCTCATGGGTGGGATGAATTGTTTTCCAAAGAAAATTGTTGCTGATGTTACCAAGAAGTTGTAGTCGGGACCCTTGCTGATTTTTTGTTGATGCCAAAATTTTCAACTCAATTCAGTGCTATCAGAAATGGACCTAAGTTGGCGAAATCGACTGGTCTGATTGGTTTATGGGCTATACCAGTCCAGTTCAAGGTGTCACTCCTGAAAACACTAGTTAGTAGTTTCATATGGAACTGGACATTAAGCTTCATATTGGTTGGTTCCAAAATAACTTAAATACTCCAGGACCTATTTTAAAATACTTTTATTGTCATCATAGATAGGTTTTTGATAAATTAATATATATGTTGAAAATTAAAAAAGAATTATTTGTGTAGTCTTCTCAATGAGAATGTTCTAGAGAAGAGACCCAGTTGTAGTTAGTCTGGTCTGGGGCTGGTTGGTATTGTGTTTTGTTATTCCTTGAGTTAGAGTTCACTATTTTTAAGCAATTCACTATGTGTGCATTTCATCTTTTATAAATAGTTCACTATTTATGCAACATTATGATAATGCATTTGAAAATTAATTCACTATGTTAACATCTGCTGTATTATTTGATAAGTAATCACTGGGTGCATCCATCTTTGTGAAAATGCATTTTGGATATGTTACAGTCCAACTTTCTCTTTGTGCATATGGATAATAGTCCAACAACTGGCAGTGTCTCAACAACAGTGGTAGATAAGCAACGTCTAGCGAAAGCTTCTCTTGCTTATAACTGTAAGAGGTGAGAAAGTATAAATGTTTTTTTGAAATCAGTGAATGCAATTCTGCTGTATGCTTCTCCACCTTTGGACTGGTTGATTCTTCATGATAGATATGAATCCATTGTTGAGCCTGTTAGTTTCATTTTTTGAAGCAAATAAAATTATGGTCTCTTTGGGAGTAATATTCTGATTATAATAAAATATTGTACTTGAATCTGTTAGGAGTCATGATCCTAATGGATGTTATGGTATGGCAGTAGAGCCAATATAATGCGTCAAATATTAAGTAAGGCGCATCCTAGAGCTGGGCCTGCATGAGTATTGAGTGACAATTACTATATATAAGAGACTATTATAGTCAGTATTTATTACACACATTGGCATATGATCATTGTATATGGATATATTTGGGGTTAGTTGATTCTTGTGGGCTATCTTTAGTGGCTGAGTGCTATGAGCATCAGGTAGGATGTGTTAGGGAAGATTCTTGGGGTTGTCTGGCTCTGTTACAGGCCTCATTCTATATCCCTACCGGGTCAAATACTGTAATTAATGCTTAAGGTTTGCAATGAGAACCATCCATGAATTCTGGGAAGTCCCTGAGAATTACCCTGCAAGGTGTTAGAAACAAATTGGTCTATTGGGAGTTTTAATATCTTAGGGTTATTGTTGAACGCCTATATTTGGTGTCTTAAGTATTTATCACGTGGTTTTGGAGATTTATGTTTATAAGATTCTGAGTTCAGTTGTATTTACTATTTTGGATGTTAATTTATTGTTAGAGAAGACTGGCTTTTTGCATTATGTGATTTATTTTGATGGCATTTGTTTATTTTATGCAGTTCAATATTTCGAAAAATGTTTCAAGAGTATGTGGAGAAGTATTCTGAACAACAAAAAGATAAAAACATGAAGTCTGAATAGACATCAAATAATGGGGATGCAAAATCTTCCACAACTGTTGGTCAGGAGCAATCACAGGGGATCAGACACAATGACAAAGAGACAGTACAGAAAGGACTGAAGCATGGAGGATCAAAGAATTTCCCTACATGGCTATTGGTTCTACTAATGGCAGTTTTTGGTAGTGTAATGGCCTTGCCATTGCTTAGTCTAGACTTGACTAACCTATAAAAACAATACTTGCTGTTCTATCACTTCGTGAAAATTTGTGAGATGATGCCAGCTAATCTTCAGAGTCAACTAAGTTTAAGTTTTCTAGTGACTGGAATCTTTCAATCTGCTTTTGTAAACTTAGACTTTATACAAAATCCTATGAAACATGTGATGATTGCAATGGTTTTGTCTCTAAACAATTGTATGGTGTTGGATTTGTTACAAGCAATTGGCTTTGATTTTATTGTTAATTTATTTTGGTATGAAAGAAATACGCTGATTTCAAAGATTTCAACTGAACACTATTTTGGTGTCAATAATGGGCAGCCTGTGCTACTTTGGTTATTTTTTCTAGCAACCTTTATCTTTTGTATTATAGTAGGGCAATATGTTGGAGACCAACAATTGTGAACAAGGCGTTGGTAACTCAAAGTGGTATCTTGGTGTTGTACTCTTAACTGGGCAGTTGGTAACTCTTAACTGGATATTTCTTGGCAATTTCTGGTGGCCACTTTGTATGGATATGTCTGGGTTGACAGTGAAGCAGGAAACTTCCATACACTAATTTTTGTTGGTTACCTGTTATGGACAACGTCTTTAGATGTACGCCAAAGCCAAGCTTATGATTTGTACACTTCAAAAGATGATTCTTATACCTTTTTTAGGTGTGACTTTAAAAATATTTAAAATAGCATGGAATATAACATGTATAAACATGTATAAAATAGCAGTATGATCACTCCAAATGGTCGCTTTGCAACACACAAGAGAATCTGCATGTCTATGAGTGACTGTAAGTTGACAAGCATTTTTTCAAGTTCTTGAGTTGCTATGCATTATATCACTTAGCGTTAATATATTTGAAAAATGTGGATTTCATGCTTTGTTGTCTTATGTGTCTCAAATCATCCCGAAACATGGAATCCAATGTGGTCAGTCTCAAGGTATTTACATAGAAGGAAGCTTTGCATGTTTTATGTCTTGGGATTTTGTTTGTATATTCCTTGCCTGCTGTTATGTGAAGCCATTGAATACAGTTATAGATGTAATTGACTGACTGGTCTTGAAACTTTGGTTGCAGTATTTTGACAGGACTGCTTTCCTTTATGGTGAGTTCATTTTAAATCTTGATAATGTGCATAATATTCCATTATATTTTGCATGCATATCCTTTTTCTTGTGATTGTTAGTGAATATTTATTACAAAATGTGCTATACAGAAGGTAAACCAAAGGCCCCTTTGGCTACTTACTTTAATTTAAGGGAAAAATAACAAAATTTTACAGCCCTTTGTCACCACATCTCATATTCTTAACATACCATTTAAGTGGGGCAGATCAGACCAAGAATGAAACCTGGTCGTTGACTCAACCCTCTGTCAACCTCATCAATGAACCAAGTCTTCATTGGATTTTTCCCTATTTTACCTGACAGTGATCAAGGCTTGACTGGCCACTTCCCCAACAAATTTATCCAATTTAAGGGAAAAATAACTGAAAATTTACCGACCTTGGTCTGGGTTTTGATGCCTGATTAAAATTCCTGCTTTGTATTGATGTACAGATATTATGGTAGATGGAGATGTTGGATTAGAGGAGGATCTAAATAAAGATGTTGTAGAGGATGACATTCAGGAGGATTTGTTTGATGAACTCTATTGGCAAGTAGTAGGAGAGGTAATACCCTTCCCAGTAACTGCAATTGGGTGGTATGATTATTAAAACCCAGTGTAGGAAAGAGATCAGCCATTGCATGCTCTTCTGTGACTCCCTCATTCACATTTATAACACTGGAGGACAACTTACATTGCCGAGGCTAGAAAAAATATTCTCTGCCATTTTGATTTTTTCAAATGCATTTGAAGAATGAAAAGCCATGAGAAGAACTTCCAAATGAAATAGGGATGGAAGGCTTGCACAAACTTCTTGGATATTTAAGCACCCTGAATATGTAGCTTTCACTTTCTCAACAATAAAACCAGTGTAGCCTTTGTAGGTTTTGAGTCTTAAGGAGTCATCTCCCAAATTGGACCCTGTGGATGTCCTTATAATAAGAATGTGAGCTACAAGAACAAGAGCATCATCAGTATAAGCAAACCTCCCATCCTCTACCTTCTGAACTTGGTTTACTAGGTGTTCTTCAATTTCGATGGATAAGGCATGCCTCATAACAAGTTCATGTATCAGGTTAAAGCATGCTTTGTGAAAATGTTCAAGGAAGTGTTTTTCATAGGACATATCTGAAACACCAGCATTTAAGTGGAAGGGTAGCTTCTATTGTGAGACAAATTTGCTTCACTGTAATAATCCCAAATTGGAAAAATGCATGCTATTAATTCCAAGTCAATCTGTCTGTGTTATCTAGGATTGATAAACAGTTAGAAGGCTTCTCACATTCTCTCCATCTCAGTGAGTGCTAGAACTGAGCTCTGTTCTTATGGAGAAGATTCCATTATTTCCCTACAGTTAAAGGAAGACTGCACATGTGTCTGTGTTATCTAGGGTTGATAAACAGTAAGAAGGCTTCACAGCCTCTCCATGTCACTGGGTTCTAGAACCGAGCTGTGCAGATCTCTCCTACTCTATTTTTATGTAGTAGAGTACATAATTTCCCATATTGTTGAAGTGAGAATGAAATATGATGGCCTGCACCACATTTTTAGAAGCGTAGCCTCTTTCAAATCACCTGAGGGGACTGCTAGTAGATTTTTATTTTTATTTTTAAATACATTAATTTTAGAAAATGCTTTCTCTACCCATTAATATAGACAGTAATGACATATTGGGCCATTTGGCCAAAAAAGTGGGCTGTCACCACAAGCCAAATCATACTCTGCTAAAGACACCTTAATAACTGCGATAGCTACCAAAGAGCATAACACTTGACAAATTCAAAACCTTCGCTATACACATGTAAACAATCACTGATAAATGAAGTGAGGGAGGTTTTTGGAGTGGTAAGATAGGGTTAGATTTTATTTTTCTCTTTTTCTTTAATATATCTCTTTTTTTGAAATCGGGATCATGTCAGACACTAAAAATTTCTTGACACTAACTTGGTTGAGTCAGCAAATTAGGGTTTGACCACTTGGCCAAGTCATATAGTGAGCCAATCTATTCAGTGTCAACAAGCCAACTCAACCCTTGTTCTCACTGAGCTGAGTCAATCTGCACCTCAGGTGGGTATTTTTAAAGTATGCAGTTGATCAATATGCACCTAGGGTTCTGAATGTCCAAAAATATAAAAAATGTAGGTTAAAGAAAAACCATTGTCTCGTAGGACTCCATGGCAAAGCACCAGCTTCCTTAACATCAATATCTGATAGAGTGATCCAGCCAAGTACAAAACAATATCTTTCAAGTATAATCTCATGCACTTGGGAAGCTTCCCTATTCTGCCACACTTCCAAATGCGACAAACAACAGAATAGAGATCAGACCAATTTAAACCCAGATCTTGAAGAACTTTGTGTTCTACAATACCCCAGTTATGAACTCCACTAACGTCAATCAGTTGCTGAAAGAGATCAGCCATTCCATGCTATTCTGTGACTTCCTCATTCACATTTATAACACTTTGTACCACATGATATACCCATGATTCTAAATAGCCTGTTCCTATGGGAAGATGAAAAGTTCCTCCTATGAAAACTCTCTTTTTTGGCTATAACTTATAGTTTGACTCTTGTTTTTCCCAAATAGTTTTGATTCTTCCCTCTGTTTTTAAAATTTATTATAAAAATATTTCAATTTTCTTTTTGTGCTTGTTGTTTCCCTTCCATATTTGGATGCTGGTTTTTCAAAAATGTGGTGAATCCATATCAGGATCCGGATCTGTATCTCTATGCTGGTAACTTAGTTGTTTTCATCATTGATGTTGTGTCAATCTTCTTGATTGATATCTCATGAACTTAGATAAATGTTGCTCCAGATTGTTGAGGACATTCACCTGCAGATGAAATGCTTGTTTCACATTTTGGCATTTTGACATGGAGATTAAGTATATATATGCCTGGAACATATGATGGCATCATCTTCAGAAGTATTTTATGTATCAAGAAATTTAAAGCTCAAGCTTGCTCGAAGCCAATATTTTAGCTTAAAAACTGCTACTCAATTTACTTGCTCACATATCATGGGTGCATGCCCAAATGTCCATTCTATAAATGATTTTTTTGATGAGATACTTCTTGTTTGAAACAGTAGCAGATTCACATATACTTTTATTTGTGCCCTACTTCAAAAGATCGTTTGTAGCATCATGCTTTTTGTATCTTCTCTTCAGATGTAGTCTATGCTTTCTGTGGGGCCTTGAATCTTACACTATAAATTTTACTCAACTTTTGATTTGTTAGAAGTGTCTATAATAGTTAATTTACATTTTCTATCTTTATGCAGAGTGCAGCTTGGGGAGTGCATTAAAACTATTATTAATGCAGACTATCCAGAGCATTGGCCTGCCCTTCTTATCTAGGTCAAGCGTAATTTGCAAGATCAACAAGTATATGGTGCTTTATATGTGCTGAGAATTCTTTCAAGTAAGTATGAGTAAGTATTCTGCTGCAATATAGTGTATTGTTCTGGCTTTCATAATTACCTTCCATTCTTTATACTAAACTAATTAAAGGTTTGTCAGCATGCAAAGTATTTGTCTCAATTTTCAATACATTTTATATATACTCTTACTCTGTGTATGTCAAGGTTCAAGTTAGAGGATGAGTGAACTCCTATATATCTCATCATTGATGAGACTTTCCCACCTTTACTTAACATTTACAACTGCCTTGTTCAAATTCTGAGCCCTACGATAGAGATAGCAGAGTTGATCAAGCTCATCTGCAAAATCTTCTGGTCATCCATTTATGTATGCAAGCTGTTACTTTCAACACCCAAAAATCCTCTTTTGTATTTATATCTGAATATAGCTTATCTGATTTGGATGTTGAATTAAGGTTGATGACATTGCTGTGCAGCTAGAGGTCCCTAAGCAACTGTTTGATCCCAATGTCTTTAATGCTTGGATGGTCCTATTTTTAGCTATGCTAGAAAGGCCAGTTCCTCCCAAGGAACAACCAACTGACCCAGAGCAACGGAAGTCTTGGGAATGGTGGAAAGTAAAGAAGTGGACTGTGCATATCATGAACCACTTGTACATTCAGTGAGTTAAGGGAAGACAATTAGGATTGTGTTTCTGTATACAATAAGTTACATGGATTTAAAGGTGTTATTGGACATATAGATGTGAGTTCACAACTTTTGGTAATTGACAGAAATCCTTCTTATGATTCCGAACTTGATTCACAGGATTTGTGGTAGTAATATATGTAATATATGTAGGTGATTAGCAACATTTTCGTGGAGACTATGTCAAAATTTTAACTTAAGCATTAGCAACATCCAAAATCAGGTCTAGTTTAGTTTGGAAGTGCTTAACATCTTCTTGGAGGAACTACAATAGGTTCCTTGTTAGATATTGGGTCTCATCTCTTTTCTGAGGTAATCTTCCAATTACAATTTTCAAGATCCAATATGGATCTAAACCTCTTGTAGCTAACCCTGACTGGTTTGTGTTTACTTGGTCATCCTCCTCTGTATTTTATAGTAATGATATCAAAGTGTCCTCACCATTGTCAATAACCTCTTGAATGTGCCACATAGTTTGATTCTCATATGTTTACTCTAACCAACAATGTCTAGTTAGAACTCTCCTTATAATGTTCCTTCTTTCCCTCATAATTGTGCTCTAGGTGCTAGAAACTATCCCCAAGGTCCACTTTAAATCCATGCCTTCCTTCCACTTTAAATCTATGCCTTCCTTTTCAGTCTCGAGTTCAGGGCTTAAAACCATATTTATACAACACTATAGAGTAAAGTGATTTTTCAACCAGGTGAACTTCCTAGCTTCTAGACTAATGATTCCCTCCTGGGCTTCTTTCCCAAGTAGATTATTTGGGCTTATTTCTCACCTTACATACAAAAAAAGTCTTCTTCCTTTTCACATTATTGCTCTTTTTTTACTTAGGACTAAGCCTTTTCTTGTCTAAGTTAGGAGCTGTAGTAGTATAGAACCCACTATGTCCTATAGATGTGTCAAGTCTCCATCTATTGAGTTGAGTAAAGCTAATTTGAATAGAAAGAAAAATTCCTCCCTTCTTCTCCTTGTGCCATGAATTAACCACATATTCTCCTTGATAATTCCTTTGCTCCTTGCTATGGTCTCTTCCTAAGATACTTCCTAAAGGCCGACTAGTTGGGACTTGGTGAAGGCAATTCAAATGCATCCTCTCATACAAGGTGTTCTCTACCCTTGAACTCCATGACATAGCCAAGACCTTTCTCACTGTAACACTATACAAGATAGTTTGGTTTTTTTTTCTTCGAAGAAGCATTAATCAAAATGATATATAGGTCATGGATATCGTAGAGTGAAGTGAATAAGGGGAATTCAATGCGATTCATTGTCACATTCTGCTTTATAAATCCCTTCATACTTCCACAATAGGGCATATTAAACACCATTGAAAGCAAGTCTCTACTCATCCTTCTTCTAGTACGATGGTGGCTACCTGGATCTTTTTCACTCATGCGAGTGATATTCCAAATGATTCTATGCCATATTGCATTAGTTCTCCTCTTGCACCGTGTGTCATAGACGTCTCGTTAATCCATCATCTTCTGTAAAACAAGTTGACCTAATGTCATTCAGAACTTGCCTAAGGGTATCCAGAGTGACAATAGTATCATCAATTTTTGAAGATGAAACTAGAAAACAACTGTGATGTCATAAATTTCTGGAATTTTTCTTGAATATTTCCCACAATACTATTTTGAGCTGGTACTCTCCTTCAAGGTACTAGTGAAGCATTTTTCATCCATGATAATTTCCTCCTAGAATGTCATTTCTCAATTGTCATCGTCATTTCCACATGATATATTTGTAGTTACATGTGATGGAGTAAGAACAAGGGATGTTTCTTCACTGTCACACTCATCACAAACATAGATGCATTCTTTCCATCCTATTGCATTTGCATTCATATCGGTGACCTTGCTTCCTAGTAATATATATAGGTGATTTTTTTTTTAAAACACTAATAGACGTCGCTTAACCGACGCTTCTATAGGTGATTTTTTTTTTAAAAACCACAAAGAGACGTCGCTTAACCAACACTTAGTATTTATATTCATCGCTTAACCGATGGTTTCTAATGTCACTTAACCGATGCCTAGTCATTATCTCCGTTGCTTAACCGATGGTTCACCATGTCGCTTAACCGATGCCTGTGTTTTATCTCCGTCGCTTCACCGATGGTTCTCCATGTTGCTTAACCGATGCTTTATATTTAAGTGACGGTAGTTGAGTTGTCGCTTAACCGACAATTTATTCCGATGTCAGATAACTGACGACAGGCCAACGACGGTTAAAAAAAAATCATAGTGTCGTACATGTGACAGGGAAGTGTCGAAAATCCGACAATACGGCCGTCAGATTTTTGGTCAAAATGTAGTAGTGAATATTTCAAAATTTTAAATCTTTGGTTGAAAATGAGTCTAGCAAGAAGATTAAGACTTTAAGATCAGATAATGGGGGGGGGGGNAAGAATGAATTTGAAGCATTTTTATCCAAACATGGTATTCAACACCAAAAGACTGTACGTTACACACCTCAACAAAATGGTGTTGCTGAAAGGAAAAACATAACTTTAGTTGAAATGGCTAGATGTATGCTTTATTCTAATGGATTACATAAAAAAATTTGGGCTGAAGCTGTAAGTTGTTTAAACTTTATTTTAAATCGAGTTCCTACAAAATTCGTTAAGCATGTTACCCCCAAGGAAAAATGGAATGGCCGGAAACCTGATATTAGTAACTTTGAGGTGCTTGGTTGCAATGTTGGGCTCATATTCCTGATGATAAATGGAAAAAGTTAGATCCCAAGTCTCACAAATTTATATTCATTTGTTATTCTGAGGATTCTAAGGCTTACAAATTATTTGATACATCTACTCAGAGTGTTATCATCCGAAGGGATGTTCACTTTGTTGAAGTATCTTCACCACCTGAATCTATCAAACCCGATGTACATTGAATATCCGATTGTCTCCTGTTACTCCTATCTTGGTTTCTTCTTCCAGTTCTGTGCCTTTTGTTGATCCTATTTCACCCTCTTCTTCAAGTATCCCGCCTGAATGTACTAAACCTGAAGAAACTTTTGTTTCCTCTAACCTTCCTATTTGGGCTCGAAAAACTCTTGAATCTGTAGGTAGTGAGGTCGGTAACCCTTCCGACCCTCGTAGAACTAGATCTAACTTTTCCATTATGACCAAAGTTTTGGCCACAGATGATCATACCTCTTATGCTCAAGCCCAAGGTAAACCTCAATGGGAACAAGCTATGACTGCCGAGTATGAGTCTCTTATGAAGAACAAGACTTGGTCTGTTGTTCCTCTTCCTGTTGGTAAGAATTTAGTTGGTTGTAAATGGGTTTATAAAACTAAGTTCACTATAGAAGGATAGATTGAAAAGTATAAAGATAAGTTAGTTTCAAAAGGTTTTAATCAACTTGAATGTATAGATTATAATGAAACTTTTTCTCCTGTTGCTAAAATGAATACAATAAGAACCATTTTATCTATTGCTTCATCTTATAAATGGGAAATACACCAAATTGATGTTAAAAGTTCTTTTTTAAATGGTGATCTTAATGAAGAAATTTATATGCAAGAGCCTCCTGGTTTTATTGATGATGAATCATCAAATTTAGTATGTAAATTATACAAGTCTTTATATGGTCTCAAACAAGCACCTAGGGATTGGTACGATAAAATTAATGCATATTTTTTGAAGAATGGTTTTAAGCATTGTATATCTAATCCAAAACTATATGTTCATAAATTTGGTACTAATATTCTCATTGTTGTTTTATATGTAGATGATCTAATCATCATAAGCAACCAACTTACATTAATTCAAAATATAAAAGGTGATCTTCAAAAGCAGTTTGACATGACTGACCTTGGTTTATTTCATTATTTCTTGGGTCTTCTAATATGGCATATGGAATATGGCATGTTTCTCTCTCAGCGGAAGTATGCTACAAACTTGTTGGCTCGTTTCCATATGAGTGATTATAAATATGCTCATACGCCATTTCAGTCTAGTGTAAAGTTAACTGTTGAGTGTACCACACCACTTGTTGATGCTACTCTTTATCGTCAGCTTGTAGGAAGTTTGATATATTTAACTCACACTTAACCAGATCTCTCTTTTTCCATCAGTTTGATATATTTAACTCACATTCGACCAGATATCTCTTTTTCCATTAGTTTGGTTTCTCGGTTCATCCAGCAACCTCATGAAAGTCATTGGCAGGAAGCCAAGAGGATTCTAAGATATTTACAGGGGACATTACACTATGGTGTTTTTATTCAAGAAGTACTACAGTTTCACTCTCTGGTTACACAGATTCTGATTGGGCAAATGACAGTTCTGATCGACTGTCCACTGCAGGTTATGTATTTCAACTTGGTTCAGGTCCGATTTCTTGGTCGAACAAGAAGGTGAAGATTCTTTATTTATCTTCATGTGAAGTAAAATATAGAGCAGCCAAAGAAGCAACTAAAGAATAAGTTTGGTTACGTCGATGTTCTTATAGAGCTTGGTATGGCTCCAAAATCATCCACTGCATTGAAATGTGACAATTCGGGTGCAATCCAACTTGCTTATAATCCGTTATATCACTCCAACACAAAGCATCTCAACCTTGACGCTCATTACATTCGCGGACTTGTTGTAGATGGTATTATTTCTCTTCAGTATTGTCCTACCGAGTAGCAAGCATCATATATCTTCACCAAATCCTTCACCGAGCAAAGTTTTTGCATCTTCGTTCCTTGCTTGGAATGCAGGAAGTTGAAATCAAGGGGGAGCAGTAGTGACTCCTTCCTTCCTTAGTGTTAGTATGGGCCCTTCTCCCAGCCATTATTAAGGGAGAGTGTTGGAATATATTATATTTCTTGGAAGGTAATAATGTCTTTGTATTATGTCGGAAGTTGTCTACAATCTTATGCAAAAGAGTAATACATTTAACCCATAGTTATATGGTGTTGTATTTAATTGTGTAGAGTATTTTCCCATGGTATTGTATTAAGAGATGTTATTTTGGAGAATTATATTATCCCACATGCAATATGTGAGAGTAACTCCTACTCATCCGTTAGTATATAATAGGGTCAAGTGAGTCTCTACATATCATGTATTCTTGATGTAGTAGTGGTACTATTATGACAATGTTGTACATCATCTATATTCTTTGGGGTATGTGTGCTTTGCTCTCTTGTAAGATTGGAGAAGACATTCTCAAGATAATAGAAGGATACCTTCCTATGGATGTAACCCATTAGGGTGAACCATGTATATCGGTGTTCTCTTGTCCTTCTTGTTCTTATATTTTATGATATGTTGTTGGTTGCTTAGATAGGTTAACTAGTTTAGCTTGACTCTACTATTCTAACAAAGAGAAGATCTACTTTAGGTTATGTCTTTACTGTTGTAGGTGGAGCTATAAGTTGGATGCTAAAGATTCAGGAAACAATTGTTTTATCCACTATAGAGGTTGAATACATTGCTGCATCACATGCTTGCAAAGAGGCAATTTGGTTGAGAAGTCTGTTTAGAGAAATTGGAAGGTTGCAAAATAGTGTTCTTGTCTTCTGTGATAGTCAAATTTCTATTCATTTGGATACAAATCATGTTTATCATAGTAGGACTAAACATATTGATGTAAAATATCACTTTGTAATAAAATCCATTAGTGAAGGTGGAGTATATCTAAAAAAGGTCCATACTCAAGAAAACTATGCAGATATGTTCAAGAAACCAGTATTGTTAGAGAAGTTATGTTGGTGTGTAGCTTCTCTTGGTTTGAAAAAATGGTGATAAATAGTCTCGGGCAAAGTATTTGTAAATTTTGTTGTCAAGGTGGAGATTGTTAAATGAAAACTAAACTAATGTGTTTATGGGAGGTGTCTCTTTATGGATATTTACGAGAAATAGTTTCTCATAATGGGCATAACCGACAACGGTTTACTCATGTAACTTCTTTCATGAAGTATATAGTGCATGGTTGGGATACGTAATGGAGTGAGTTGTCTGTGAAGCTGAGACTCGTCATGTAATATCTCCTTCTTCATTAATGAACGTTAATAATTTTCCTGCGTCAATTCAGTCTCAGGAAACAATTGCTTTATCTACTATAGAGGTTGAATACATTGCTGCATCACATGCTTGCAAAGAGGCAATTTGGTTGAGAAGTCTGTTTAGAGAAATTGGAAGGTTGCAAAACAGTGTTCTTGTCTTTTGTGATAGTCAAAGTGCTATTCATTTGGCTACAAATCATGTTTATCATAGTAGGACTAAACATATTGATGTAAAATATCACTTTGTAATAAAATCCATTAGTGAAGGTGGAGTAGATCTGAAAAAGGTCCATACTAAAGAAAACTATGCAGATATGTTCACGAAACCAGTATTGTTAGAGAAGTTATGTTGGTGTGTAACTTCTTTTGGTTTGAAAAAATGGTGATAAATAGTCTCGGGCAAAGTATTTGTAAATTTTGTTGTCAAGGTGGAGATTATTAAATGACAACTAAACTAATGTGTTTATGGGAGGTGTCTCTTTAGGGATATTTACGAGAAATAGTTTCTCATAACGGGCATAACCAACAATGGTTTACCCATGCAACTTCTTTCATGAAGTATATAGTGCATGGTTGGGATATGTAATGGAGTGAGTTGTTTGTGAGGCTGAGACTCGTCATGTAATATCTACTTCTTCATTAATGAACTTTAATAATTTTCTTGCGCGGATGTTTTCCCTATGGGGTTTACCACATTAAATGTTGTTGTTTAAATGTTGTTATTTGTTGTGTAATTGAATTTATTATGCTGTGAAACTCTAACATTATTGAACCATCACCATTGGTGAAGAGTAAGGAAATTTTCTAGGTTGAATGATTTCTTGGCCCATTTTCTCAATCTCACCTTTTATGCATATGGGTAGTTGTAGGGTCTCTTGTTAGGTGGTACACTTCTTTGTTTGAAATTAATATCATGGTCATGGGCTTGAATAGGTAGAATACCTTTAGGTATCTCTACCAATACCATCAGATGTTTGTCAATAAATTATTGGAGATCCATTAGATTAGTGGGTATAGATGCTTAAACATGTAATGGGCACAATTGTACAATTACTCCATGGTGTCCCTTTTCAACAATTTTGTCATGTTGTTAGAGATGATCATTTTAGAGGGTTTTCTCGTTATACCTTTGAGTTCAATTTCTTTACCTTTTAAAGAGAATCTCATGAATAGCTCCTAGAAATTAAGATCCATTGATCCCAATGATTGTATCCATTGGACCCATAGTATAACATCAACACCACCCATTTGGATTGCAATAATTGGGTTACCAATGAATAATCACCCATAATACGATTAATACTATGGCACTTTCTTGGAGAATTTATGGAGTTTCCATTTGTATTCATTAATTGATATTCTGTAGCAGGATATATAAAGCAATTGAGAAGTTTTGTTAATGTGAAATCAATGAAGTTATGGGTACTGCCAAAATCTATCAACGGTGTTACCTTTCCATTTTTTTATATATCCTTCTATTTTAATATTTAGATGAGTGCTAATGTCATACAATGGATGATAAGATATGGTTGGGTTAGTATCTTCTAGATATTCCTCTTTAGTTTTTCCCATATTTTGATCATCTTCCTATTCACAATCTATGTAGAATACATTCTTCACTTATGGCACTTACTGTACTTGTTGTCACAATTGAAACATAGTACCCTTTCACTTCCTTCCTCTACTTAACGAGGTTTCAACTTGGTAGGTTTAGTCTTAGTGGAATTTGGGGGCAAAACATCTCCCTCTCTATAGGTGCTTCTTAGGTCTTTTAGTATCCAGATTTTATTTCCAAGTCCTCCTTCTAGTGCCATATTTTTACTTTAAATTTCATTTCCAATCTAGAAGTATTCTCCAATGAGTTACATTCAAAGATATATAGGTCTCATGTTGGATATTCTTCTTTAAAGTTCACATCAAGAGATCCAACAGTTTATATTCTCGAATATTCTTCACTCTAAGACATAACTTATGGGATTGTTTGGTGTTCTCTATAACTGGACCTTTTTTATATTTATTAAATCACTAGAGAATGTGTTCCTTTTAATATCCCCATAATGTGCAATCATTTTTTTTGTGAATATAGACCAAGAGATAATAGAGTCCTTTTTAATGTCACAAATCCATTGGTACCATACAAATTGATCAAGCTCTAAATACAAGGATGTGATACTTACCATTTTTGCAAAGTTGGAACTTAGTGTAGATGAAAGAATTGACCCATATGGAATATCCATGTTACTGGATCATTGCCATAAAATATTCTCATGTCAATCATCGGAATAAAGTAGTTCCTTGGACTGAAGTTGACAATGCATACCAAAGGATTCATTTAAAACCTAATGCCATGGTTTTCTTCATCGACCATGTATTGGTCCCTCACGCTATAATAGTGTCAAATAATTCACCCCCCCATATCTATGTTATATGACTAAGGATTCCTTCAAGCAATCAAGTATGGCGGCTTTATTTATTCTTCCTAATGCTACACGCCTATAAATTTTATTTTGACATAAGGTACAATTTTCTCAATCGACCATGTACAGGTCCCTCACGCCATAATAGTGTCAAATACTTCACCCCCCCATATCTATATTATATGACTAAGGATTCCTTCAAGCAATCAAGTATGGTGGCTTTATTTATTCTTCCTGATCCTACATGCCTATAAATTTTCTTTTGACATAAGGTACAATTTTCATCTCTTGACCATATTGAGTGTCCCTAAACCAATTGTTAGTAATCAAAATCTATTAAATGTGTCTATACCAGCACATATCTATCTTAAACTTAGATCTATCAAGCTTCGAGAGGGATCTAGTTTCTTGAGGTGAATTTTTTTCTTAAATTTTGTACATGTCTAGAAGAAATTTACACCTCAAAAAAATTCATCCTTGTTGGTGCTTGATAGATCACTGTTTAAGATGGATCTAAGTTTTTATTTATTTATTTCTTTATGAGCCAACACGGATTTTTTTATTATTTTTTATTTGGTTTTAACTTTTTATATTATTAGCCAACATGGTTTTTTAATTGGTTTTTATATTTGGTAACATTACATAAAGTTAGGTTAAGTTTTCTAACACTATAATGAGCTCTAGAGCATCTAGCCACTCTTGGTGCAATACCATTAAAATGCTATATATAATGATTTGAGGTGTTGTCCAAGTTCCTCGATGTGAAGAAGATTCCTTTAAAGCCTATAGTAAAGGTTTCCTCCTTCCAAGGTTAAAATTTCATATTAACAATCTATAAAAAAATTGCCATTAAATTAATTATATATCAAATCTCCTTTGAGGATATCCAAAATCTTTATAGCACTATTTATCAAAATATTATATTAACAATCTATAAAAAAAAAAAATTAACCATAAAATAATTAAATTCCAAATTGATCCTCTTTAACGATTTTTCAACATGAAATAAGTATAAAGAGTGAATAGTTGAATTGAACTATTTACAGACTAAATTCATTTTTACAGTGAGAACATTTATTTGTGTGAAAAATATAAAAATAAATAATTAAATTTCATTATTTATAAAATAAATATGTAACTTGTTTATGATGTATTTCCTACAGTTAAATGGCAGAAATCTTTGTGTTTCACTTAAAAAATAATAAATAAATACTGAAATTAACTTATTATTAAAATAATTATGTGTAAATTTGTTGCATAAGTGATAATATCTTATTTATGTCCTTCATTCTATTCTTTCTCAAATCAAGTTTCGTTTATCAGGCATAACCTTTCAGTATTTTGAACAATCTTGAGTTCCTCGGGCATGATATTAATCCAAAGCATAAGAGGGTATATGTATATGAACTTGTAATATGCGGGAAATCCTTATTTTTATTTTTCAGTTGGGTTCATCCAACTGAACTGGAGCAAAGTCAACCATTGTAGATTAATAACTTGTTAGTCAGCAGCTGGATATTCCCTGTTTTTTTTCATTCTAAATTTAGAACAAGGAGATGAGATAAGATCAGGAATTAAATAATATTGATAAAACAAAACCATTGCTGTAAACAGGACCTCTAGTATTGTTAATCTCCCACGGTTTTGTTCTGGTTGGATGGAAGTCTTGCTGGTTATGCACAAAAGGTATGAGTAAACCATAATAAATCAATTAATTTAGCTCTTTATTATGATATCATTTTGATAAGCACCTTTTGCATTGACCTGTTATCCATATGCACAGAAGGCATGAAAAAACAATAATTTAACAAATCAATTAATTTAGCTCTTTATTGTGATATATTTTAGATAAGCACCTTGGTATTGACCTAGATTAAATGAGATGCATGTTATCCATATGGACAAAAGGTATGAAAATACAATAATTTAATAAATCAATTAATTCATCTCTATAGTGATATCATTTTGATAAGCCCCTCAATAATTTATTAAGTCAATTAATATAGTTCTTTATTTTGATATCATTTTGATAAGCCTCTCCAGCATTGACCTAGATGAAATGATATGAAGTTATCCACATGCACAAAATGTGTGAAAATAAAAATTAATAAAACAATTAATTTTGCTCTTTATTGTATATCATTTTGATTGCCCCTCCGCATTGACCTAGATAAGGTGACATGCAAGCTATCTAAACTTATCCATCTTGAAATGTTTAATGAGCATCTTGTCATCAGTCCATTTATTCAAATATCCAGATCATCAAAATATATATATGAATGAAGATGACGTTCTTTTATTTCTTTTTAAAGCTGGTATTTGTTATCATTGTATTATGAATAATTTAATATATAAAATAAAATAGTTTATAATATTTTATTAATTATTTGTATAATAATTATTTTATAACTATTATAAATTATATATTTTAGAATTTGGTGTGAAGTGCTCATTATATTTTTCCTAAATTGTAAGAGGATAATTGAAATAAATAATTGTAAAAATAAAAATAAAAATAATTGGTAGCCTATGAATGGATATATGATAGTTGATGGTTCTAAGGAGGTAGACATCTTTCTGTTAATGAGTGGAATCTGTTATGTGGACAATTTTTTTGAAAGGACCATTCCAACTCAGTGACTCACTCTATTTTCCAGGTTTAAATTAACTAGCAAAGTCACAAGTGTATTGTCCCTAAAATCTATAAAATAAATTTTCCTTTTGTAGGCTAATAAACTGCTAGATCTTAAGGACGTCTTCATTTTCTTACTACAAAATAAAGCTTTGTTCGGAGAACTTAGCCTAAGTTTTGTCTTATGTTTTCTTTGTGTGTTTTTCCTGTGTGATGATGATGTCTATATTTTACTATTCTACACCTCGATGCGCTTATAAATTACTTTGTCTGTCTTATCTTATTTATTGACAATGTCGATACTTACTCTGGTTTATGTCTTACTTTCATTTTACATGTATTTAATTTATTTATTTGTCATTATGAAGAGGTTGGATTATCTCTGTATGTCAAGGGGTGGAGTGGTGGGGTTTTGTCCCTTAAAGGACCACTCAGAAAGGTAAGGCTCCTATGCTACATGGGTTTACTTAGTTCATCATGAACTAATGCATGTGTTTATACTCTTGTGCAGGTGATTTCGCCTATAAACCTAGTCTTGCGGATGTAACATAATGGATTCCTAGCATCTACAACTATTGAAACCTAAACAACACTATTCCTATGCTCAAAAGCTAAAAGTGGACAAAGGGTCCTAATCCTACTCATGCTTTGTAACTATACTTTGAATAATACTATATGCATGCATGTTTATCACAACTATGGGGGTGAAGTTTTAAAACCTTGTTTATAAAAATTTTATGCTTAACTTTAAAGTGGAGGGGTTTATGTTATGGCATATATTATGCCAACGAAACTATGGATAAATCCTAAGCAATTCACAATATAAAGAGGTTTTTACAAACTATGGTGATGGGGTTTATTATGGTGGTAAGAAATGTGAAACCACACTATAGAATTATGGGTTTTGACTTGCATGGAGGCGGGAGCCAGGTTGGCGCATTGAATGCACCTTGGTTTTCGCAGGTTGTCTGTCTTATGCATTGTGTTAGGGTTTCGAAGTCATTTCTTTGGTTTTCATTTGGATTTAGAGGAAGGTCTCATGCTCCAGATGGGAGTTGCGCATCCATGCAAAGAAACCAAGTTTCCTTGAGCACATTGGAAGGTATGCGTCTATCCATATGAATGCACCTTTGATTTTTGGTTTGGTTTATAGTATTTTTGCATACTTATGATCCAAGCTTCATTTTTGTTGTTGTAGGTGAAGATAGTGTGGGTACTATGCATTTTGGAAAGGCCTAGCGGTTGGGTTTCCTACGAAAACCATCTCGGGTAAACCCCATGAAAAGAAATGCGCATGTACCCAATGTTTGACTTGCTGTGTTTTATCAAAGGTTTCGAAAGTGGGCCTAAGAGATGTCTGTTGTAATGCATACGTTGTTTTCTATTTGGTTGGATGCTGGGTTTATTCGTATTGTTTGGGCATTATGTAAATGCGACCATGTGATGCCTTTTCATGGCACTGTAATTTGAGATTTTGATAATTTGACTAGTTAAAAGAGTCTCAACTCTGTGTGTTTGGTTTACCATTTACTATGAAATGGATTTTGGTTTTTAAATAACTCTTAATGAGATTTTCTCTGTGTTTTGTAAATAGATCTGTAATTTGTAATGTGTTTCTTTAAGTGTTAATAGTGACATTGTTGTACAATGGCACATACAATGCGATGGCTTGATAAAGGATACAAATGCTGAAAAATGTGATTTTAATGGATGTGTTTGGTTGATAAGATTGTAGCTCTGATTGATTATGATTGGTTCATCTTCCATAGGAAGTCGTAAACACTTGGACCAAGCCTTGCATTTGTAACACATCCTGTGTAGATGTAGTTTAACTTTTATGGTACAAGTTGTGTCTATGTATTAGTTTGTGTGGAAAGAGGGTAGCTCTATTATGTAGTTTATATGTGGCATCTAATAAATTGCGGGAATCCTATAAGGGATAAACCCTGTGTGAATAATGTAACCTGTAATGTGTTGAGTATTTTAGCTTTGTATTTACAGGATTCAATCATGGGTTCGTAGATACTTTGACTGTGTTAAAGGTTGTAATCCTTCGCTTTGTTAATGTGTTTTTATGGGGTGATTATGATGTTTTATTCTTGGAATTCCACCAATGCAATGCATTTGGAGATGGACTCTATTTAATTTGGATGTTATTTGTTTTATTGTAATTTATTAGATAGGTTTCACGGATAGACTTTGTTTAGAAAATAAATGGTCGAAAGCCAATCATGAGCCAATCCTTACAGGATTCGATTGTTGGGAAGTGTTTAAATAATATTTATAAGTGTTGGTATTTAATAATAACTTGAAAGAGTGGATAGGTTCTCGACCTTCACGCAATATGGTATTTTGATAATTTTGGTAATTTTTTTTGCAGATTTGTTTGTAGCATAAATATTATGTTCTGTTTGTTTTGATTTCAATAGTTTGTTTTTCTATATAGATAGGATGTTTTGAGATTTAAGCCTATGTTTCGCTCACAAATGAAGTGTTCCAGTACTTTGTTTGGTTTCAAAAGGATTCGATCCCTGGTGTGAATGTTTAATAATTTATTTATTTAATAATTATCTTAACATAGAAACATAGTTTAAAATGTGTTTTGTTTATCACAGGTTTTTAATTAGTTTTGTTTAAGGCCCATTTTAATTTATAATAATGTCATAGACCTATACAACTTCTTTATAAAAATATATTTAGGGTTTAGTTTTCATAAAATTTTGGGAAGATATCTCAGGATTAGTTTATCTAGAAACTAGGGTTTTGATTTAATTTAAAATGTTGACATCAAAATTTCTAAAAGTATTTAAATATAATGCTAAGCGAATTTCAACTTAAAAACCTACTTAAGAATTAAAGGTTGAGGTTTAAGTTTAAACAAATAAAATAACTCGCAACGTAAAAATTAAGCATAGAAATTAAGTAAAACATTATAGATCGAGTTTCCTAATTTAAACAAATGAAAACAATTTGAAGCATGTATTCAGATTTGTAGATCTTCAATATGGAGCATAAATACTATAAGTAAAAATCTGTTAACATGATTAATAAAAATGGAGAAGGTAAAAACCTCATACTTGCAACTTCTCAGCTTATTAATGGCTAGGAACCCTCCACACTTAAGCACACAGAATTAATAAAAACTGAGATATATCTTACCTTAGATCTGTTAACTGGATAACTTGGGAACTACCACGTTCCTCCCAACCATGACCCAGAATCGTTCCTAGTTTTAATCCAGATCACCCCAAGCTGGTTCCAACATGCAAGTAGACTGGAGCTCTTGAAGGTGAGGCTTCTCTTATCTGGAATATCATGTTATTTATAATATTGCTTTGCTTTTGGAAATTCTCTCGAAAATTACTTAGGAAAATAAAAATGATTAGATCCTCAAGCCTTCCCTTGGCTTGGGTCTTTATAGAAAAATATTTCCAGAAATGACAGTTAAACTTTAGTTAGATCAAGAATCCACTATCTTCTTGAAAATAATCCTTAATTGATTTATGGGGATTATTTTAACTTTGAAAATTTTTACTAGCTCCTAATTTGATTTTTAGGATTGAATATTTATTTAATCATTTTAGTAGATAATAAATACATAGACTTCTTATTTATTATTTGTAGTTATCTTTATTTTATTATATATATACTATATATAATTATTATTTTATTCATAATATATATAAACTATATAAATTATTGTTAATAATTATTTAGGAATCGTATAACATGATCTCATTTACATGGTTCTTTCATTAGCTTATAATCATTTCTTTTATCAAGGATTTTTAGGTAGGGTTGGTCAACTAAGTTAGGAACCTTTAAATTTCCTTGGATGTTGGATTACCTCATGTATCACGGTAGTTCTGTAGTACTTGATGAGAAATAGAAATTAAAAGTTTCATTTAATCAACTTAAAAATAAGTAAGATGAGGTCGATGCTTTTCAGAGTCGTTCTCACTAAACATAATTAATTTTAGAAACTCCTAGCACTATTCAGAGCCCAAGCTCAACGCTAAAAATTGAGAGTTACACTAAGTGAAATTCCATAGCCTCTTGCTCAACATTAATGCTAGGATGTACTTGTATAATACACCTAGGGATACAATGGCCAAGGATCTACTGCTCTAGATCTTATGCTCAACATCAATTTGGGATGCTCCAAGGATTATGCCCAATACTTCCAATTCTTATAATTCATGTGCTCCATAGCTTATGCTTAACACAAAATACTAATGGATCATGTTCTCCATAGCTTGTGCTCAACACAAAATCTCATCAATCATGTGCTTCAGGGTCCACTCCCACCACATTATAGAAATAAACCATGCATTTAGTATTCTACACATGTTATCACAATAATCATCTCAGTATATGCATTTAAGGTAATTCACATAATATATCTAGTACATCATACTATGACAATAATCATGTCCATCAAGGTCCATACCCAACATATACAATTGCATACATGCTAAATAAACATATGCGTTCATTTACGCCCAATATATCTAACAAATCATCATACTCATGTGCATTGGCGCCTTACGCCCAATATAAAAACATAAACATCGAAGTAACTCATGTGCAATGGGACTCATTCCCATTATATTTAAGGTCAAAATTTGGGATATTACATCCCTCCCGGCTTAGAAAAACACCATCCCAGTGTTTTACGGACTAGGAACAAATTCATGAAATAAGGTGGGGTAAGCCTCTCTCATGGTGGCTTCATTATCCCAAGCAGCCTCATCAGCTCCAAAGTGATGCCATTGCAATTTCAGCTTGACTATGGTTCTCTTTCTGAGTTGTACTTTTATTTTCTCTAGAATATAAAGGTGTTTGGGCATAAACTCGCCTTCAGGTTCCACCTGTAACAAGGACCAATCAATAACATGTTTAGTATCATATACATATTTCTTTAATAAAGATGCGTGGAAAAAATTATGAACATTTATGTGAGAAGGTAAAGCTAATTCATATGCCACTGGCCCCCTTTTAGCCAGTATCTCAAAGGGTCCACAAAATCTTGGTGCCAATTTTCTGCACCTTCGCAAGCTTAATGAACTTCTCTTCACTTTTACTTTCAAGTAAACATGTTCACCGATATGATAATATTTATCTTTTTTATTCTTATCCGCATAACTCTTTTGGTGGTCTTGCGCTTGTTTAAGGTTCTATTGTACTTTGGTGACTAAATGTTCCAAGTACTTTAGTAAGTTTGGCCCTAACATGAGCCGATCCACTGGGCTATCCCAAGTAACTAGTTTCTACACTTCTGACCATAGAGTACCTCAAAGAGACTCATTTTGGCGGAGGTCTAGTATCTTTTGTTATACACAAATTCTGTGAGGTGCAGATAATCCTCCCACTTGGTGGGATTGTTCGTAACATACATTCTAACCATGTCTTCCAAAATCTAGTTTACCTATTTTGTTTTCCCAACTATCTGTGGGTGGTAAGAAGTGCTAAAATTTAACTACGTCTCTAAAACAGAGAATAAATATCTCCAAAAGTTATTGGTAAACTTCGTGTCTCGATCCAAGATGATTTC
Organism: Pseudotsuga menziesii; assembly: GCA_001517045.1. Lineage (NCBI taxonomy): Eukaryota > Viridiplantae > Streptophyta > Pinopsida > Pinales > Pinaceae > Pseudotsuga > Pseudotsuga menziesii. The sequence goes on from LPNX010855075.1 coordinate 121,711, forward strand.
CTTGGGTATCCCAGGAAATTTGAATATCTCCTTTAATAAAATGTCGACAATGTAAAATGCCTTGTAGGTTTACTTAACTGGGATAAACTGTGTCTCTTTAGATAAATTTTCAATGACTACAAAGATGGAATCATTTTTCTTCTTGCTCTTTGGTAGGCCCGTAGTAAAATCCATACTAATTCCCTCCCACTTCCATTCCGTAATGGGTAATGGTTGTAGTAATCCTGAAGGATGATTTTGTTCAGCCTTGACTAGCTGACATTCTTGACATTTTGTGATGAATAATTCTATGTCAGCCTTTACCTTAGGTCAGAAAAAAGTGTTTCTTTAATGCTGATATCATCTTTTGATATCTCAGATGCCCCAAGTAGGGTTTCTAATGGAATTCTGTTAGGATGCTAGACATGATGTCCCCTCCTTCTGAAACATACAATCTCTCTTTGTACCACAATAGTATGATCTCATCTACCTTATACTCTTTTTTTATTGAAACAACCTGCCCTCTTGGATATTTTTGAGGACTTCAACATAGAAACAATCAACTTCGTTTATCGTCCTGATCCGATCGTGGAAATTCGAATCGGTTGGACTTAAGGTTACCTCATCACTACAACAAAACCCTATGATTATCGTCTCTTTTAGCTTCCTTTTTAGCATTCACTATCACTTTTAGTGTATTTTTCATCATGTTTTGGACAAAGTGGACGCATTTCCATGTGATGGCGCTTTTAATGGCGTTCTTTGCATCTCTTTTTAAAAGTTGGCACTATTTCATTAGAGGAAATTTGAGGTCTAAAATGGGCCTCCTAAGGAAAATAATAAAATAATAGTTCAAATAATAAAATAATAGTTAAAATAATAAAATAATAGTTATTAGTTTTGGAGGAAGAATGAAAAAAGCTACTTTTTTTGTTCGTATTTGTGACATATCTCCCTGTGTTTTTACTCAAATTCCGAGTGGGAGAGCTCGTTGGATGTGGAATTTAATTCCATATCCGAGGAGTACCCACACTGCATACTTTTGACAGATCCTGCTACCCCAAAAATAAGAAATACCTAAAAAAATGTGATGATGACATCATCATCACATTTTTTTCAGGTATTTCTTGTTTTTGGGGCAGTGGGGTCTATCAAAAGTATGTAGTGTGGGTAATCGTTGGATGTAGAATTAAATTCCACATCCGACAAGCTCTCTCGCTTGGAATTTGAGTAAAAACATAGTGAGATATGTCGAAAATACGAACAAAAAAAGTAGTTTTCTTTAATGACAAATATGTCAATTCAACCATTATGGTTGACTCATTTTATTCAAATTCTATCGGTTCTTGAATTCCAACTCACAAGATTTATTGTTGGCGCATTTTCTTATAAGGCCCATTTTAGACCCCAAATTTCCTCTAATGTTGGAAACTAATTAACATCCCAATTAACGTCCTTACTAGTGTCCCAATTAGCATCCCAATTAGCGTTCCTTTTTAAATTTTGATGATATTTTGGATGTTAATTAGCATCCCAATTAACATCCCAATTAGCATCGCCATTAGAATCCTAATTAGCGTTCCAATTAGAATCCCAATTAGCGTCCCTTTTGAAATGTTGGTGCTAATTTTGGATGCTAATTAGCATCCCAATTAACGTCCCAATTAGCATCCCAATTAGAATCCTAATTAGCATACAAATTAGCATCCCAATTATCATCCATTTTTAAAGGTTGGCACTATTTTGGGCAATAATTAGCATCCTGAATTAACGCCCCAATGAGCATCCCAATTAGCATCACAATTATCATCCCAATTAGCATCCCAATTAACATCGCAATTAGCGTCGAGAAAAACATCCCATATAACACCAAGAATAGCCTAAAAAAAACGTCCTGAATAACATAGCACCATATATTAGTCCATGGTTAGCGACATAAATTGTGCCATGAATTTTGGTAGAAAAAACATTCAACATAGCGTCAAGTATAGAGATAGGAATTGCACATAGAAAACACCCAAGATAGCGCCAGGTATAGATCCAGATATAGTGTGTGGAATAATGCCAAATTTTTTGAAAGGAACCTCGCTAGGAATTGCACTAGGTTTAGAGCTAGGAATTATGTTCAAAAAACGTCCAACATAATGTGATATATATCAATGTCAATTTCAATGATCATGATTCATGTGAGTAATTTTGGATCTTGATTTATCATAGTGGCACCCAAATAACCGTAATCATGGTACTTTTGGATCTTGATTAATCCTAATGAGGGGTAAATTCGCTTATTGTCACCTAAATTTCTCTAATGGCATTTGAGTGTCCCGAACAACATTTGATAGACCCTAATGGAATATCATTGGCACTAACAACATGGCAATGATGCATTACAAATATTATGATGGAGCGTATGGAGATGATTTGATAAGTATAATACTATATCATCCATTCTTTTGAGGTAGTATGGCTAGTTGCTCGTTATTATCACAATTATATTGATGATGACAATGATGATGAATACGACGATGACAATGATGTTGATTTATTGTATGATGATGATGACAATGTGGATGTGGATGTCGACGATGATTATGCATGTGGTATCACTTTTGGATCCTAATTGATTCTAATGGCACCTAAATGTCTGTAATGACATCTAAACAACCCTATTATTATTGATGCAATGACATATAAATAACAATTAAATGACATGAATCCTAATGTTGATGAGTGATTAAGAACACTAATGGCATAGGTGTGACCATAATGACAATGATGACGATGATTTTGTTGATGATGTACTTAATGTTGACGATGATGATGATAATGAGGATGATGATCAAGATGATATTGATGTACCATATGGCATCGATTATGATGATGATGATGACAACGTCGATGTCCACAATGATGATACATGTCATAATACTTCTGGATAATACAAAACATGAGATATTGGAGTTAATAACAAGTAATATAGGTTGTGAGGTGTTGACCATAAAAATAGTTTTAGCCATTAGGTTTTACATTGACTGATATTTCCATTGGGTTTAGTAGTTCCCCCACCCCCCTACACCCCCCTTGAAGAATGGTAGTACAATACAACCTCTCATGGTGCTACCAAAATGTCACCCTACAAGGTTTTTTTGGACAACCCCGTCATGTATGTTTTTGTTGCTATTAGCTTAGTAGGATTTTGAACTCATGGGGGAGGGCTAGGGGCCAGTAAACTGACCAATAAGGCTCTAATCTGCGATGTTCATAGCTGTCTGGAAAAGGCATTCTATAGGAAGGTGGACCGAGGGTATGCTGTCTAATTTCCTGACAATTTTTTATTTATTCAGATTGATCTTCCTTTTACTACATGCTGATATCAGGATCTTGAAATAAACAAGCTTAGGTGGAGGGGAAGGAGCACCCCCTCCAACAGCCATGAATGCTTGAAACACGCAAAGCTAAACTGAGGAGGCATCATGTGGGCTCAGGAGCATCGAACTCAGGAGAAAAAAAATTATAAAGATATCGTTCATACATAAAATTTTAATAAACATAAATATTTTTAATAATAAAATAATAAATATCATCATTAATGAGAAAAGTTGCTATTTTTTTTAGAAATAGTCTAAATGTGAGAGGTTTTCTATTTTTTACGGTTTCTTTTTCTTGTTTGTTTTTAACATAATACGGTAGAAATTTTATATTAATTATTGAAAAAACATATAATAATGGTTAAACTTACATAATTTTGGCGTCCCTCATGTATTTGAGGATGTGAAATCCATTTATGCATTCAAAAACATGATTTGGACACTTCAAAATTTAGATTTTGTAGAAAAAAAACCTAACTCCACTAAAACATCACCAAGAAATACATAACTTCTTACAAATAGACTAATCCATTTTTTTATATCCATAAGACATAGAAAATTAAAAAAATATATACAAACTACCACACAAACATTTTACTCAAGAAATGATATCACCTTTAACCAACACAACTTTAACTACTTATTCAACAATCTCCATATCTTCTATCTAAAATATATATTGATTTCTTATTGAAATGCAATTATTTGTGAGATAAAGGAAAATGGATATGAAATAGTGAATGAATATGAAATAATGAAGTATTAATATGTAAATTTTTAAATTTTTATAAACATTGAATTATCCCACGTTATATTAATGTTGTTTTAAAATTATAAATGACACGTGATAATCAGTTTAAATTCCTAACAATTTTATCAATATCTTGATGTTATATTTATAACAATCATTTTTTTTCAATGACACATGAGACATGAGGTTATGGTGAAAACATCCATATAGCAAATGATTTCTATACTAATCTTCTTAAATCTATTTTGTTAAATTTTTACCTTTTTATTTTTTTCATTAGTTTTAAAAATAGAAGAAAATACAACTTTAATAAGAAGAGATGGAAGCGTATGTGGTCGGTTGGGAGGGGATTAAACTCCCTAATGGGAGGGTGGAGATGTTAAATCTTGAGATATGAAAAGGTTGGGTCAAAATTTAGAGGACCCTCAAAATTGTTAAATTCCATCGCAATCTTCGCTTGCAATTAGTCTTCCATTCTTCATTCTTTCACTTTCGATTAATTAGGATGAAAGCCTTCTTTCTCCGAGGTCGGGTTTGAAAAACCTTGTATGTCTTTTCGTTGTCCATTGATCAAAGAAAAATGTGACACGCATGCTATATTGGAGCTAGATGGGTAGAATTGAAAGGCAGTGGTTTGAGTTAGTAGTGTGCTGGAATCGAGGAGTCAACGAAAAATAGACTTCCTTATTTGTGGTTTGAGAAAGGCATTGTACATGCCGCACAAGCATGTGGTGGGATGACCCTTGGACTATAAAATGGCTTGGGAAAGGTTCCATACCTTTAGTTGGAAACCATGGCCAATTGATCCATTGGAAGCAGGGTTTGGGCCTAAAGGGGCACCGACAACGCTTAGATATTTAAACTTCTCTTGCATTTTATTTTCTTTTGGAAGCATTTTGCTTGCAGAATCTATTCTGGTGAGTTGGGTTTCGATATTTTTTAGCTCTCCTTCATTGATTTGTTTTAATTGCCATGCTATGGGAATTTATCACACAAAAGAGAAAAAATTCCATGATAATTTATCTGAGAAGACTGTTATCTAGGTTTTAGTTAATAAACACAATACTAAAATAGAGAGAAAGTACATATTTATATTCTTAGTAGGCATGTGTGTGTGAATACTTCATTGGGGTGATAAGGAATCCATAGAAGTGTTGTTTGGGTGAATCCCACAGAAGAAGCACAAGGAGTTTGTAGAATAGTTTGACGATTCCCGAGCAGAGAAATAGAGAACTAACCTTGGAGGAGAGAGCATATGTAGACACTATTAGAAGGATGTAGGTAGAGAAATGGAAAAGAATATCCACATGCAGAGAAACAGAAAAGAAGAGCCATCCCAAGCAAAGAATAATCCTGGAAAAAGAAAGAGTAGTTAAAAGAAAACATTACTATAATAAAAATCCATCCCAAGCAGAGAAGAATCATGTAAAAAGAAGCATTACTGTAATAAAAACAAATATCAAATCAATTCCAATCTTGTATCATTAGTAAGTGTCAAAATTTTCTGAGAGTCAAGTGTTGATATAAATTTTTTGAGTGTCAAAATCATACACAACAATCATTTCCAGCTCTATACAAGTCTTATTTTCCCTTGAAAATAAATGTATTTATGAATTGAGGTTTCTTAAAATCATTTTTTCCAAGCTTTAACGTCATTATATAGTGTGTTGATGACTTAAAATTACAACAGTACCCTCCTCTTGCAATATGGTGTAAACAATGGTTATTTTTCTTGAATATCATTGTATTCTCATTTAAGGATGTGTCTTCATGTTCTCTTATCACGATTCTCTTAATGGAGTATGATTAAATATCAAACCTTAAACAAACATAATGGTTTCTAGGGAATAGTGATATTTGCAATGCCATTAAGCCAATTTTTTGAGTTCTGTTCAAAATTCCTACAAAAGGTTATGGATTTCATAACCTGTTTGATCATATATTGTGAACTTATACAATCTATCATCCTTTTCCGACCATTAGATATTGAAATTTGTGTATTGATCATTTTTACCACTATTACATATGGCTCAAAAGTCCCACGACAATTTTCCACGAATAAGCTAAAATTGAATTTTTCATGGAAAAATAGTTTACAATTTTGGAAAAAATGAAAATGTCCCCGACGAACATCGCTATAGCGACGCATAGTCCATAACGTTTCTATAGTGACATACATTTGTCGCTATAGCGACTTGTATGAATACGTTAGTGATCTCTAACTATGGAGGCCCATCCAAGTACCTGAACACGTTATTTAAGCTAAGTAGCCATTTCCTTGAGGAGAAAGGAAGAAAGACTATTTAACATTTTTTTTTCCAAAACCATGCTAGTTCTAGATGGTTCCCAAACTAGATACTAGAAGTGCATCGCTCGATGAAAATACTGCCTAACTAAACGACCAAATCGAAATATTAAACCATTTCATTACTATTTTTTATTTTTTAAATCCAATATTTATTATTTATCTAAAAATTTAACAATAAAACCTACCATGTCTTTACAATATGACCATCCAAACTATTATATATAAAAATAAAAAAAATTATCAACAAACTTTATAAAACAAAGTTTATTTATTTATTTAATGTATCAATGTCTATTAATATAAAATACCGAAACAGATAGTCTTACCTACAACAAGAACTAATAAAATATACACATGTTAATTGTAACTCGGTACAAATTTTTATAATAAAACAACAATATAAGGATAACTAGCATAAATAAACTTGATGCAAAACCATTACAATTTAAAGATACTTTAGTTCAAAGGTGAACCAAAGGTTTGTATGGTCCACTATGTATGAAGTATTATAATAGTAAAATCCATTTCCTATGTGTATACCTTCATCCACATAAAGATTATAGTATATATCATTTAAAAATCATAGCTCATCAAATATAAAATTAACTTATGAAACCTCAAACCTCCATATTTATTTGATAAAAATCCCATACCCACTTAGTTTAAAAATTCCCCCAAATCCAAGATATAGTCATACACCATAGCTCAACAAATATAAAATTAACTTATGAAACCTCAAACCTCCATATTTATTTGACAAAAATACCATACCCACTTAGTTTAAAAATTCCCCCAAAATAAAGATATAGTCATAAACCATAACCTACCCAACCAATAAAAAGTCATAAACCATAACCCACCCAACCATGATTATTTTACAAATTGGGAAAAAATATTTAAAAGCTCTCCATCATAAAAATTAAATGGTCTACCATCCATCTTAAAAATTCAATGGTCAACCTTATATACATGTACATTTTCAAGTCAGCATAGACCTTCCATGATAAATCCATCATCATTCACAGAAGTGAAGAGCGAGGGAGAAAACCTGTGAAAACCATGTTTTCTATAACAATGGTTGCGAGCATCAGGTTGACTACATTATCTGTAATATTTTTTTCCCTATTTTTTCACTTGGGTTTTCTCTCGAGATTCTAACGGATCGGCACATTCTCCTGCTCGTGGACAACCTAGCTATCAAATCATCTCATTCAATTTTCTTCGAAACACTCACAAATCATGGTTTCGATCTTGACTTCAAACTTGTGCATGATCCCAAGATCACACTATAGAGATATGGCCAGTACTTGTAAAATGGAATCATTGTCTTCACCCCCTTTGTTGACAGTAAGTTATTCTATTCATGCTTTAATCATTCATTAATTCTCGTCTAGGGTTTATGTTATATATTCTTAGGGTAATATTTTAATTCCATGCATATGCAGATCTGGGGGGCTCTTTGGATTTGTCTGCAATTTTGGACTTTTTCAATTTCAGCCATGATTTGATTCTTGTTGCTGACATGACCACCTCTGATCTCATATGTGATATCGCTGCTGACTCCAAGGTTGATTTTGATGAAGTGAGTCAATGATTTTGTCATTATAAAAATTATTTAAGTTGGTTCGAATAATTCATAGTAGTGACTTTAGAACAAAATATTTGTGGCTTTGAATAGATGCACTTTAATCATGGCATCTATGTGGAAGGTAGAGATCACTTTGTTAACAGAGGATCATTTCAAAATAATAAAACTAGAATTTAGTGGGTTTGATTAATTCTTAGATTTTTTGTTTATAAATAAGTAGTTCTGTGTTAAAATTCTCTTGGCTTAGAAAAAATGGTTTTCTTTCTACTGTGATCTGTTACATTCTTCGACTGGATTAATATGATGTTAATTGTATCATTCAGGGTTGGATGCAATTCAGGACCTTAGTGCTTTGGTTATTGATCACACGAGATATGTTGTTTCAAAAACTGACAATGATCATACTTTGATTGTGAGTGATGATGTAACTGATTCCAAAGTTATTATGGGAGAGAAAAATCTTGAGGTAAGTACTGCAGTAATTCATATCTCTTTTTATGCCCAAACTAGGTTTTAGAATGACAAAAATGCTTTCCAATGCCATAAGTGTTTGGGATGAATTTGATTGTTTGAATATTATGAAATGGCATTTGTGAGAAGTAAAGGTTTATGAAATTGTGTTTATATTAAGATCAGAATTATCATGCACCATTACTTGAATTGAACCTCTAGCAATTTAATAATTAAATTCCTACCAATCATTCTAGTTTTAATATTGTTTGCATTATCTTGTAAATGTTTAGATGATTTTTCAAGCTTGCTACTTAAATTTGGTTTAAATCCGGTCATATTTGGATTAGTAGTTTATTGGTTGTATGAAACCTGATCTTATTGGAGACAATTTTTGGGCATTGATATATCATGCACTCTTTTCTTCGTATCAATGTGAAAAAAAGTGTTTATAAATGTTTTTACGGCATCACTTTGGAGATGTTAGCATCAGTGTGCTTTGAAAATGTGTCTCAAATGTTGACAGGTTTCATGTATGGAGTTAAGTAAATGGAAGAGGGGAAATTAGAGAGAATTTTGTTCTTATACATATTTCTCTTCCAGAAGCAAATCTTGTCGAGTGGAATTATGAAATCATGAAGAGTGCAACATAGTTTCGATGGTGAAATTGAAATTTGGAAATCCTTTGTGACAATATTAACATATTCAGATTACCTGCATGGCCTTATAAAAGCCAGGTTCATATTGATTGATGATATTTTAGGTGGAAAATGTGGCATTCTCATTTATCCTACTTGTTTCAAATTTCAATTGAGGAATCAAAAGGTTAAAAACCCCTTGTAAGTTGATACTTATGTGCTTTGATTATAGGATCTATGAAGTGATGGTTCTGCAACAACATTAATAACAATTATTAGATGTATTTCAACACTACATGGTTGCTAGGTGTGGATGTGGTTACAATAAAAGATCCAGCAAGAAAGAAATATTTTTAAGTGATGAGAGTGGTTGTGGAGCCATTTTCTTTTGTGAAAAATAGTTTTTTGAAACATATGTGTGACAGGTATGGTTGCAGCTGGTAGCCACGCAGAGGAACCCATACTAAGCTGGTCCCAAGTAAAAGAAAACCTACAAAGCCTTTTTCATGCTGATATGATTCTTCAATTTGTTTTATCGTATCCTCATCATCTGATTTTGTGAACAAAATTTTCCAAAATTCTATAATCCTACTAGCAGGGTTCAGTTTACATATCAATGGTACCTCTATTACACACCAATCATGTTGTAGTTTCTAGTTACAAAAAAGTGGCATGTTGTACACATTTACCATAATTACGATATTTATGACATCTCTTAGTATATGAAATCCAGTTACACTAAACTACCATTGTATATATAATTTCAAGCATAGTCAACTATTATTTGGATGTAGGTCATTGATAGCATGCATTCAGATAACAAAGAAAAATGTTTCTAAGGTTAATGTAAATTGTGTCGAAACTTCTTACTTATATCAAATAGATTAAGTTCTCGATTCATGCATTTCTGTATGTAGTACTGTAGGTCACAACCCTTATAAATATCAGTCTCTTAACTGTAAATTTTCCTTTAATATTCAACTAGGGATAAATAGTGCATTTAAAAAAAAGAGCTGAAAAAACTAATATCGTCATTAATCCATCTTATATATGGATTTTTTATTGAGGTGTAATTTTTTTTACTTAAAGTTTTTACACATCAAGAAAAAAAATTACACAAGAAATTTGATACCTCTTAGTGCTAGATAAATTTGGGTTTAAGATGCATCTATGCTGGTTTAGAGTCTAGACACGATTATGGAGTGATATAGAACAATGATTTTGTTGTTTTGGAAATTCTACATAGAAATGGTGCTTTTAAAACCTTAATTTCAGCCATAGTAAAAGAAAAATACTTTTAAATTAATCATTGGAATGAATGTGCATTATTGCTATTTTACTTTGTTGTCCTCAATGAACCCTATATCAAGTACACTAAACTAAGCGTACACACATTGAATTCTTTTTCTATTTTTAACCTCAATAAGTGTGCACTGTTTCCTTTTAAAATATGGATAAACAAGCATTAAGGCTCTTGATCGATGTTTTGTTTCACAATTTAAATATGTTGAATTGTTGTTGCATGGAAACACATGGATTGTATTTGTATTTAATGTCTCACAGCCTTGGTTTACACTATTATAGATCAAAACCAATTGCCTTACCGATTGTTTATTTCACAGATCTTGACAATTATGTCAAATATTCCTTAACTAACATTTCATAAGAGAAACGACCATAGGAATTATATTGCATGTCTAATATGGCTGTGCATATTAGAATTGATGATCTAACATTCTTTGATTGGTTTTATTTCTAACTTGCTAGAGGTAGTGGATTGGATTAAGGGATGCCACCCCTTATATTCTTCCCACTTTCAATATAATGGTTACTAAGTTTTGTTATTCTGTATCATCTATGTTTGGGGCATGTTGATGCTTTGTATATACTAATTTCAAACAGAAGTATTATAGGATATGTTATTTTGGATAAGGGATTAGTATGCTAGTTTCTTTTTTCAGGATACTATGCTTTTTCGAGGGATTGCTCATTCTTTAAATCCTTCAAACTGCCTGGTGATTTTACTGGAGGAACTTTTACCAATTTTTTCTTTTCTTTCTAGATTCAAATCAATATTCATTTTTTGAAAGATCAAGATTTGATGTCATTTCAATTTTTTGTTGTATCCTTTTCAAAGCCATTACAATAATAATTATGTATTGTATTGTGTAGGTGCTGAAAGTTCTATTTTATTCAGCTTCTACATATTTTGCAAATCCTAAAGTTGATTTGTCCAGTCCTCCAGCACTTATAGGATATTCTATTTCCTTGGTGTTAGTTTTGCAGGTATTGCATTTTAATAAATTTTAGGCATTATAGCAATTATGGTGTAGCAGAATTAGTACATTTGAAAGGAATGTAATCATTATAGGTAGAAATCAAATGGATTATGAAGCATCTTACACTATGTGGTTATGAATAGTTTTGATGAAGTTTTAATGTTTTGTCATATTTTGTATTACTTCCAAGCCTCCATGACTAATTAAATTATTACAACATAATAGAACCTTACATATTATTAAATGACATTCCCATCTAATATTTTTGCAAAAAACCAAGAAATTAAGGTCCACCTTTTCACTGATAACTGCCTCTGCTTGAATCCTTCTTGTGTGTCTTTTTCATTGATAGCTGCATCTGGATGAGGCCTACTATAAGGAAACATCCAATAAATTTTGTTATCATAATTAGTCTCTACATATTGTACAAAGCGGGCTTAGGATTGATCTTCAATATCTACAATCCTCTATGGCAGTGGTTGTTATATCTGCTAAAACCAATATATGTTATATCGGGTTGTTATATCTATTGTAGCGCATATTTCATTGTCATTTAAATGAAACTTGATATAATAAATTGATGTTCTAAGATTTTTCATCATAAAGTAATGGATATCTTATCCCAAGAGAGGATATATATATGCCTAGTTTCTTAGTGCCTTTCATATTGTTGATTCTATATAGCGTTAATACTTCCTCAACATCATACTTCACTAAGTTTAATGTTAAGTCCAGGGAGTTGGATTTGGATTTGCTGCTGCTAGTGGGATTATGGGATAAATGTGAGGACGAGAGATATTCTTATGCACAATTTGAGTTTTTTTTCCTCACATGCTGATAGTGGATCTGTTGCTTCTTCATTGGAGAAAACATACAAGTACCACTCACATATCTCTTCCATATGAGTTCCATGCCTTTTGTGAAATTGATAATATATTTGTAGAAACCTCATGCTAAATCTCTATGATTTTCATCCAATTCATGATACACTACCTATAATTCATAGTTCACATGAGAAGCTTCAGAATTTTAATTGAATTGTTCCAACCATGAATTGATTTTCTAGGTAATACTTTATACTAATCTTGAATTTGTCCCTTGACACTGCGGGAAAGTATAGCACATTCATTGTAGGCTCTGCTGCAATGCTCAAATATATTCTACCAAGCATGATGAAGAAGTATGAGATGAAATTTTAGAGCCGGAAAATCACTTTTGTGTACAACTAGATGGCTAGAAATGACAGTCATAAAATCTGAACTGAATTTCTTGTTGTTCCATACATCTTCCAAAACCTAAACATATCTTCCACCTAAAAATCACATGCAAATCCACAAAATTATGAAGGTATATATGGTTTGAAAATCCCAACAATTTTATCATCATTGCCATGCTATGAAATATGAAACTTTTATGAATCATACATTAGAAAACATGGCTTTAAACCACCATTGGAAATTTCTGCACATTCACTTAGTAAGCATGGTTTTCCAAGAGGCACAAAATCAATGATTTACTCCCTAGAATCATCCCCATCAGTCTCATAGATGGGATCCCCAAAGAATTTCCAACAATCCATCCCCAAACTATGCCTATCGATTTGAAAATTTTCATTAGTAACTTCAAACACTTGGCTTCTTTCATTCTCATCACGTGAAGAGATAAATACATCTAACATCTCATGATCATATAAGAGTCTCTCTCCAAAAATAATACTCTCCAAATCAACCATTACATTGTCAAAATAAAAATATGGAAAGAACTATAGCTTACATTACCCTTGTCTTCATGGAAGAGTGAGATAGATACTTCATGACTAATGTATTCTACATGGGGGGATGTAATAGTTTCTTCAACAAACTTATCACTTGTTTTTGAAATATAATATGAAAGTGGCTCGTGGGATGGAGAGAAAAGTTGCAATTTATCTTTTAAAATGTGCATATATTTTTCTGATATATTTCACTAAGTATGCATAAGCATTATAAATCATCTTTATTTCAACCAGGAGAGAGCTTGAAGGTTTCTTCTTATGGGAAATCATTAAATCAATGACCATTTGTGCAACTCTCTGACGGGCTTGCTATACTAGCGACCAAATTTCTGTTGCTACTATAGTAAGCTCATCAGCGAGTTGCACAAACGGGGGTCGCTATAGAGACAACACCTCATCTCTATAGAAACAATGCATTGTTGGTACACACATATTTTAAACATGTGTCTCTATCGCTATACCGATGGAACCTCATTGCTACAGCGACGACACCTCGACGCTATAGAGACAACGGAGTGTTTCTATAGCGATGATGAAAATGTTTCTATAGCGATGGGGAAGTGTTGCTATGGTGACATAGTTTGATTTTTTAAACAACCCATGTTTCATGTCTTTTGTGTCGCTATAGAGACGAACTGTGGAAAGTATTGATACAACAAAAAAATTGTTGCCACGATAGGGGTCATGTCCGTCACTATAGAAACATGCAAGTGTTGTAATAGAAATGATTTTCTATGGGAAAAATGTGCACATCTACTAGATTTATATACCATTATAGAGGACTTTGTAAGTTAGGTTCCCAAATTCTTAACGGGTGTTAGCTCAATGGAAGAGTCCTTGCCTTACAATCAAGAGGTTGGTGGTTCGATTCCTCCATGCCCTAATGGTATTATAATATTGGTTATAAGCAACTAAATTTGTAACCAAAAAATAGGAGATAAGTGACCAAACAATGAGAGATAAGTGATCAAACAAAAAGACCAAAATTCGTATATAAAATGACTAAATTAGTGACCAAAAAATGAGAGATGTGAAACTAGGGATTATAAAGGATGCAACATGTGGCACGAACGATGAAGCCAAACATGGTGTTGATATGGTAGGAAAATAAGACGCAAAACTAGGCATTAAAAAGGATGCAAAACATGGTGCCAATGATGAAGCCAAGCATGGCGTTTATATGGTAGTAAAAAAAGAAGTTACTTTGTATGCAAAACATGGTGCTACATAGGAAGAAATATATGGTGCAACACTAGAAAAAATATTTGGCATCATTTTGGTAGCAAAACACGAAGCAGAAAAGGAAGAAAAATTTGGTGCAAATTTGAAAGAAAAAATTGACACATATTTGGAAGTAAACCATGGTGCAAAATGGGATGCTAAAGTGGTAACAAAAATGGATGCAATATTGGATGCTAATTTGTATGCTAACATGGTTTATTAATGATGAAAATATGGCACTAACATGGATTCCATTTAAGAAGAAAAAGAGGACACTTGCTGGGAAGCAAAATAAGACGTTATTTAGGAAGCAAACCTCGACGTTGTTTAGGAAGCAAAGTTGGACACTATTCTGGAAGAAAAAAAATAGACGTTATTTTGGACGTCATAAAGGATGCTATCTAGGAAGCAAAAAAATATGTTTTTTGAGACGCTTTAAGATTTTTCCATGACATGTCCCATTTAGCATATAGTTTGACTACTCAATGTAAAAAAAACATTACACTAAAAAGGGACACTAAATGGGACACTAATTCTAGGATCTGTTGTAGTGTGCATATAACATATGAGCTCGTTGACTTAAAGCATCAGCAATTTTATTCTTCTTTCCCTTTATATGCTTTAATTTGAAATTGTACTCACTAAGAAAGGTGAACTATATGGCCTACCTTGCATTTAGATCTGGATGGTCGAATAAATAATTCAAACTCATGTTGTATGTCTTTAGAAGAAACTTCTTCCCCATGAGGTAGTTCCTCCACATCTTCTAGGCCTGGATAATGGCTGCTAGCTCAAGATCATGGGTGCAACAATTTTATTCTTGTTCCTTTAATTTATGTGACTCGTAGAATATCACGCAATAATTTTGCATGAGGACTCCTCAAAGTCCTTCCTTGCTTGCATTAGTGGAAACCCCAAAATCCCCATTGGGATCCACAATTCGTAGTATCGATGCAGTAGTCAAAAGCTGTGTTAGCTTCTGAAAACTTTCCTCGCACTTGGTCATCCATACAAATTTGTTTTCCTTCTTTTGTAAGGTGGTCATTGGACAAGAAATCCTAGAAAATTTCTCAATGAACTTTTGATAGTAACCCGCTAATCCCAAAAATGACCTAATGTCTGTGACACGGGTAGGGGTAGGCTAATACTTTATGGCTTTAATATTTTCTGGGTCGATGACTATTCCCTTCTCGGAGATGATGTGACCTAGGTACTGTATATTTGGTTTGTAAAAACCACATTTAATAAACTTAGTTTACATTTGGTGTTCTTGTAACACTTGTAGTACTATGCATAGATTCTCCTCATATCCCTATTTACTCTTTGAGTAAAACTAGTTTATCGTCTATAAATACCAATACAAACTTATCTAGATATTTATTGAAGATATTGTTCACCATGCACATAAAATTTGTTGGTGCATTGGTCAGCCTAAAAGGAATTACTACAAATGCATAGTGTCTGTATTGTGTTCAAAATTTCATTTTATGTATATCTTCATCGCGGATCTATTCCTGATGGTATCCAGATTGCAGGTCAATCTTTGAAAATATCTTTTCTCCTCCAACTTGATCAAACAAGTCATCAATCATAGGGAGTGATTTACGATTCTTTATGTTGATATTGTTAAGTTGGAGGTAATCGATGCACATTCACATCGTATAGTCCTTCTTCTTTTCAAAGGGTATAGGTGCTGCCCAAGGGGACACACTTGGTTAGATATAACCTTTCTCAATCAACTCCTATAGCTGAAACTTGATCTCGACCAATTCTAGTGTGCTCTTGTGGTATGGGGCTTTGGAAGCCGGTACTGACCCTTGTGTTAGTTCTATGGAAAATTCTAAGTCTCATTTTGGTGGTAGTCCTAGTGTTTCCTCAGGAAATACCTCATTAAATTCTACGAGAACTGGAAATTCCTCGACATGCTACTCTCTCTCAACTTCTACATCCTTCTTCATATGAGCATATATGTGGAAGATCGTTCCATACGTACGAAAGCATGTATATATGAAAGTGCTTTCATATATTCATGTGCATATACAGAAGCACTCTTCTGTATATGTGCGTGCATATACAAAAGTACCTTCTATATATAGAAGCACTATTCCATACATATGCATGCATATACTGAAGAGTGCTTCTGTATATGTGTGCAAATATATAGAAGAGTGCTTCCATATGTATGGAAGACGCTTTAGTATATGCACACTCCTATATGGAAGAGTGTTTCCATATATGTGCATGCATATATGAAAGTGCTTCTGTATATGAGCACACATATATGAAGCACTCTTCATATATGTGTGTGCATATACATAATCAACTTCTATATATGAAAGAACGTTTTCATATATGCATGTTCATATACAAAAGCGCTTCGGTATATGCACGTACATATACATAATATTGTTATGTATATGTGAATGCATATGATCTAGCCTTCCATACATACATAAGCACACATATATAGAATCACTTCTATATATGCGCATGCATCTACGAAAGAACTCTTCCATATTTTCACGAAAGTTTGATAAATGAAAGGTGAGATTTTATTTTTGCAAAGAATGCATACAATTGATGTGTTGCGAAGGTTTGGTATGATGGATTGCAAATACATGACAGCATTGTTAGTTTCTAGTTTGAGGAAACTACATGAGTCAAATTATGGATTATATCTAGTGGATTCTACCAAGTATAATCATCTCATTGGTCTCTTAATGTACTTGATACATAGCATACATGTTGTATGTTATGATGTGAGTCAGATAATGTTTAGTCTACACATACGCATTGGTTTGCTACTAAGCATGTGCTTAGGTACCTTCGAGGTACATTTTCTTATGGACTCAGATATGTCTCTAGTGGTGAGGTAAAGTTACTTGGTTATTACAACTCCAATTAGGATGGTAGTATTGTGGCTAGTACTATATAATATAAAGTGTATTATGGCTAGTACCACAAAAGAAAAGTGTATTGCAGCTAGTACTATAGAAGAAAAGTGTATTCCAATTGGTCCTACAGAAGAAAAGTATATTGTGGCTGGTACTACCTGCCGAGAAATTCTGTGGCTTAGGAAGCTAAAAATGGTGAATACCATAATCATAAGCTAAATATTCCTTTTCTAGGGCTTGTGTATTATACAATAATTCAATATGAACAATTTTATTTTAGTATATAAATTTCCAAGTTCACGATAATAAAAATTTTAAGTTCAAAATATATATTTTAAAATTCACTAATAACTTATATTTCAACTTCATTTGAATACTTGTACAATATACTTTAGAACATCATAAAGTAGTTAGTGCAATAATTAAGTTTCATTAATGATAAACATCTATTGATATATATATTTATCTAAGTTTTTCAAGAGTTATTCTCCAACCAATTCAATCCTTCTTTACATATTTGTTACAATTGAGCTTATTTTAGAAATATTTATCTCAAAGAGATTTATTTGAGGGATATACCCTCTCGTTTCTAGTTTCTTTTAAGAGATCCTAAAGCAGGGAGGTTACTTTTCCTCCATAGGGTTACTTGACATCATTTCTTAGCTAGGAAAATCTGAGGAACAACAATTGTTTTGGTGTTGTTGCTGGGACATGAAGTTGAAAGTTTTTCTTTCCATACGAAATTGAAATTATTCTGTTTCGATTCTTGATGGTGAAAATGAACACAATAATTTGTTTTGAACTTTATTTAGAAAAAAAATGAGAGAAATAATCACTTGGTGGATCCATAAACGATGGAAGAAAGAATAATATACATAAGGTCTCATCTAAATCCGTAGATTACTCCAGTTCATTCAAATCCAAAAATATAGGTTACTAAAGGAAATATACATGGGAGAATTGGGTCTCCATTAACAAGCACTCCTTTACTTGAACAAGTTTCTATTTTAAGCATAAATACTTCAAAAATGAGTCATATTTTTTTACTCCTTAGGAAGATCCTATTGACCCTTCTATGGAAACTCCTAAATCCTTAGTAGATTTAGTGGGTTCTAGCCCAATATTTTATAAGGAGGGTAAGATTATGTATAATTTTCCTATTCCTCCTAAATATTGACAGAAAATAGATCAAAATGGTAAGTTTTTAATCGTACAACAACTAATAGCTAATTAAAACCCTCGAATACCTACATGAAGAGGTAATCTATTGTTAGTTTCTAAGTATTTATATCTTCATCTCCCCTATAATATCCATGACATTCCTAAAGACTGCCTTAATAAATTACCCAAATTCAATAAGGAAAATGAGATAACAATTGAATACCATCTTGCTTCTTTCCAAGGATGTAAGGATAATTTGGCGATAGAACATAAAGATGTTTATCTCCATATTTTTGTCTAAATATTGGAAGGAAATGCAAGGAAATGATTTAGAAACATGTCTACAAAATATATCAACAAGTGGGAATCCTTTTATACCATATTTATGAATCAATGGGGAGAAAATAAAGATCATCATTATTTTGAGTATGGATGCTTTCACAGTAAGATGTTTCGAGTGAACACTCCACTCATATTTAGGGAATCACAATGGATCTTAGGAGGTAATAAAATATGATTATCCCTTTGTTATATCCTTATTTTTTACCCTTAGAGATTAGAGGAAACATACATTATTTATCATGGTTAAACACTACCTTTTTAACCCTTGAAATTGATTTTCCTAGTAAAAATGAGTGAGATCACTCCTTACACCACTATAGAGAGGGATACGGTCACTTATTATTCCATTATGTGGAATGATAGCCTCTAGAATCCTAATATTTTACCTTATTTGTTGAGTATATTTGGCAAATGAGTTCGATCCACATGTGTTAGTCTAGGAACTCTCTATCCTATCTAAATGTGAGAGACCTGGGAGTCTAGATTCATTTCATTCTCTTCCTTCATTCATCTATATAATGGAGGATTTTTAAGGGAGAAAGAGGAGGAAAAATTAATAGTGCCCTTACTCTGCCAAAATTGTAGAGAGACTCTTATGCATCTTTTCCCCTATTGTATATGCTAGGTATATATACACCAGTATATATGCTTAGTTTATACACGAGTGTATATACCTAGTATACACACTAGTGTATATACGTAGTAAACGCTAGTATGACACTAGTGTATATATTACCTAAGATATACACCAGTGTATATACCTAGTATACAGACTAGTGTATATGCTAGGTAGATACTCATGTATATAATATACATACACCCGTATTAGTATATATATATATATATGATCCTCTATATACCTGGAATATACACCAATGTATATACTAATATATAATACATTAGTGTATATACCTAGTCATAGTACGGTGTATACATTAGTATATACACTAGTGTATATACTAGATTATACACTAGTGTAAATACTAGATATACCATACAGTGTAATGTCGAATTATGGCTTCCCTCCCCTAACCAATGTCAAGGTCCTTAGGATTTTGTTTCCCTACTATGACTAGGATTGTGTCCTTAGGACCAATCCACTATGCATGAAACATTTTAATGGCACGGATATCTAGTTCCTAGGGAAATTACCCCATTATAGAGGACTCATAAGTTGTGTCTAAAGTTTGTTCATGGAACTTGAGCTCAAGAAGGTTCAATTAGGGATTAAAGCCCTTAGTTTCCCATTGACCATGTGGCATGGTCAAACCTATTTCCAATCAATAAAACCTACCCATGACACTTCTATCACACTTAAAGTCCTACGTAGAACCCCCTCAAAGGGCTAATGTGTTGGTACAAGAAATAATTAAGTATCTTGAGTTCAAACAGATTCAGCAATATACCTGATGCACTCGTTTTCCACCCTCTTCTGTGTTTAATTCCCTGTAATCCATCCTTGATACACAAAATCTCTTTATTATAAAATTTAATTGACATGAACAATATTTGACATTACATCATACATTGCACACTATCGAAAGAAAATGTCTCTCAAATACATATAGATGAAAAAATGCAATGATTTTAAATAATTTAGTGAAAATTGCTCAAATAAACTTTGGAGGTTTAATCTATGAAACTACGATATGGAACTTGTGTTTGTAGGATATTAAAGAATATCATAATTTCATTAGATGTTAAAGAATATCTCCAAACTATATTTTGTTCAATCCCGTTCCTTGGTATATATACTTAGTATACACACCAATCGTCTATCTCTTTTTATATTAAATCTTCTAAAAAGTTATATTAAATATTTTACCTCTTTATATATTATTTATATGTATTTCCATATATTATTTAAATAAAAATATTTAAAATATATAAATACAAAGTTCTTATGAATTAAGATTGAAAAAGTTTTTGGATACATTTATATTTTAGGGGAAGATGGTAAACTACTCAATAAAGAAGAATAAAGAAGATAAGATTTTATTTGTAGAATGGTTTTAGTATTTTTCATAATAACTCTTAGGACTTTTGAAATAGTTCAAACATTGGAGTTTACAAAGAAAAATAAAGCCATTGAAACTTAATTAAATTAATACTAAATATCAAAGAAACCATTAAAAATTTGCTAAAATTATGACGATAAAACAAATAGAATATTAACATAAAAATACTTAAAATTACAAAAATAAAATTTTCTATCACTATGTTTCATAAAATGCATGATCGTGGTTACTACAGATGTCGATTTGTTGAATAATGGTCAATGTTTAATTATCAATATTAACTATTGTAAATCAATTTTAAAGAAATATGTTAAATATTTTTTTATATAAGTTTAGTATTTTTCTATATATGTTAAATATTTTTGATAAATTAATGAAGTATAGGGATTGGATGAGAGGGAATTATAATAAGATATACTAACATAGGTCTATTTTACCATAAATCAAATTTCTTGATGTGTACTTCAATAGATTAAACCTCCAAATAAACTTTGGAGGTTTAAGATATACAAACAATGTACTTCAATAGATTAGATCCCTTTAGATAGATTTTGAGTTAAAATTGATCTATGAAATTTTAATAAATTCAGAGCTTTAAATTGTATCAAACTTACAAATATTTATTTAGTTATTAGGTTAATTTAATTATTTAATAAATAATAAAATTTACCTCGAGAGAAACCAAATTATTGATTGTTAGAATCCATAGTTTACATCTATGATTAATACATATTTAATTGTTTGAGAGTGAATATAGCTTCTCACATAGATAGGGATAAAATCCTATATATAGGAGATAAGTTTCCATATATTTCTTAATAATGGCGCAAACACACACAAGTGGTATGACAAGGGAGTGCATCCATGTGAATCATTAATGTAGCATCATATATGTGGAAAATGCATATCAATATGGTGTGGAATAATAGCCACTGAAACCATATTTTATGGATATATTATTTTGATTCAAACTTGATAAAAAGTTTTAAGAAAATAATAGTTCCACTATAGTCAAAGTTACATCTATAGTGAATGTTTTTACTCGTGGGTGTTGACTCTTTTTGAATTGACTGGGAGTGTTAAAAAGGGAAAAAAGTCAGTGGATAGGTAAGGGAAGTGAGTGGATAGGTAAGGGATTTTATTTGGGTGTTTTGAAGGAATGTGACATATATCATAAAAATGGGGCATTATGAGTTCCCCTTATAAAACATGTGTGGAATAGGGAAATATTAGTTATTCAATAACTTAACCTCTTAACCTCTTAACCTCTTAACTAGTCCTCCCCCCTTCCACTAACCACCTCCCCATCGAATCTCTCTCTTTCCCTCTCTCCCTCTCTCTTTCTTCCTGTCTTCAAGCCATCCAAAAATTCATAGTAGATATTGGTTAGCTTCAGCATATTTTCCTTCAAGACTTCACACTCTTTCACTTTTGTACTTATATACTGGTATATGCACTAGTTTATATACCAGTGTATACACTAATGTATATACCAGTATATCCATTAGTACATATACAGTGCATATGCTAGTATATATGCAAAATGTATATATTGGTATATACACTAGTAATATACACTAGTGTATATACCATTATATGCATTGGTGCATATATCATTATATACACTAGTGCATATACCAGTATATACACCATTGTATATTATAATGGTATATACACTAGTGTGTATACCGGTATATATATTGGTATAATATGTATATTACTATATGCAACATTTTCAACATTATTTTGCATGCCTTTTGGGACCTTGAGGACTACTTTTAGATGTAAAAAAAGACTTTTCTAAGCCATATTTCAAATAGCATCAATATGTTTCATTGGTTAATTCACACTTTTGGGCAAAGTAAATAAAAAATATTGAAGTTCTCACCTTCAACTTTTAACAATGACCATATAAATTTTCGTTTTCCATCACCTTCTAAAATTGTCTTCACCTTATTCCTTCCCCTTCACCTTCAAGGTGAGGCAAATATTTTGTTGCTAGTTAGATTCAGTTACTTAGGATCAATTAGTGATGTTAACTAAAAGGAATAATCCAATATAAAATTATTAGTTTGAAAGGAAAAGTGAAGTTGTAAGTTATATTTGGATTTGAAATATGTGTGTTCTATTTTTTTTTATTATATCTTGAAATGGTCACCACATCATTTGGATTGGATCAAGTGGAAAGGATTAGAGGTTTGTTTATTCTCATGGTGGTTGTGTTAGTTGGAAATGAGAAAGTGAAGGAATTGAGAGGCATGTCATGATTGATCTGACCCATAATTTGGAAATTGTAAGCAAATAAGGAATTGTATGGTTGTGAGTATAAAATTGTACCCAAGTTGAGTCATATGTCACAAAGTTGAAAACTAGACGAAATGGAGAGTGAAAGATAGTTCCTCAAAACCAAAACCATAATAAAGTGAAGATGATGGAACATAAAGAGGATGTACTTTATTTTATTTATATGAGGAATTTGTTGTAGGAACATCTAAGACACGACTACTTTGGTGATCACATTAGGTAAGCATATCATAGATGATTGCAATACAAATTAGGCCATAGGGTTAGAGAAATTGGTAGTGAGTAATTGAGTTGAGAAGTTTTAAATGGAAATTCACGAGTTCAAATCCCTCGTGACTGCCTACAAAAAAAAGTGTAGTTCATATCAAGACACCAAACCATAACCTGTATCTTTTCAAACCATAATTTTTTTACAAGAGATATTGAGGTCCATACTATAAGCACCAACATTCTTGTCCAATGCAAACAATATTTCATGTGTATTCAAATTCATTATTCCCTTCATGGCATAGATAATGAAATCTTCTAAAAAGAAAACTTTAGGCTCGTTTTAGGACTCATGAATATGACTGTAATTTGGAGTTTAGAAGGTGGGGTGGGTAGTAATCTCTCCTACCACCCCCTTGAGTGGAGTTGTTTGGGAGGGATTTGCATATACCAGTTTATACACTAGTGTTACACTGGTAACACTAGTGTTTATATTGGTATTTACACTGGTAACACTAGTGTTTATATTGGTATTTACACTGGTGTATATTATACTAGTATATACACCAATGTATATACTTACACTGGTGTATGTTATACCAGTATATACACCAATGTATATACCGGTATATGCACCAGTGTATATACCGATATATAGTGTATATTCTTTATATGCACGCTCATATACATAAGTGATTTTGTATATGATTGCGCATATACGAAATGTGCTTCTATATATGCGCACATATATAAGAATGTGCTTCTGTATATGTGCATGCATATACATAAGCACTCTTCTGTATATGCATATACAGAAGCACTTCCGTATCTGCATGTGTATAGATGGAAGAACTTCTGTATTTTCATGTGCATATATGAAAGTGCCTTCCATATATATGTATGTATATACAGAATTTCCTTCCATATGTGTGCACACATATATGGAGTATCCTTCGATACAATCGAAATAAATCTTCTGTATATGCACGTGGATATACAAAAGCACCTTCCATATATGTATGCACATATGCGAAAGTGCCTTTTGTATATGCCTACGCATATACGAAATATCCTTCCGTATATGCGCATGCGTACACATAAGTTCCTTCTATATTGAAAGCACGTATACGGAAGTGCTTCCATATATGTGTGAGTCTATATATGAACAAGGATACAAAATCACTTTTATGCATATCCAGAAGCATGATGAGTATATGAGCATGCTTGCATATATGCACACACATATATGAAAGTGTTTCCATATATGCAATGTGCTTTTGGATATGAATGGGATGGAATGCTTTGTCTCATGATGCCATCACTCATACTACCTCTTTTATGAGGGGATGTGAACAATAGAGCCTCAATATTTGAATGGGGACATAAATCCATGAAATATGAGCTTGATGAAAGTAGTTATTGGATATGGTTTTAAAAAATTTCATGAAAGAATATAGGCTAATGTTGATGAGCTTCAATATCTTCTCCAAGCGGGGACATAAAGTCATTAAATATGAGCTTGATCAAAAAAATTATTGGATAGTGTTTTATCCCTTTTGATGGAAGCATATAGGTTGTTGGGATTGTTATTAATCCTGCCTTTGTCTCCTTTGACCACATAAAGTCTATTTGATTAAAATCCCTAGCTTAGAAGGTCTCATCACTTCGACAGTGCTTCAAGGATCAATCCCTATATTATAAGAACCCACTCAAAGGGCCGCCAACAATATCTAGCAGTTGACGCAAGTAGGTATTCAATCATGTCTAGTTGTGCTCTGATCCCCATCATTCAGATCACTTCTAGTGTCTTTAGTGCCAGTTTGCATGATTCAAGGAAATATAGGAGCCTTTGTTCACCTACCCTCTTCAGTTAACTAATTTTAACTGATTTTAACTGTTTATTAACTATTTTAATGATCTAGAGTTGTACTAGTTATCTCTAGTGGTGATTTTCCAACTCCCAGTTAGATATAAAGTAAGTCTAGGTTGGTATATTCAACTACTGTGTAGGTATTCAAATTATTCATTGATGATGTATTATATATTCACACATAATGTGACTAATTACTAATGGGATATTTCTCATATTGTTCTTTAATTATTCTTCTCTTATTTCTCTTGTGCAATCTATGTGAAGAATATTTTTCCCAAGATCTTCCTGTCAGAATCTAATATGGTATCAGAGCCTGGTCAGGTTATTCGAATCTCCCTCAGATATTTCCATTGATGCACCAGCTTGGTTTCCACTTATGTCCTGCAATTTATTCCTTCCTAAATCTGGATTTTTTCCAAATAAATCTCTACAGGTGTGACAGTCTCTGAAGATGTGCTTATTGTCGAAATAGAGGTTGATTTATCTTACAAAAAATTTCTTTCTGGTTTTGTGTAGGTACAATTTCAACAATAAAATTTGAAAATAGAAGCCAAATTTGGATAGGTACCACTAAATATACATATGATCTTATAGGTCTTACCATATATTTTTTGAAAGGTTTTTATGTGATCTGAAATGGGGTTTTTGCAAAAATCAATTTGATTCTCTAGTTTGAGAGATATGTTCAGTTGAATATCATAGGTTTGCAACAACTCACGTCCATCTGTACCCTCTATTTGGAATTTATATTTTTAAATCCATAGGATGAGATAGGTCAATTTCCTTATAATATTTGAATTATCTATTCGATATCTCAAATGGGTCTTTGATAGAAAGTTGACTCTGTTTCTTGTAGAAGAAGTTGTGATTGAATTGGGAACTTGACATCTATAACATTTTTGAGTTTTTATTTAAAATTACATACATGATTTTATTTACATGTACAACTTCTTGGATTCAACATTGTTCCTGAATTTGAAGAATAAAATTGCAAAAATCTCTATTGTATAACTTCAATACGGATTTGATATAAGTTCTTGCTCTATCACCATTCAATTCCACTGAGTGTAAATTGAAGATGATTGCATATCTTAAGAGCCATGAGCTCTTTCATGTTTCTATTGGAGCTGTGGAAATGCCTGAATCCGATGATGAAAAATCTATTTGGTTAAATAACTATGACAGACCATATGGAGCCATGTGTTTAGCCATTCCTCCTAGGATGCACTATCTCATTGATGATGTTGAATTCCCAAGTGAGATTTGGTCCAAATTGGAAAAAGCATTTGGACAATAGTCTGAAGAGATTAGTGAAAACCATTGGGAGATCTCTTTTGACATGTCCTTTCGAGCTCTTTCATCCTCCATTATTTATCAAGAAGATGAAGTTCTGTAAGATGAAGAAATGACAGAGTCTTCAACTAATTCAATTCGAAACCAGATTCATTATGTTGTTGCTCTCAAAATTTTTGAGAAATTTGATGTCTCATGTTTTCATGCAGCTACTGCAAATGAGGAGATTTGAACCTCCATTGCTGAATGAATTTCCTTTCATCCCATTGAGTCTTGAAGTGATTCAATTCAAAACCATACTCATTATGTTGTTGCTCTCAAATTTTTTGAGAAATTTGTTGTCTCATGTTTTCATGCAGCTACTCTAGAATAGGAGACTCGAACCTCTATTGTTGAAGAACTCTCCATTAAGTCTCTCAGATTAAATTTAGAGATTCAAGACCTCTCAGTTATGCTTGTAAATGATCTCATCAATTTTTGTGAGAAAAATCAAGCACCTCAAGGCTATTTTAAAATGGTTGCTCGGGATTCGATGCCAATATATTCTATGAATTGTTGATATTACATTTTTATGATTTCATGGATATTTTTAGAAGATACATCAGATTTTGGAGCTCAAGCATTTGCTCTCCATGGTCCCAGATATTTTGTCTCCTCCTTCTTAATCACATACACATCTTTTCACAGTGCGAGAAATGATGGAGACCTCTTTCATTCTCTTGGATGCATGTTCCTGTCATTTAGTGTTGAATCTATTTCACATGATTTGAAGTATCAAGAACATCAAGACTCATTTGAACCTGATTTCAAGATCAAGTTGAACGAGCACTCTCTATTTCTCTTTTGTTAGATTATCATAGTTGCTTTACATGGTCCAATAAACTCTTATGAAATTGTATATGTTCCTAATAAATTTGAGCATAATCGTCTTCTTCCCAAGAAGAGTATCCCTCCAGACATCTAATCAGGTTCACTCCTACTTGGATTTGGAGCAGTTTATTTTTTGGTGTATCTCATGTCCATTTTTTGGGAAAGGATTTTCCCCATTCGTTTTTGTATTTTTTTCTTCATTTTACACGGATAAATTTTTTTTACATTTAGATTTTAATGGGTGACCTTTGGTCTTAGTTACTAGGTCCCAGGTAGTCAAAAGTTAGGATTAAAGTGGGGTGTTGGGATTATTATTAATCCTCCCCTTGTCTCCTTTGACCACATAAAGTCTATTTGATTAAATTCCCTAGATTAGTAGTTCCATCACTTCACGAGTGCATGGGGGACATGACTAGTGGACATTTTCCACTTACTGCACCAGTCTAGATGCATTTTGGATCTCCATGGATCAATCCATATTTTATAGGAACCCATTCAAACTGCCACCAACAATATCCATCATTTTACTCCAGTAGGTATTCAACCATGTCCAGTTGTGCTCCGATCCCCATCAGTTAGATCACTTCCAGTGTCTCTAGCGCTAGTTTGCATGATTCAAGGGAATATAGGTGCTTTTGTTCACCTACCCTCTTCATTTAACTAATTTTAACTAATTGTAACTGGTTATTAACTATATTAGTGATATGGAGTTTCACTAGTTAGCTCTAGTGGTGATTTCCCCACTCCTAGTTATATCTAGAGTTAGTCTAGGTTGGTAGATTCAACTACCTGTGTAGGTATTCGGATTCTTCATTGATGATGTATTATATATTCATCCATAATGTGAATAATTATTAATGGAATATTTCTCATATTGTTCTTCAATTATTCTTCTCATATTTTGACTTGTGCAATCTATGTGAAGACTATTTTTCGCCCAATATCTACCTGTAAGAATCTAATATAGGCTAAGGTCTATGAGCTTCAAAATATTCCCCAAGTTCATGAAGCTAGTTAGTCATGGCACTTTATTGAGAGAAATGGAATAGTACTAGCTTTAAATGGAAGACCTATTAATGAAATAATCCTTTAAAGTGTTATCACCAAAGGAAGTCTCCAAAAATCTTTATGT
Organism: Pseudotsuga menziesii; assembly: GCA_001517045.1. Taxonomy (NCBI): domain Eukaryota; kingdom Viridiplantae; phylum Streptophyta; class Pinopsida; order Pinales; family Pinaceae; genus Pseudotsuga; species Pseudotsuga menziesii. Next base: position 150,161 of record LPNX010855075.1, read on the forward strand.
TTTTACTACTCCATATGGAAATTTACCTAACAATATGATGTCAAGGGTAAGATTTTTAGACACTACACACATGTTCATTGAGTAAAATAAATGGGCATGCAAACTTATCATTATGTCATCCCATGTAGATTTTCTAAATTTGAGAAAATTATGTCTGATCAATATTTGAACTTGGATGAGAAAACAATTTCTCTAATGCAGATGGTTCAAGATCATTTTCTTGGATTAGATTATTTTTTATGAAAATCCTATAACCTCACATAGGATTTCATCACCCAAATATTTTTTTAAGTAGTTATTTCAATGTAATCATTGTGTTCCAAAATTTTATTTGATGCACATTCCTTTTGCGCATACTCACCCTGCAAATCCTATAAGTCACATAGGATTTCGTCGCCCAAAAACATTTTTGAATAGTTATTTGAAAGTAATCATTATGTTCCAAACATATACCAATATATACATTGGTGTATATTATACCGATATATGCACTAGTGTATACATTAGTTCATATATCGGTATATACACTAGTGTTACCAGTATAATATACAATAATGTATATACCCGTATATACACTAGTGTTACCAGTATAATATACACTACTGTATATACCGGTATATACATTTGTGTTACCAGTATAATATAAACTAGTGTATATATTAGTATATGCACTAGTGTGTATACCCGTATAGAGTGTATATTATGTATATGCGCTCTCATACAGAAGAAATTACATATATGAGCATGCATATACAAAATCATTTTTGTATATGCATGCACATATACCAAAGAGTGATTTTGTATGTATGGAAGGTGCTTATGTATATGCATGCACATATACAAATGCACTTCTATATCTGTGCACACATATATGGAAGCGCCTTCTATATTCGTGCGTGCATATGCAGAAGCACCTTTTGTATATGCCCACACGTATATGAAAGCGCCTTATGTATATGCACATATGTATGCAAAAGCGCCTTTTGTAAATGTGTCTGCATATACAAAAGCTCCTTCCATATGTGCATGTATGTATATAGAAGCAAAGTTCTATATATGTGTGCATGTATTTCAAATTGACTTCTATATATGCGTGTGCGTATATGAAAGTGTCTTCTGTATATGTGTGTGTATACGAAAGCTCCTTCCATAGATGCACGTTCGTATACAAAAGCATCTTTCGTATATGTGTGCATGTATATGGAAGTTCCTTCCATATATGCACGTGCATGTACTAAAGCACCTTCCATATATCTGTGTGCATATACAAAAATTCCTTCCATATATGTGCACGTATACGGACATATATACAGAAGCGCATATATATAGAAGTGCTTTTGTATATACACACACATATACATAAGTGATCTTCCGTATCTACATGCACGTATACAAAAGTGTATTCCATATACGAAAGTGCCTTCCATATATGAAAGCATGCTTCTGTATATGCGTGAAAATATATGGAAGAGAGATTTCATATATTCGTGTGCATATAAGAATGCTATTTTGTATATAGTTGGCACTTCCATATATTCTCTCACTATCATGTTTGCAATTCCTTAACTTAAGTCACCTTTTTTCATAAATGACACATTAAGGTACATATACATTTGACTCAATTCCCTAATTCAGCCAAAAAAATATATAATAAAATAAAATATCTCTTCTTCCTATTGTTTTTTTTCTTTGTATGTTTCTCCTGATTTTTTTGTTCTTGTTTTCCATAGGAAAAAAAATTGACAAAAAATTATTTGTCTCCAATGATACAAATTAATTGTCCCTTTCTGACTACAAAAAAACCCATCACATGAATAATGATAGATAATAATCAAAGAAAACTTCCTATGGCTTATGGTGGACCACAACAAACATCATGACACTAGAAATCAATCCATTTCCATATGCAAAAGAGATAAACAAGGATAACACTAAGGGATGAGAGGCATACCTTATTCCGGACGGTTGTAGTAGATCCCCATTGAGATTTCAACCACACTTTCACCTACACTCCATTCTCAACAACAACAAAATATAAAAGCATGATAGATATTAAGCTTTAGGCCTACTCTAGCATATATAAATCCATACATATATCATCGAAGAAACTACATGCATAGACAAGAATATTTGTAGTTACACAAATACAATAGACGAGAACTGAATATTTCTATTAATTGTAAACAAAGATATAAGTGACAAAATCTATCGGCATCTCGTCAAAATCGAGAAACCGAGTCCTCCACCTAGGCCTCCACCACTTCACTCCATATAAATGGCAAGCTCACAAGACAATGGCAAGATTGGGAAGAGAATCAATGGGTGCTCAAAGGAAAAAGGGATGCAGACTCAATTATGCAAGAATGGGGCACAAATCCACTATAGTTTATTTTCTCTCATAGGTTCTCTACCTCTAATGCATCCAAGTAGCTCAATATATATCCCTTCAATAGGAGGTGAAGGGTCAAGTTAGAGAGTTCCCAGGCATATGGAAGGCCAATAGTCAGGTTATTCGTTACTTGATGCGGAAAACTATGAATATTTTGATTATGGGCACATTTCCTAATGTACACAGGGCATACTGGAGCAAGCTACATGTACACATGGTATGTAATATGGTGACCTGCATATACCAATAAAAATGACTTTTTTAATAGATTTTTTGGAGCATCAAAGTTTTTTTGAGAAAATGGGGTCTAAGGAGTCTATGTAGGGACAGGGAAGGCCATAAAAACATGATATACCAAGTGTGGTAAAATCAACTATAACACCATACATACAAAAGCTCCATCCATACATATGGAAACACTCTTCTATTTATAAGTGCGGATATACATAAGCGCCTTCTGTATATGCCCACGCGTATACGAAAGCGTCTCCTATATATGTGTGTGTATACAAAAGCGCATTCTGTATACGTGTGTGAGTATACAAAATATCCTTCCATATATGCATATGCATATACATAACCAACTTCATATGTATGTGCACGTATTTGAAAGTGTTTTTGATATATGCGCATGCATATATGAAAGAGCCTTCCGTATATGCGCTCGTATACAAAATATCCTTCCATATATGTGTGTGCTTATATAGAAGCATCTTTTGTATATGTGTGTGCATATACAGAAGTGCCTTATGTATATTCCCATGCATTAACTGAAGCTCCTTCTATATATCCATGCACATATACAAAAGCACCTTCCATATATGCACACATATACAGACATATATGCAGAAACACGTATATATGGAAGTGCTTTTGTATATGTAGGTACATATACAGAAGCGATCTTCCATATATGAAAGCACGCTTCTATAAATGTGTGAAAATATATGGAAGGGCACTTCCATATATGTGTGTGCATATACGAAAGTGCTTTTGTATATGCACATGCATATACAGAAGAGCGCTCTATTGTATATAGATGGCACTTCGCTATATCCTCTCACTATCATGTTTGAAATTCCATAACTTAAGTCACCTTATTGCATAAATGACATGTTAAGGTACACATAAATTTGACTAAATTCTCCAATTCAGGAAAAAAATAAAAAGAATAGAATAAAATAAATAAAAGTCTTCTTCATATCATTTTTTCCTTTGTATGTTTCTCCTGATTTTCCTGCTCGTGTTTTTCATAGGAAAAACAATTGACAACAAATGCTTTGTCTCCAATTATACAAGTTAATTGTCGCTTTCTGACTACAGAAAGACCTGTCACATGAATAATGATAGATAATAATCAAATAAATACATTGGTTCTATTTTTGTTGCAATGTTGCAAAACTGCAACAACAATATACTATTGTCTGCTAGCATTTGAAGCCTAGGACCCGTCTTGTAAATTGACTTGATCATAGAAAGTGAAACTTACCTTCCAGTGCTTTCAATATAAAAAAATTGAAAATACATTTGGTTATGTAAAAAAAAACAGTTTGAACCTTTTCCAAAATTGATTCTACTCAGACAATCCACTCCATTGGCAATACTTGGTAGTGTGTTTCTTTCGTGCAAGGGATTAATATTTTGAATTGTCAATGGTGTTTTGTAGTCAAAGCTCAAAAATGATATTTTGTCATTTTTACCTTTAAACTATTTCCTTTTGAGTGTCTTACTTTATCAATGATGTCAACATCTATGTTTGTTGAACACAATAGAAAACAATTTTCCTTTTCCTTTCTTTTTTCTCTTTCTCTTGTTTAATACAAAATATATACAAGTTGATTTGCTTTGCTCATTAACACGATTTTTTTCCCACAACTACACTAAAAATATGCAGAACCAACCTTGAATATTCTTCATCATAATTCTTGACATATATCGATTAATTTATCTTTTCTATGCCATGTGTGTTTTTCATCATTAAATTTTTTCCTTTGTTGATATACATTGTCATTTTGTGTGTATGTGTATGGATATTGTGGCTATGCTACATGTTTCTTTTCAATTCCAAAGAGAAGAATTACTTCTCTAAACAACTACAATAATTTCTTCCACATAGCCAATACCCTCAAGGACATTGCAACCATGTGGCTTTTGTTATATAATATTCTTGTTTCGCACAATTACATCATTTCTATACAATAATAGTAATGAAAGACATAAAATATATGTAAAGAAAAATATTATAAAATTAAAATATTGATTTCCATAATATAGACCATAATAACAATAATAAAAATTAAGAAAAGGTATGTATAAAAATATATAATAAAATTAAAATATGGATGTAAACATCTCAAAAATAAAATAAAATAAAATATTTTTTTAATTTCAAAAAATCTTGCTACTAATCAGATACAACAACTCAGAGTTTGATTATGTTTGCACTTCATATTAGTATACCTATAAATTGGAAAATAATGATAAAACAAGTGGAATAAGCAACACAATTGCTTAGTACCTGCCTCCTAAGAAGAGATTGAAAATATATAGCAATAGGATAATTTTGCTATAACAATATATGATAAAACAAATATAATTACAATTTGAAAGAAATTAAAACAAAAATGAATTAAAAAATGTCCATTTAAATACGATATAGGTTATTGCAATGTAGCATAAAACAAGCATATTCAAGCTTCCTTACATACTTCTAGTAATTTTCTTGACTTATGTTATAAAAATATGCAAGTTTCTTTATAGACTAGCATAAATAGGAAATGAGAAATAATAGCTTATAAGACTATAAATTAATATCATTGTTGTGAGAAAATAAGTTTAAAATACATTTTTCTATTCTTCTAGAGGTGATTTATAAAGTGTTTCAAATCATCAAAATTATTTTAAACAAAAATGTAAGTAAATGAGCTTTGATGATATAAAAGTTGAAGCAAGTGTGAACTTTCTAAACAAAAAAAATTGATGTTGAGATAAACCTCCCCAAAAGACAATGACAACATAAGCAAAGTAGGTGCCATTATGGAGCATTTATGGCCCAACAACAATAAATGGATGATAGGAAATATGTATTGAGTGAACTTTAATGATAGAAAATTTGTAGCATGTGTGAACTTCCCAAACAAAAAACATGGATCTTCCAAACAACAATGGCAACATATGTTAACTAACAATGATTGAATGAAGGAATGTTTGGCACCAACCATATGGAGCTAATAACAACCCCTCTTTTACAAACCAACCAAACTTGGTTGAAAGAAGTACTTAATAATTTACTTTAAATATTAATGATTATTATCAACCAAACTTATTCAATAAAACTAGCAATGGAAGATGTATATAAAGCTCATGAGAAAAGTGAGAAGAGAAGAAATACAAGGAACAATTTCATGGATATAAATGTGTAAAAATAAAATTTTGTTTTAATAATTATGAATAGTCAAACTTAGTTAATTGAACCAACAAAATACCATACGCAAAAAGCTACAAGCTCTAAACAAGTAATTAAATTTTTGAATTTTTGAAAAAGGATTTGAGAAAAGGTAAAAAAGAATATATACCAATATGATTGAAAAGATTTGTGTCTGTTTTAAGTTGTGACATAGACGAGTTTCTTGAATTTTTTTTTCTAATATGGAATTTGCTATGTGATATTCCACCAACCGTGGAATAAGTTCAAATTATAAAATAATGTGATAATTTGATGGATATTAGAACTTGCAAAAGAAGATAATAAAGTTTGTAGAGAAGCTTAAAAAAGAAAGAAGTTCCTAAAAATTTGAATATGGAGGAGTTTTAGAAAATTTGGAGAAAAAGTTTGAGAAAGGTGAGAAAAGAGAGATACAACTAACAATTTCATGGATTTAAATATCTAATAATCAATTTTTTCTAGAGGTTTTTTTTTCTTTCTAATATGGAATTCACCCACCTCTGAAAGTAAACAATGCTATGTCATATTCCACCAACTGTGAAATAAGTTCAAATTATAAAATAATGTGATAATTTGATAGATAATAGAACTTGCAAAAGAAAATGTACATAAAGTTTATAGAGAAGAAGTTCCTAAAAATTTGAAAATAGAGGAGGTTTAGAAAACTTGGAGAAAAAGTTTGAAAAAGGTGAGAAAAGAAGAGATACAACTAATAATTTAGTGGATTTAAATATCTAATAATCAAATTTTGTTTTAATGATTATAAATAATCAATATTAATTAATAGAACTAGAAAAATACCATATACAAATATACAAAAATATTGTAAAGAAACTAAAACACCAAAAAAGACAAGTACTTCAAATTTTGAATTTTTGAAAAAGGATTTGAGAAAGGTAAAAAGGAAGATATACCAATATGGTTGAAAAGACTTGCATCTCTATTAAGTTTGGAGTGTATAGAACATATAGGCTAGTTTTTAGATTTTTTTTTGTAACATGGAATTGAGTTTTTTTTCTTAATATGGAATTGAGTTTTTGTTTAATATGGAATTCATTGAGTTTGTTTAAAATTGGATTTTTATGGTTGAATTCCACAACCAAAAAAAATGTGTTACCTATACGATAATAATAAAACTAACAAGATACATAACCAAATACTACATATGACGTTGATCTTATAACACATGACACTAGTAAAGAAATGCCACTTCTCAAAGTAAACAATGCTATGTGATATTCCACCAACTCATGAATAAGTTCAAAGTATAAAATAATGTGATAATTCGATGGATAATAACATTGGATTTATATCTGCTAAATTATGTGATAATATGAGAACAACTTTTTTTCTACATTAAATCAAAATTAATTAAGAATAAGATAAACTATTGAAAATATTTGACCATCCAGTTTTTAATCAAACTAATGTGTAAAATTATTATAAAATGCATTGAAATTACTACGTAATTTTGAAATTTAATGAATTAAATTTTAGAGTACGGTTCTGCTTCATTTTAATATGAAAATGAGAGGGGTGGTTATTAGGTATTTAACATGATGGTATTAGTGAAAAAGACAATGAAAATATATATAGCCTGATGGTTTTGGTGCGATGGCTCTTCATCGTTTTTTGTAGACACCACCATCGTTTTTCCATGCAAATGTCTCATTCCCTCGCATATTTAATGCAATATACAATGTATATATGTATGCCCATTTCAAAATTGTTACTTATTGATTCATGTGAGTTGACGCTCTTTGCTTGACCGACGGCACGACAGGCGCAGCATAAGTCGTCGCCATGCCATTGACAGATGTTTCAGAAGGGAGGAGTATGATGCAGATGGGAAGTATTAAATAATATCTTGGTTTTTTTGAGTATTTATCATTTGACACACTTTCTTATACAATATGGCAAGACCTTGCATGAGGGTAGCGCGACAGACTGGCAGGGCGCTGTGAAAAGCATCATGGTGATAATGACGACGATGGCGACATACAAAGCCTCCATCATATATTTCAATAGAATGGAAGACCATGCGGTGTATTACAAGGAATAGAGAGCTGTGCATGGGATTTTATAGGGAAAATAACCACATGGCAGGTGGAATTGCAGTAGTGGAAGGGGTCTGACTTGGCCTATTACCTAACCTGTAGATATCCATTGCTTCCAATTCTCTCTCATGGGTTTGGATTTCTTCTGATTTGATTCAGCACTTTAGGCACAAAGTCCTGGTGTCTCCCTCCCTACAAATATGTATTTGTATTTGCTTGCATACCTGATATCTCCTGGCCATAATAGCTGAGAGGCTTCCATTTTTCATTCAATTTCATGGCTGGGATTCCTGAGTTGGGTTGTTGATGAATAACAGGAGCAGCTCAGGGGCCCGGGGCTTGTAGAGGGATGGCACCCAGCTGCATAGACTGTGCCCCTAATGATCTGTTGTGCGCCGAAGATGCTCTTGGAGTTGTGGCTTGGGATGATGGAGAAACTGGAAGTTTGTATGGAGAAGAGGATCAGCATTATAATTTTGATTTCTGTGACCAGCTGTTTGTTAGCTTGATCGACGAGCATTTGTGGGATGATAGTGAAGTTGCAGCTTTTGTAGAAAAAGAGACCCTATATGTTCCTAACCTAGTTGAGAAAACCAGTGCTGAAGCTAAAGCTTGGCAAGATGCTGTGGATTGGATTTTGAAGGTTTGTGATTTTTTTTCTAATAATGCTGCTGCAAGCATGACTTTTTGCAGTCTTGCAAGCATGGCTTTTTGCAATCTTGCAAGCATTACTTTACTTTGCAAGCATGACTTTCCTTCTGTAATCTGGAAATATTACAATGAAATGGAGCTGGAGCCTACACTTGTAAAAATACTTCCTTGACTTTGAAGCTCATATCACCATCCCATACTATCAAACCAAATACCTCACAATCATAAGTTTATATGAACTTCTTGTCAGTTGTTTTGCTTTGTTGATATCCTAAGTTTATATAAACTTTTCTTGTCACATGTTTTGCTTTGGTGATATGGAGTTTTAGTATTTATGTGTGGAGTTTTAGCATTGGTGGAACTTATCGAGGGCTAACAATAGCAACATGTTATGTGCAGGTTCATGCACATTATGGCTTTGGTCCTGTGACTGCAGTGCTCTCAATGAACTATCTTGATCGGTTCTTGTCTGCAAATCAATTGCAGGTAATTCTTTCGCCATAGGTTGTGATCATTTTTTGCTGTAGCAGCTGAATCTGTTCTTACTAACAGTAAAGGATTTGTTTGTTCCAATGCAATGCAGCAAGATAAGCCATGGATGACTCAACTAGAAGCTGTGGCTTGCCTCTCTTTGGCTACCAAGATGGATGAGACAGAGGTTCCTCTCCTCCTGGACTTTCAGGTAATTGTTGAAAGTAGCATGTGATAGATAATGTTGGTTGTTTCCTTATTACTTATTTCTTGCTGTCTTGGAATAACTTCCACAATTATAAAAATATCATCTTCTCTCCTATCACAGGTCGAGGAGGCTAAGTATATATTCGAATCGCGCACTATTCAGAGAATGGAGTTACTGGAGCTCAGCACCCTTGAATAGCGACTGAGTCCTATAACTCCTCTTTCTTACATTGATCATGCTAGTCATATGATTGGGTTGGAGAATCGCTCTTGCTGGATATTCACAATGCGCTGCAAGGAGATACTGTTGAATACACTCAGAGGTAAGCTTTGCATTTCTGGCCATTCAATGGGTGATTGCAATGTATTATTATCACATTGCCAATGGCATATCCATTTGATGGGATTTGGTTTATCATTCATGGTAATGTATTATTATCACATTGCTACTGGCATATCCATTTGATGGGATTTGGTTTATCATTCATGGTACTTGGGGATTTCTGAAAGTTGGATTTCCCTTCCCTTTCTCATCCAAAGGACTTGATAATACATGTTCAAACAAATCAAATTGGTTTAAATGGGGTTTAATAGGATACTTTATAGGTTTAACAGGATTTTAATAGGACACTTCATGCTGTGGACAGATGCAAGGTTTTTGGGCTTTCTTCCATGTGTTGTGGCTGCCACAATAATGCTGCATGTGATCAAGGAAATAGAGCTTGTTAACCCATATCAGTATGAGAATCGCCTATTCAGTGCCATGAAAGTGAACAAGGTAATTAACATTATCCTGTAGTAGTAGGTAAATAGAGATTGTTAATCCATATCAGTACGAGAATCGCCTATTCAGTGCCATGAAAGTGAACACGGTAATTAACATTATCCTTTCTATTTGCAAGCATTCTGGTTTCGATCCAGATGAGCATGACTGGCGTGGTGGCCACTAGAATCATCTGGGACATGAAATTTAACTTTAAATTGAATAATTATGTGAGAGACGATCCTGGTTTCGCCAAGCTTCCCAGCGTTCTGCTAGACCGGCTGCATATACCATGCCGATCGTCGACCCTGCCGGTTTTCCAAGAATCTCCGGCGTTTCGAAATGGTAAAGAATGCATCGTCTTGGCACCTTCGTCGTGGAGATCAGGCTATTCTCAACTTCAAGAAGAAGATGATGATACAGAGCTACGTGATAGCACGGCCGTGCATATAGCCATGACGCTGGACGCTGCTTATTTGAGAGGATTGGTCGCCGGAATTCTATCTATTCTCCAACATGCTGCTTGTCCTGAGAATGTAGTCTTCCATTTCATGGTGTCCGAGTGCCAACGTGATCTCAAGGCTACGCTTCAGGCGACTTTTCCATACTTGCGCTTCATATTATATCACTTTGATGAGAATATTGTGAAGAACAAGATATCGTATTCAATTAGGCAGGCTTTGGATCAGTCACTCAATTACGCTCGCACTTGGATGATGTCATTGTTGCCACATGTCAACTCAAATCCAGATAGCAAATTCCAAAGTTTACATCATCTTCTATCCACCAATAAGTTGTTTACAAAATAGTTTTTTAACAAAATTAAAAAAAATATTTTACAAATCCCTAAGTTATACTTTGCAAAACAGATTTTAATTTTTTTTGATAGAGAGCAACTAATACAAAGTCAAAAGAGTTTGACTTGCAATGGATTACAATATACCTGTTGAGGCAGGTATAAAAATTTCTGAAGTCCTATGCATTGAACATGTCACTTCTATAAATTATATCGACGTTAGAAAGCCACAATGTCAAATGACACTTCAAAATTATGTTTGCACTTCATATAAGTATACCCATAAACCCAAAAATAATGATAAAAAACTTTTAAAACATTAAAAATTCATAAAGTAACGATGCATTGAACATGCCAATTCTATAAATTATATCCACGTTCAAAAGATACAATGCTAAATGACACTTGAAAAACTATAATTTATATCCACCTTAAAATACACAATACTAAATGACACTTGAAAAAACCCAAGTGTAGTAGATAAAATCCTCACAGCCTCATGATAAAATCAAATTATGGAGCTAGGAATTTGCATTGCATATCCACATAGTGCATCTTTAAAACATAATCTACAATATTAGAATCACACCATTCAATCTCATTTGTACATAAAATCCTAAATTCGTTAAACAAAATCACCCGGCCAACTTTTAAGTTGTTTTGTAAGGATTTTCCATTCTAAATTAATGCATTCGTGTTAGCTCATGTAATACCACCAAACTCTTGAGTTATATCTTTTAACTTTATCGTCTAGTAGGAGACTGTTACACTCGTTTTAATTTTATCTTCTAATAGGACATTGTCAAACTCGCCATGATGACAACAATGATGAGAAACGATGATAGGTTTAGTTGAAACTTTGCTTTGATTTTATTTTCAAGCATTTTCAATGGAATGATGATAATGACCATTACGATGATGATGCTGAGGAGGATGATGACAATGATGATGATGACTATGATGATGATGATGGGGATGATGATGATAGGGTTAGTTGAAAGTTTTCTTTGATTTTATTTTCAAGCATTTGCAATGGAATGATGATGATGAACAATGATGATGATGAGGGGGAGGAGGATGACAATGATGATGATGACTATGGTGATGATGATGATGGTGATGAACAATGATGGTGATGATGATGATGATGATGATGATCACGATGACTATGACTATGATGACGATGATTATGATGATGATGATTATTATTACAATGATGAGGTGATGATGTTGATGACGACGATGATGATGAGGAGGAGGATGATGATGACTATGATGATGAACAATGATGGTGATTATGATGATGATGATGATGATGAGGATGAGGATGATGATCACAGTGACTATGACTATGATGAGGATAACTATGATCATGATGATGATGATTGCGATGATGAGGATGATGATGTTGATGACAATGATGATGATGATGACTTTGATGGTGGTGATGATGATGATGAGGAGGAGGAGGATAATGACAATTCTAACGATGATGAGGAACAATGATGATGATGACGATGATGGTGGTGATGATGATGATAAGGATGATGACAACGATGATGATGAGGATGATGACTATGATGATGATGATGATGATGATGATGTTGACGATGACAATGATGATGAACAATGATGGTGATGATGATGAGGAGGATGATGATGATGATGACGATGATGAGGAATAATGATGATGATGATGATGATGATGATAGGTTTAGTTGAAACTTTGCTTTGATTTTATTTTCAATAATTTCCAATGGAATGATGATGATGAGGAGGAGGATGATGACAATGATGATGATGAGGATAATGACTATGATGATGATGAGGAGGGTAATGATGATGATGATGATGATGATGATGATGGCGAGGATGATAATGTTGAACAATGATGGTGATGATGATGAGGATGATGATGATCACAATGACTATGACTATGATGACGATAATTATGATGATGATGATGATTACGATGATGAGGATGATGATGTTGATGACAACGATGATGATGAGGAGGAGGATGATGATGGCTATGCCGACGAACAATGATGGTGACGACGACGACGAGGATGATGATGATGATGATGATGATGACAATGACGACGACGATGATGATGATGACGATGACGATGATGATGACGACGATGACAATGATGATGATGATCACGAATAGTATGACTATGATGACGATGATTATGATGATGACTATGATGGTGATGATAACGTTGATGATGATGATGAAAATGATGATGATGAGCATGATGACTATGATGATGATGAGGATGATGACGAGGAGGAGGATGATGACTATGATGATGATGATGAGGATGAGGATTATGAGGATGATGATCATGATGACGACAATGATGAACAATGTTGGTGATGATGATGATGAGGATGATGACAATGATGATGATGAGGATGAGGATGAGGATTATGATGATGATGATGATGACGATGATGGTTATGATGATGATGATGATGAGGATGATTCTGATGACGATGATGATGATGATAGGTTTAATTGAAACTTTGATTTGATTTTATTTTCAAGCATTTTCAAAGGAATGATGATGATGACCATGACGATGATGATGAACAATGATGATGATGACGAGGAGGATGATGACAATGGTGATGATGAGGATGATGACTATGATAATGGTGATGATGATGATGAGGACGAGGATGACAACGATGACAATGATGATGAACAATGATGGTGATGATGATGATAAGTTTAGTTGAGAATTTTCTTTGATTTTATTTTCAAGAATTTTGTTGGAGGAGCAAGTCAGTAAGCCGACTTGAACGATCAGCCGACTAATGAGAGATTAGGTCGGCCACATAAGGTCATGTCGATTGGCCGAACTGATAGGTAGTTATTTATAACTGTTTGTAATTCATATATATTAAGCTGTTGAGCCAGATGAGAACTTGGTTCAGTTCTCTGTATTGTATGGACCCTTTCATTATAATATAATCTATTATTTCGCTTACTTGTTCTTTTCTCTTGTATTCGTTATGTATGTCTGTTCTTAATGTGTATTATTGGTAACCCTATGTGATCTGTGAGATTATAACATTGGTTCTGTTGCTGGTAGTACATGTCTGAGATGTATATAAGTAGATGATATTAGAACAAGAGATTAAGGACTGGTGGGAGCATAAAATAGCAAACTACTTGCAGAATTACGCACGAAGAAACAGATTAATGACTACGCAAGCAAAAGAAAGGTTCTTTACTGAGACTCATGAGAATTTTGTAGAATCGGTACCCCAGTTTCTGAAGAAACTTCTAGATGAAAAAGCCGAAAGCGATTAAAGACCAATAGCTGCTAGACAAACTGATTTGAGGGGGAAGGAAAAACCTGTTGGAGTGGTTTGAAAAGATCACTGATGAATTATACAAGGAAGAAGCTATAGAAAAAAGAACTTTGGTGGAAACTATATAGAAGAAATTCTACATAGACCTCACCAAGCAATTCTTGTGTTCCTTACCGACCTTGTTGTTCAAGTTCCTATTAGAGAAAGGAGTGGGTCATATTGTTGAACCTTGTCCATTACTACGCAAACCACCACAAACTACTAACTGGGCGGAGAAACAAAAGAAGTGGGAGAAATTCATTGCCTAAAGGGAGTGGGAATACTTCCTAAGCAAGTGAACAGAACTATCCGGGCTTTCTAAAGCATCAGGTAGGCAATGTAGAGGTAGTTGGTCGTATGTCGGGGTAAAGTGGAGAGGATTCTAGTCGACTAAAGAGATACCATTCACCAGCAATGAAAAGTCGACCTAAAAAGGAAATCGAAAGGATAGTGTCACATAAAGGTATGGAAAACTTTCATAAAATAGAGCGAGAGAAGAGGCTGCAAAGAAGAGAAGAAATAAGAGAAAGAGCTATAGTGCTGCAAAGAGGAATGAGTACTAGGGTGACAGACCAAGAGAGAAATCCACCAGAGTTGGGTCATGACCGACATGAAGAAGGTGTGGAAGAAGAAGTGTCCCCTATGGAAGAATATTTGTGGATAGAGCAGCAAGAAGCTCTCCAATTAGAAATTCCCCAGGAGGTAAGACCTCTATCTTGAAAGAACCCGAGTACCAGGATACAAACCATTGTCGAAGAGGACCTTAGACTAAGGGCTGGTGACTTTGGTATTTGGATCCGACTAGACGATGAGAGAAATGATGATAATCATCTACTTATCCATCGACCAGAAGAAGGAAATTGGGTCATACTTCAAGCATTACCCTCCAACCGAAGTATCCACTTACTTTACCTGACACATGGAGGAGCACCCCACCTACCAAATACAGCTTTGGAAGATACAGAAAATTTGGATCTGCAGACAAATAATTGCAGTTGGACATTAATAGGAGAAGTCGACCCCGACCGACTACTTGTCGGAGAAGAAACGACAACTAAGACGACAAACGGAAATGAGAGTTATGTCGACAATAACTCTACACAGAAGAATAAAAAAAATATCCCATTATCCCCACCACCGCCACCTCCTAAAGAAGATAGTGATAGTGACTCCGACATGGGTCACGGATCAGTGCACATCCCTCTATATGAGGGATATGAAGATCCCAGATGACATTGGTTCGTCTGTGAATCGACATGGGAGGCAAACCAAGTTACAGATTAAGACAGACAGATGGTGCAGTTCGCTGGAGCATTAAGGAAAAGATAATTAACATGGTTTATGACCTTTTTTGAAAGAACCCCCGGAGAAACTAAAGCATAAGTCAAAGCACAATTTTGATGATTTTTTAAAACTCCAGATGCAAAAGATCAGGCAGCTTAGAAACTGAAGAAAACATCACAAATGTCAGGAGAAACTATCTACGACTACAACAAATGTTGGAAAGACCTTCCCAACCAATTGGATTATGTTATTGATGAGCAACTACTAATCCAGTGGTTTCTTGCAAGTCTGTCACAAAACATTCGTCAGCACATAAGTCTGGAGACATTCAAAACTTATGAGGATGCGCTTACTAAAGCTCTACAAGTAGAAATGGATGAATATATTCTGGCATACCCCACAGATCATAGACTAGAAGAACAGCTCGAGATCATGCAGAAATATTTAAAAGAGCTAAACCTTAAAAGTCAGGACATCTAATGCACAAAATGCTCATTGACCGGACATTCGAAAGATAACTATCGACAGGATATTAGTTGATAGGATGTTTGATTTATGAAAACAATTTTTTTTTGCGACATCTTCCAGGAGCATGGAGAGCACACTACAAAAGATTGCCCATTCAACATGAAGAATGGAAAAGCATCATGGTGTGCAATCTGTGAAACTAAAAATCATAACACTGCTAGCTGTCACTTGAATCTAAAGAATCGACAAAATTATCAGGTAGTATATCAGACTAACGCAGTTGCACAGAACAATGAGCAACGAAGCAATGCACAAAATGACCAAAATAATCAAAGGTACGAAGGTCATCGATACGAACACTGGTTTGAAAACTGACGTGGAGGCTATGGAAGTTGAGGTCGATTCTCTAGGAATCGAGACAAGCGACCATGTCGGCCCATCCAATGTTTCACATGTTACAAGGAAGTACACCGATATGCAGACTGTCCATACAAGGACAGGACTGACCTAAAATTCCGTACTAGTTATGGAGTAGGGGATCACTCATTAGAGGATTTCCCTACTATGGTTGAAAAGATAAATAAAAATAAAAATGTTAATGTCTTGTCATGTGTGCAAAAACATGATATTATCAATACAAATAATTTACATATCGTAACCCGACAAGGGACAAAAATTGGGAATGATAACCCCCAAATGAGCAATATAAAAAAAAAAATTGTTTATCCTGGCCCAGTTAAAGAAAAACAAATATATAAAGATGCAACAAATATATTTACAGAATTTGCTCGACAAGAAGAAGAAGATGATAATCAACAACACACAATAAAAGAGCTAATACATTTGGTACAAAAAGATAAAACAATAGCGCAATTCATCAACTTACTGTATAAAATAAAACACAACAAAAACACTAAAATACAAACAAAGAATATATGTAGCTTAAACCAAAAAGATAAAAGTGATTCCGACCCACTTGTCGACCTGAAAATTGAAGGACACCATGTCTGACAAGTTGTACTCGATTTCGGATCACAGGTAAATATTATGACTCAAGACACATGGGAATAGTTAGGAAGACCTCGATTATATGAGTCTGGAATATACCTGAAACTAGTCAACCAAGGCCTAATTGAACCTATTGGAGTCTGGAAAAATGTCAACACAATGATAAAAGGAATATTGACCAAAATCGACTTCAAAATTATTGACCCTAAGGAAGGGTACAGTTCCTTCCCAACGTTAGTAGGTCGACCTTGGGGAAGAAAAATGAAAGCCTCGATATACTTGGACAAAGAAAGAATAAAATTAAAGGGGAATGGACAAAAATTAATAATACCTATCCATCCATCCCAAGGAGAACCTTAGAAATAACCAATTGATGAAGAAGTTGACATCCGAAAACTATATCAGGTACAGAACAATGAAGATTACATAGAACCTAATATATATGGTGAACTTTACTTAGGTAACCAAGACTCAGTAGGATACAATTCAGATGCAGAACTATATGATTGGGATGTTGAAAAGTATGAAACAAAAGCAAGAGGATGTTGGACTATTCAAAAAATATAGAAGAAACTAGTCAGACAATGCTTTGTGGTGTCCATTATCCCAAAAATATTTGAGAAGAAAACTAAGGAATATCCTACCTTGAAACCAACAAATATAAATAATACAAAAATACCAAAATATAAAGAAAGAGAATCACCAGTTATGCATGTAGGGCAAGTATCTAGGAACATTGGTGAACATGGCCGACTACAGAGTTTAGTAGAAACTTTTACAAGACAAGCTGCTAGATGGTGGGATACCCATCAGTCAAGACTGCAGACATGGACAACAGCTTCGACTTATTTTGTATAAATATTTGGAGGAAAGAAGTTAACCAACCAAGCTTAGATACCTATATTTACCCAAGGACAGGATCCATAAAACTATATAAAGACATGTGAAAAAGAATGGAGAAGACTTGGATATAAAGATGAACGTACATGGCCACACTTATTTCCATCAACACTCGCTAACTTACCAAAAAAATGGTACAAGATGGAAGAAGCTCGGGGTGAAACATTTCTATGGCATGAACTCAAAGAGAATTTTATCAAAGACTTCAACTTTGAACCCCAAAATGAGAATTTGGTCGAAACTGCAAAACAGATCAAAGCATTTGTACAACGGACAAAAAATAAAACCCTAAAAGACAACCGACCGACATTAAACTGTAACAATATACAAACCGAGACAATTCCACATTCAACAAGAATATAGATGGAAAATGAAAATTTAGAAGGGAAAATATTTAGATGGAAAGCAAACCATGCCGAAACAACAAAACCAATTCGCATAGTGCTCGAAGTCGAGACAACCGACAAGGAAGACATCGACCGAATGACTGCAGCAGACTTTCTTGCTACATTCTCATAGTTTAGAGAAGGGAGTCAACTAATGAATGAGACAAAATATCCTGAATGGTTAGACACTAAAGTGAAAATCAAAGAAGTCGACATATCAAATGATGTTCGATCAAAAATAACAAAAATTGGAGACTACTGGTCTAAATCACAAACAGTAGAGATAAAAAACCTACTGAAAGAATTTCAGGATGTATTTTCTAGAGACTATAAGAATATCAAAGGTCTAGTACATGAAATGGGAGAAATGAATATTGACATTAAAGCCAATGTTCAACCTGTCAAGAAAATACCATATAAACTAGATCATAAATACAAAGATATAGTCAAGAAAGAGATTGATAACATGCTTGCAGCAGGAATCATCTACCTTATTGACCAATCAGAATGGGCAAGTCCAATGGTAGTTCAACCAAAGAAACATGATCCAACCAAGCTAAGGATCTGTGTCGACTTTAGAGAACTCAATAAAGTTACACTAACAGACCCATTTCCAACTCCTTATGCAGATGAAATCTTAAATGAGGTAGCAGGACATGAATGCTATTCATTTACAGACTCGATTCTTAGGTTATAATCAAGTACCAATAGCCAAAGAAGATCAGAAAAAGACAACATTTGTATGTGAATTTGGTTCATTTGCTTACAGGGTTATGCCTTTTGGACTGAAAAATGCACCTGCAGTCTTTTCAAGGATTGTGGTTAAAACATTTCAGGAGTATATTTACAAAACAATGGCAGTATATTTTGACGATTGGACAATATATTGTACACTAAAATACCATTGTAAATGGCTAAGGCTTATGCTGAAATGATGCAGATAAATCCAACTATCTTTGAACATCAAGAAGTGCATATTTCTAACTCCTATAGGAATACTATTAGGGCACATTTTCTGTAAAGAAGGTATCAAATTCGACTTCGCAAAAATAAAAATTATCCTTGACTTAAAACCACCAATGAACCCAAAACAAGTCAGGGTACTACTTGGTCATATAGGATATTATAGAAAATTAATAAGACACTATTCAGATATGACATACCCACAGGAAGAACTACTAAGAGAGGATCATGAGTTTAACTGGATATAGGAGTGCAACATATCATTTGAAAAACTAAAAAGAAAGTTAGTTGAAGCACGAATCCTAAGGTTTCCAAACTGGTCGATCAAATTCCGTGTTCACATTGACGCATAAGGCTTAGCAATAGCAGCAATCCTAACTCAGGCAGGAGATGATGGAATGGACTACCCTATAGTCTATAGTAGCAGAAAACTAAACAAAGATGAAAGAAACTATTAGACAACAGAAAGAGAAGCATTAGGAATGGTCTTTACTCTACAAAAATACTGACACTACCTACTAGCTAATTCATTTATCTTTTACACTGACCACCAAGCACTAAAATACCTCGTAAATAAGCCTATACACCATGGAAGAATTTGTCGATGGCTACTTCTATTCCAAGAATTTAATTTCAAAGTCGTTGTCAGACTAGGTAAGCTAAATGTCGGTCCTGACCATTTATCCCGAATCGACATAGGGGAGGAACCGACGGGAGTCGAAGACGAATTACCAAATGCACATTTATTTCGAATAGAAGCAGTCCCAATAGAGTTAGAGGAAATAGCTCAGTTTTTAGAAGATGGACAAGCACCAAAAGGCATGAGTATGAAGAAAAAACAAATCTTAGCCATGAAAGATGCACCATATAGTCTCATAAATGGATTCCTATATAAAACGGGTTTAGACAACATCCTCAGAAGGTGTGTACTAGAACATGAAAGGGATAATATTATGTATGAAGCACATTATGGACCTGTAGGAGGACATTTCCAAGTAGATACAACTACAAAGAAAATCCAACAAGCAGGGTTATGGTGGCCGACACTTCACAAAGATTGCAAAAATTTTGTAAGCCAATGTGATAGATGTCATCGGCTGGGTCGACTCCTGTCTACTACATAAATGCCCCTGATATCAGTAAACCCAAGTCTGACATTTGAAATTTGGGCCAACGACTTCATAGGACCATTTCCGATACCGGCAAAGAGAACAAGTGCAAGGTACATAATAACCCTAATCAGTGACCAGGGAACACACCTTATTAATAAAACTATTAAAACATTAATAGGTCAGTTCCAAATTGAACACCGTCAGAGTACAAATTACCACCCTCAGTCGAATGGAGCAATCGAAGCATTTAACAAAACATTAACAAAAGGATTAACAAAAATATGTAAAACCAACAAAGACGAGTGGGATGAAAAGATACCTGCAGTACTATGGGCATACAGAACAACATATAAGAATTCAACCGACCAAACACTGTTTCGACTAGTTTATGGACAGGAAGCAGTAGTGCCTCTACACTTTCGACAATAGACACCTATTATCGTAGAGATTTTACATGTCGATGTCGAACAAGGAAGAAAGCACCGACTATTGCAACTAAGTAAGCTTGAAGAAAACCGATGTAACACCCCACTTTTGACCCCGTTTGCATGATGTATATGATGTAATTAATCGTGGTGAGAAGCTAAAGGCAAAAGCCCCACCATCGATTTGGTTGTGTATGTTTCGGCAATAGGGAGAGTTGTCGATGGTATATCGTGCTATCTGACATATTATAGTTTTGCATCATGTAAATACGCACATCAATTAAAATAAACCTACAGCCAGCTACGACGGTGCAATGTTAAAATGAAAAGGGAATGATTCCAAAAGATAAGGGGGGGGGGATGTCAAACCTTGGACTATGGGGGAGGGAAATCCATCTGTCACCACCCTGTTTGATTTGCCCATCTTTCCTTGTCTTATCCAACTACCTCTTTAATTTTTTGTTGAGTAGTTGAGGCAGTTATGGCTGGGAGTGGAGTGTGGCAGGACTGTCAGTCCTTGCCCACATGCACACTCCACTAGTAGGTTAAACTCACGTTGGAAAGAAAACCACACACACCACTATGCCATTCTCGGCATTGCCTGTCCACTCTCACGCAGAAACGCGCAGGCAGTTGGCCTGGTCTTCACCTTCACGATTGGGGTTCGGGGAATTCCATCTTCGCACAGAGAGACGTCTTGTTTTCCTCACACATAGTTTTCCCATCATTTTTCCCCATGCACCGGTCAGGGTTCTCCTTTGGTTTTGTGCATACAACGAGATGAAAGAGCAGCCTTAAGGGAACGATTTTCTGCTGTGTATGTGAAATAGCCGTGGTTTTCATCCATGATTGGCGTTGCTGTTGGTTTAACCCGCGATTCGGAATTGTTGTTGGTTTAACCAGTGATTTGGGTTGCTATTGTTCTTCCCATGATTTTTGGATAATGTTGAGAGTCCGATTTCCTTCTTCCATTTCAGTCTGTGTGTGTGTTTCCTTCTTCCATTTTTGGACTGTGTCTTTTCCCCTTGCGCACAGGTTGAGAGTTTGTTCTCTCCCCATTTCTGTCTATGTAACCTTCTTCAGAGTTTACATTGAGGAGCTGCATGCTGTGGGCTTTTAGGTGTTAGATGGTCATTGAATTCCACATCCGTTGGTTGAGTCCTCCCATGTCTATGCTGGGAGTTCTGCTTCTTCCCCAACTACGGATTGTGTAAGGTTGCCATAGTTATCATTGTGAGTTTGTGGCTATTGATGTACCCTATTTTTGGGTTGCTGCTGAGTTGTTTTGGCCATGCTAGGGCCAAGAAAAACTCTGAGTTTTCTTGTGGGCTTGAGCTATGTTTCATATTTTGTTTGGGACTGTCACCCGGTTGTCTTTTCCTTCTTCACGGGGCTGGGAACCACTTGTTTTTCTGCGGTATGCAGTGGTTGGTCTTCGGACTGTTGAGAGTGGGATTAGAGGTTGGTTATGCTTGAGAAGACTGGTGTTGAGTCCACCAGCTTAGCATTTAGCCTTTCCTAGCTCCTTGACGACTTGGTAAACCCTACTGTGTGGGTTTGGCTGATTTGTGTACCTTGGCTATGTGTAAGCCTGCATTGACCCTTTTCCTTGAGGAATCATGCCCAGCTCGGGGGTGGCAGTGTTGCTGAGAGATTGATGAGCATGCTAGCCTATGGTTGGGTGGAACGTTGCAGTGATGTAGCTGGTTGCAGGGCGAGTTCTTCATTAAAAGATAAGTACTGCTGACTATTTCATCTCTGCAATAATATCTATTGTTTCATGAGAAATGATGAACATGTTGAATGCTGAAAGGTGTATGTTGCTTCCGCTGAATGTTGAGTAACTATGTATCCTTGTATGTTTTATGCATATTAGTATGCATTCTGTTAAGCTTTTAATATCAACATTTATTCTTGTTCATGTTCATGGGGCTGTTTTCCCATTTGCATGTTTTACTTCAAAGCATTTCAGTTTGTTAGTTTTTAGTTGTATAAAACTTCATGGGGCTAGTTGCCTAGATGTTTGGTGTTTAGTAGCGTCCTCTTCATCGGTCGCAAGGTCGGGGACATTACAGATTAGTATCAGAGCTCATGTTGCACCATGGGCCTCCATGGGCCATGAGAATCAGTGACAGAGGCAGGTTTCCCTCTACCCAGTAGAAGAGAAATGAGAAATCAAAGAAGATGACAGGAAAAATTTCAGAAATTTTCCTAAGTGTGAAATCATTGGACGGCTTAGGCTGAAGCTCACCCAATACATCGGAGGACTTAGCTGAAAGTTCCTCCTGTGCATCGGATAGCCTAGGTGGAAGTGCACCCGATAAGAGACGGTTGAAAGGAATTTTCAAGAAAATTTTCTAAGTGTCAAGACCGTCGGATCGTCAAAAGACTTAGTTGGAAGACCCTCTAATACAGACCTCGGCGATGGCGAGAGTTAGAGGAAGTCTGACCCAACGAAGAGGATGGAAAAGCATGAAGCCACCGCAATGGCGACAGAAGAAAGATGATGAAGGTATTGATACATCGGCTGGGTTGGTAGTTTTGAGCTGCAACGGCGGCAACAGATAGTACATGATTGACCCAATGTGGGTGAAAATTTAAAAATTTTCTAAGTGTTGAGATCATTGAAAGGATTTAGCTGAAGATTGTCGAAACGTCGGCACATTTAGATGGAAGGAATTTCGATGCCATCGGTGGAAGAATATAGAAAGGGGAAAATTTTGAAATTTTGAAAATTCCTCTAAGTATGGAAACCATCGGTGAAATTTAGCTGTTTGAGTAGCGGATGCGGCGGCAAGCATCAGAGAAAAATAGAAGATTGTATCACCGATCATTAGAGGATGGGTTTACCGATGCAGCGGTGGAAGAGAAGAGAAGGTTTCGGTGGAAATTAGTTGACGAAAGAGCCATGGTTTCAACAGGGATCTCTCGAAGATCGTCGAAACATCGGTGAAGTTTAGATGATCGAGCAGTCGATGCAGCGGCGGAAGGAAGAAGAAATTTTTTCCAGAAAACATCGAAAAACTTTAGAGGATTGGACAACTGACACGTCGCAAGCTTAGTCAACTAAGGACCTGATACATCGGAATATTAGTTGGGAAGAGACCCGATTTAACAAAGGAAAATTTTGAGTTTTCAAGTGGGATTTCTTAGCAGATTTCAGCAGTTTTTCTGTGGGATTTTCAGCTATTTATCAATGGATTCACAGGGTCGAAAAGGAGAAAAATGGCATCGATCTTATGTGCCAGATTGCGCAAAAATAATCTATACTTGCTCCTACAGATGGCTGAAGTTGGCACCACATACCAAAACACAATTGTGTGTAAAAATGTAGAGATTTGGTGAAAATTGTCATTTTAGAAGTAGTGTGATTTTCACACCCAAAATCAGAATGAAGCATGTGGATAGATCATCCAACATGGAACAAGGAGAATCGGCAGAGTTGAATGCGTAACAGCAAGGTATTAGTGATTTTTTGAGAAAGAGATGTGCTGCCGTTAATATGGACAAATCTGGGAATTGCATGCCTAGAGGTAGCAAGACCATGAAGTCAAACCAGCTGTCGTGTGGAAGAGGAGTTCCATCCGAGGATGTGGGACTTGAAAAGGGAAGTTTCCTTAAAACCCTATCTTGCTGATTATAACTATGTTTCCTAAGTTTTATACCTAAAATGTATGAGGATATGTTTTGCGTACATAGGATATTGAGGATTATACATTTATAATGAACCACTAATGATAGTTATTGCATTGGTGTTAGCATTAGTGGAAAAACCAACGACAACATGGACCTGGCTGAATATGTTGCTGATGCTGATGAATGTGACTAGCAACCCTCTGGATAAAGGGATGAGGAAACAAGTCCATAAATAAAAGTTGGTGAGAAAATTATACAATATCCTGCAAAGTACCAACCAAATTGGTCATGCCAAGGGTGTAAGTAAGACCCATGAAGGTAAGAGTTTGATTATGACAAATTTCATGGAGTGGTAGAGGTAAGAGACCTCATACCATATGGATATTTGAATGTTATACTACATCCATATAGAAATGTGTCATGCCTGTATGTAGCTCAGTAGCCCAAGGAGAGTAAGTACTGATGATCTTGATTACAGTAATGCATCCTGTATGAAGTAGTCATGGTTAGGCCATGCATGGTATGTTGAATGCATAGTATTCCTGAATCAATGCAAGGTAGCATTGAATGGATATGCATTAAAAATATTTTATGAATCTTGTAGTTATGCATTGGATGGATGCATATGAAGGGTGTGAGTGACTGATTGCATAAGTAAAGGTGCAAATGTTGTGATGCATTGCATGAATGCATTGAGATGAGTGCATGTGATATTATGGATAACTAATGGCTGAAATGATGAATTAATGACAACTCAGGAACCATTTCAGAGGTTGTTATGAATGCAGGATAGTAAGTGCATAAAGAGGATAGTCATGATCAACTGGTTCCCAGAAATGCTCTATGGAAGAGCAAGGTGGTACAAATGATACGCTTGTGAAGTAAGGAATATCTAAACATCTCATTTAATTGCATGAATGATGTGACTATACCTTGGAAATGTAAGTATGATAATGATTGCATGAAGTAAATGAGTTTTGGTAATATTGATGTGATTAACAGCTGGAAGAATTTGAATTTTATAAATTCTGAAAATGCTTCAGTGATGGCTGCAGCAATGAGAAGGTTATATGCATCCAGACTTACCAAGTTTTTGGTTGATTGAAGCTCAGGTTTCAGGTAGATTATTTAGAGCATGGAAATGAGGGTAAGACCATGACAAAGACTGAAATATACCATATGAAAGAGCCAAACTTTATGAGAAGATTCTCATGACTATGGGAATAGTTGGGGTACACACTGTAAGAAGATCACATGTAATGGCCTGCAGGAGCCAAACTTCATGGGAAGGTTTTCCCTTATCTTGGAAATGGGTTTCAGGTGAAACTCCATTGGACATTTTGGAAATGTCTCATCTGCACTACATGTTTGGTAAGCAACATGAGTGAGATGGTATGGATTATGTAGGTAAGACATCTGTGGATATGAAATGTAAAAAGGAGTTGGGATGGCTAACCGAGGAACCGTCATCTCAGAGAAGGGAGCCCCATTCCTCCTTAACAAAGGAATACTGTGTTGGCAAATGGATAAGTGTTTTGTGACCCTTGCTAAGAATATGCATGTCAAATTATTAAAATTCCATGTGCAGAACATGTTTTGATTTTATTTCCATGATGACCGATTGCTTGAGTATGAATAGGGCCTACATGGCACATACCGGAAAAGGGTGCACACTTTTTCGATGTTGAGTCATGAAAGGGTTTTCAATATTGACTACACCCTAGGGAGTGGACGCACTCCTGGTGTCTCAATACTTGATAGTGAATGATATGAAATATAATTATAGTTTTAGAGCAATAATGCTGATGAGTTTGCTTATATTGCTTGTGTTGACAGGCTAAATAGATGCAGTTGGGTGTTGCACCCTAAAGAGAAAAGGCAGACGGTTGTTGTGATGGGTTGTGGAGTAAGGGTTATTGTTGATATAAGTGTATGTTGATATAAGTGCATGTTTATATAAGCGTATGTATTATTGTTGATATAAGTGTATGTTAGTATAAGTGTATGTTGGGATGTTATATGCCTGGGGATCCATAGTAGATCCTGGACCTAGAAATGGTCGTGGTATAGTTCCAAGCCTAGTTGACATGATGATGTACTGGATGGACATTAATTATTTGATGTTGAGGAGCAGCCTGCATGCTGACGTAACATCCAAGTCCATAGGCGATCCCAAGGCTTGCAAAGCGAAGCAGGATCCTATGGACCAATGAGGAAACACACAATACAGATAAGTATTGGATTATTTTGCTTATGAATGTACATGTGTAAATGATTTGGTTATGATGTTTTAAGCTCTTGTTCTAGAGATAAAACCGATAAGAATAAATTAAACATGTGAATCTATTCAATGTTTGGATATAGGTATTGCTAGGAGCGAGGACTATGAGAGCATCCTAGGGGTGCATGTGGACATGTGACTGTCCTGGAGAGCTCGGAATGAGTGGCAATGAAGAAGGTGCTAGTGAGACTGTGAAGTTCCTAACAGCCGAGGAAGCCATGTGGGGAGGCTCCATGGTTTAGAGGTCTGAAATAGACCAGAGACACTAAGTGTCATGACCAAGAGGGATTGGTCCAGCACTCACAGCGAAGTGAAAGAGGTCGAGAGCATGAAAAGCCATAGCGGTGGTGTGGGTTCGAGGATGGAACAAAACAAAGAGGGGAAAAACTCTTGCTTCTCTCTCTTTCCTTTTGATTATATATATATATATATATATGCATTGTGAAAACAAAAGATTGTTGAATGCATGTATGACTGAAAATGGAATGTGCGTATTTGCTTAAAGTAAATTGTGAATGCTGGAATGGTTAATTCCCTGCCCAAGAATGGACATGAATGAGCTCATGTGCCTATTGGGAAGGCATGAAAAATATGAAAGTGTCCTTGATGAGACTTGGGCTGTCATGCCAATTGGGTACTTAACTCACTGATTTTAATGTCTATACTATGCTTGGCCTGACAGAATTTCAATGGTGCATTTCACAGGTGAGAAAAGTGAAAGCCGGTTGTGCACATTGATCATGGCAGCAGATCAAAAGTTGCTAGATTTGGCTGGAAGTATCCTTCAAATGATTGCCAAGACCCAAGAAAATCTTGGGGAGATGGTCAAGATACAGAAAAGATAGAATGAAATGAACCACCATATTTTGGATGACTCTATTGGTTTGCAAAGGGAGGTGAAAATCCTTTTGGGAGCAATCGACAAGGGAAAGGAAGGTGGACCAGTGATGGGACATTCGTCCCAGCGACCCTTTAAGAAATGGTCCAGGCATGAAGACTCAAAGGAAATTGAGCAGGTAAACACGAGGCAACCGGTGAAATGTTGGGAATGCGGAGGACATCAATTACCCCGGGATTTCCCAATGAGGGAACATGAAGAGGGAAACAGCTGCAAAGTTCCTAAACTTCGGGATAAGATGAAAGCTAAAAACCAGTGGGAGAACTTCGTCGAAGTCGAGGGGCTTGGACCTGAACGTTCAAGGTAAATAATTGAACGTGGGACAGATCTGTAAAATTTTGAAAATTTCGGATGTGCAAATCGTATATGTATTCCTATGTATTGGAACACCGAGAATGGTGTTATTCCAAGGGGGAGGGGAATGTAACACATCGGTTTTGACCCCGTTTGCATGATGTATATTATGTAATTAATCATGGTGAGGAGCTAAAGGAAAAATCCCCACCATCAATTTGGTTGTGTATGTTTCAGCAATAGGGAGAGTTGTCAATGGTATATCGTGCTATCCGACACATTATAGTTTGGCATCATGTAAATACGCACATCAATTAAAATAAACCTACAACCAGCTATGACTATGCAATGTTAAAATGAAAAGGGCATGATTCGAAAGGATAAGGGGGGGGGAATGTCAAACCTTGGACTATGGGGTGGGAAATCCATTTGTCACCACCCTGTTTGATTTTCCCATCTTTCCTTGTCTTATCCAACTACATCTTTAATGTTTTGTTGAGTAGTTGAGGCAGTTATGGCTGCGAGTGGAGTGTGGCAGGACTGTCAGTCCTTGCCCACACGCACACTCCAATAGTAGGTTAAACTCACATTGGCAAGAAAACCACACACACTACTATGCCATTCTTGGCATTGCCTATTCACTCTCACGCAGAAACGCGTAGGCAGTTGGCCTGGTATTCACCTTCACGATTGGGGTCTGGGGAATTCCATCTTCGCACAGAGAGACATTCTATTTTCCTCACACACAGTTTTCCCATCATTTTTCCTCATGCACCGGTCAGGGTTATCCTTTGGTTTTGTGCATGTAGTGAGATGAAAGAGAATCCTCAAGGGCACGATTTTCTACTGTGTATGTGAAATAGCTGTGGTTTTCATCCATGATTCGGGCTTGTTGTTGGTTTAACCCACGATTCGGGATTGCTGTTGGATTAACCAGTGATTTGGGTTGCTGTCATTCTTCCCATGATTTTTGGATGCTGTTGAAAGTCTGATTTCCTTCTTCCATTTCGGACTGTGTGTGTGTTTCCTTCTTCCATTTTTGGACTGTGTCTTTTCCCCTTGCACACAGGTTGAGAGTTTGTTATCTCCCCATTTCTGTCTATGTAACCTTCTTCAGCATTTGCATTGAGGAGCTGCATGATGTGGGCTTTTAGGTGTTAGACAGTCGTTGACTTCCACATCCGTTTGTTGAGTCCTCCCATGTCTATGCTGGGATTTCTGCTTCTTCCCCAACTGCGGACTGTGTAAGGTTTCCATAGTTATCATTGTGAGTTTGTGGCTATTGATGTACCCTAGTTTTTGGTTCTACTAAGTTGTTTTGGCCACGCTAGGGCCAAGAACAACTCTGAGTTGTCTTGTGGGCTTGAGTTGTGTTTCATCTTTTGTTTGGGACTGTCACCCGATTGTCTTTTCCTTCTTCACGGGGCTGGGAACCACTTGTTTTGATGCAGTATGCAGTGGTTGGTCCTCAGACTATTGAGAGTGGGATTAGAGGCTGGTTATGCTTGAGAAGAATGGTGTTGAGTCCACCAGCTTAGCATTTAGCCTTTCCTAGCTCCTTGATGACTTGGTAAACCCTACTGTGTGGACTTGGCTGATTTGTGTACCTTGGCTATGTGTAAGCCTGCATTGACCCTTTTCCTTGAGGAATCATGCCCAGCTCGAGGGTGGCAGTGTTGCTGAGAGATTGATGAGTATGTTCGCCTATGGTTGGGTGGAATGTTGCAGCGATGTAGCTGGTTGCAGGGCGAGTTATTCATTAAAAGATAAGTACTGCTGACTATTTCATCTCTGCAATAATATCTATTCTTTCATGGGAAATGATGAACATGTTGAATGCTGAAAGGTGTATGTTGCTTCCGCTGAATGTTGAGTAACTATGTATCCTTGTATGTTTTATGCATCTTAGTATGCATTCTGTTAAGCTTTTAATATCAGCATTTATTCTTGTTCATGTTCACGGGGTTGTTTTCCTGGTTGGATGTTTCACCTCAAAGCATTTCAGTTTGTCAGTTTTTAGTTGTGTAAAACTTCATGGGGCTAGTTGCCCGGATGTTTGGTGTTTAGTAGCATCCTCTTCTTCGATCGGAGGGTTGGGGACATTACAACTGACTAATCACATTACAACATAAAGAAATCTAGAAACAACAACAAAAGGCATGGTACGACCGAAACATCAAAAATAAAAACTTGTTGATAGGAGATCTTGCCTTACTATACAATAGTCGGGTAAAAGGAAAACCTAGAAATCTACATACATAATGGATGGGACCCTGTGTTGTCGAAGAGATACATGACAATGGATCAGTCTGATGAAGTATGTTACAAGTCATAGTATTTCAAAAACTTGTTAATGGTGCCCAACTAAAGCGGTACAGAAACTAAACAAGTTCAAAGAAAAAAAGAAAAAAAACATATAACGGCCATAACGGTTAAACAAAAGCTATAAAAATATGAAAATATAAGAAGTAAAATAGGATCAAAAAACATAAGACAATATGAAAAGAAATCACCACTACGATAACTGACATCACAATCATCGACATAACACCATCAACTGCTCACATAATCCACATCGACCAACGACCTTGAAAGTCCCATCCCGCCTTCATGACTATGGACGACAAAATCAAATCACCATTAACGCAAACTCAAGTGTTCATGTTGGACCATCATGTCTGCCATTAATACACCCATCAACAAAAACTTCAAACGCATCAAGTATAAATCCTAAACCACCAAGGGATTATTTACAACACTTCAAACCGAGAGAGTAATTTAGCAACTAGACAACTGAAAACCAAAAATACCAAAGTAAATTCAACCAGTAGACCGACAAGATGGCATGTAACAACCTGATTTTGACCCCGTTGCATTAAATGTACATGATGTATATATTGTAATGAATTGTGGTGTGGAGCTAACCCAAAATCCCCACCATCAATTTAGTTATGTTATTTTTCGGCGAAGGGCATCGTTGCCGATGGTCTATCATGGTACATGACATGTATTAAGTTTTGTCATCATGTAAATATGCATATTTAATTAAATAACCCCAACCAGCTATGTCAATGTAACCATATTGAAAAGGGCATGATTTTCCCAAGGATAAGGAGGGGGGACTTGTCAAACCTTGGTCTATGGGGGAAAATCCATGTGTCACCACCCTTTTGACTTGCTCACCTTCCCTTGTCTTATCCAACTACCACCATTAAAAGTTCTACTGTTAGTTGGGGCAGTTATGGCTAGGGAGTGGAGTGTAGTAGGACTATTAGTCCTTGCCCACATGCACACTCCACCAGTAGGTTGACCATCACTTTGGCAAGGGAAAAAAAAAACCACCACCGCCATCACTCTAGGAGACTCTCCATTCTCTCCACTGTCGGTTCATCCTCACGCAGGGATGGTAGTTCTGCTCATTCTCATAGAAGGAAAAATGTCATGTGTCTTATGAAGAGGATTTCTTCTCTGTTTTTGGTCTCACGCAGCCAAGGGAGGGAATTGTTTCGACTGTCATTCGCATTTCCCACAGAGAGCGAGCAGGGATCCGTGTTCTTTCACCCATCATTTTCCCTTGTGAATAAGCCATTCAAGTTCTATGTGTGGATGTTTTTCTATACAGATTTTGTGGATTGTGTGGGTGTATGCTTTCCTTACAGACTGGTATGGCCGTGTAATTTTTTCCCATCACTTCAATGTTGAGATCGGGCTTGTTGTTCTTCCCCTAATTTGTGGTTTCTACCATGTTTCCCAATATTCATGGGTTTGCTGTGGATTGTATGAATTTGTTTTGGCCACGATAGGGCCAAGAACAACCCAGGAATTTATTTCCCCTGTCCAAGCTGTGAATTGCTTGTTTGCTGCATGTATGCATTTGTTGGTCTTTGGACTGTGTTCAGAATGGGGATGAGGGATTGGTTTTCTTGATAAACCTAGTGTGTTTTGAAACCACACAGACAAATCTAGAGAGTCGGCTTTCTTCTCCACAACCCCTGAATAGCACTGGAAGGGAAGTCAGGGCCTAAGGGACTGTGTAGCAGAGAAGGGACTGATTCCTTGTGTTTGGTGTGTGTGGGTGTCTTAGAAGTCAGGCTAGTTCTAGTGTAGTTGTTCCTAGATCTATAATTGCCTCACCAGCTTAGCATTTATCCTTTTCCCATCTCCTTGATGGCCTAATAAACTTGACCATATTGGCTTGGTTGTCTTGTTGATGGCCTGATAAACCCAACTGTGTTGGCTTGGCTATGTTTTGTGTATCCTTGGCTATGTGTAAGCCTACTTGTTCCTTATTCCTTGGGGAATCATGCCAAGCTCGGGGGTGGCAGCGTTGCTGAGAGATTGAGGAGCACGCTAGCCTATGGTTGGGTGGAACATTGCAGTGACGTAGCTGGTTGCATAACAGTTTTCATAAGATAAGTATTATTGTCTATTTTACTTCTGCAATTATATTTAATATTAATAAATTATGATGAACATGTTGAATTATTGTATGAACGTATTTTTTCTTCCGATGTATGATAAATAATCATGTATGCATGTTCTAGTTCAAAGCATTTTGTTTCAACATTTTATGTACATACATGTTCATGGGGTGATTGCTTGGATGGTTAATATCATGGTGGTGTCCTCTTCGTCGGTCGGAGGGTCGGGAATGTTAGAGTGTGGTATCAGAGCTCATGTTGCAGCATGGGCTTGAATGGGCCATGAAAGATGTAGTGACAGAAGCAAGATTTCCTTCTGCCCAGCAGAGATCAGAAATTGATGATAGAAACTTTCTTGAAAATTTTGTTGAAATTTTTTTCTAAGTGCTGGAACCATCGACACAATGAAATATTTAGTGACAAGCTCTCCCGATGCAGTGGAGCACTTAGTGGGAAGGCCACCCGACAACTGATGTGGCGAAAGACAGAGGAGAGGGAAATTTAGAAATTTTTCGAAGTGTTTTTGCCATCGGCAGATCAGAACACCTAGGAAGATGGATTGCCAATACTTAGTTGATTGAGCATCATCATTGCAGATGGATAGAACACTATGCTCCCGATGGGTGGGGCCTCCGACCACCGACGCAGTAAAGAAAGTTCAAAATTTTTCTAAGTAACGAAAACATCTGCCATCGGAAGCAGAAAGTGGTTCGTGCGCCCGCCATTTCGGAAGCCTAGAGCACTAGCCTCCTGATGAGAAGAGACTACCGACACCAATCAGGTTATGCCTCAGCCAATTGGGCCGCCGATCGGAAGAAGATCGAAGATGCTGAGCCGTCATTGCAGCTGCTGAGGGAACTATTTCGCTGATGAAAAGAAGAGAGTTGAGCCGATCAAGCGGCTAAAAGGGAAGACAAAAGGAGAAAATTTTGAAAATTTCTCTAAGTCCTGGAATCATCGGCCATCCATGATGGTTAGTTGAACACATTTCCAACACCTAGTTAATTCAGTTGGCGATGAGCTACGTCGAATGAAGTTAGTGGATTGAACATCCACCGTTGCGACTGTGTAGTGGACTATCCTCCTGATGAATAGTGCACCCGACCGCTGATACATTGGAAGAAGCTAGTGTTTTTTTACCGCTGAAACATCGGATTGATAGTTAGAATGAGGTCCGATTGGGAAAAGGAAATTTTGAGTTCTTCATGGGATTTCCTAGCAAATTTCGACTATTTTTTAGTGGGATTTTCAGCTATTTTTCAGTGGATTTTCAGGGCTGAGAAGGAGAAAGTGGCAACAATCTTATGAGTCATATTGCATAGAAATCAAATATTTACAAAAAAAAAAAAGAGGGCGTTGCCCTTGACTCACCCTGCAGTGGCAGAAGCCACAAGAGGGCAAGCCCCCTTGACCCTCGTCATCCCCCTCAGACAGATGTTCTTTGATGAAGAAAATCTTGTGTTTGGGAAAATTTGTTATTTTATGATTATTCCAGGAGAAGGTAAGTAATTCTGATTTATATCAATGTCAGGAATCTAACAGTTGTGTTACTAACACATTTGCAGAATCATAGTCACCTTCAAGGGCAGTATTCTAGGTAGTGCAGGTTGGTAAGTAAGATGCGGATCAGTTATGAGAATCCATGATGGATATGATGCTCAAGATTCCTATGAGCATGCGCGAGATGCCATGGGAGAAAATGTCCGTAATGAAAATGATGATATAGAGTCTAACAGAAGGAGATTCCATGAGAGACTGTCAGATGTTGCAGCCACCATGAAAAGCTTGATCAAAGCCCAAGAAGAGAAGCATCAGTTGAATGCTGCTATGTTGCAGAGTTTAACAGACTTGCAAAGAAATATAGACTCTGGATGAAGTACAACAAGACCAGAAGGCAGTAAGAGAAGTACCAAGAGAAGGAGAAGAACTTCTAGTGGATCATTTGACTCTAAAGAATCCAGCGGGGATTCAAGTTCTTCTTATCATAAAAGAAAATGAAAGAGAGACCATAGGGATTGCTCTTGGGATGAATTTAAGAAGGCTAAACCTCTTACATTTGATGGTGAGGTAAAGACTGGACAAGAAGCTGAAGCTTGACTTCTTGGGATAAAGAAGTACTTTCAAGTGCATGATTATTTAGGAAACATGAAGGCAAGAGTTGCCATATTCAATCTGAATGGAAGGGCATCCATTTGGTGGGAACACTTCAAGAAAGTAAAAAGGATCAATGAAAGGATACTTAAGTGGAAACAATTCAGGAAGTATTTCAAGCTGAAATACCTCTTTGACAGGTATTATGATGACAAGATTAAGGAGTTCCATGAGCTGAGATTGGGACAGCAGACCATGGAAGAATATGCAAATAAATTTTTGGAGCTATTGCGGTATGTCCGGTACATCAGAGATGAAAAAGTGAAGGTCCAACATTTTCTAAGTGGATTACCTTAGTCTTACAAAGATAGAATTGAGTTTTATGAACCTAGAACTCTTGAAGAAGCAATAAGGAAGGCTAAGTATTGCTATGAGCAAAGCAAAGGTAAACCAGATTACCATAAGGCATGGAAGGACAAGAGGAATGAGAAGTTTGACCAAAAAAAGAAAGGTTTCAAACCTTCTAACTTCAGGAATCAGCAGAAGCAGCCATCCTAAGATGTGAGTAAACCAGTTGGAGTGATAGGAGAAAATCCTAAGGATCCACAACAAAATAGAGGACCACTTCAATGTTGGAGATGTGGAGGACCCCACATGCGCAGAAATTGTCCACTCAAGAATGAGAGTACAAGACTGACTTATAACATTAAAGAAGAAGAAATAGTGGGTCAAGTAGCAAGGGTAGTCCCTAGGATTTATGCAGCACTGGAGGACCGCCAGGTAGATCACTAGTCAGCTTTGGTTGAAGTTGTAGGTAATATTGTTGAGAAATCTATTTCTATTTTGATTGACCCTGGTTCCACGCACAGTTACATCACTCCTAGAATAGTGGGGATTTGCACTTTTAAGAAAGTAAAACATAGGAAGTCTTGGTTAGTTCATCTAGCCACTGGGACTAAGAGAAAGGTCAATGAAGTGGTAGAGAAATGTCCATTGGTCATGGATGGATTGGTCACTTGTGTATATTTGAATTTTCTACCACTTGGTTCCTATGATGTTCTCATTGGAATGGATTGGTTAGAAGCTCACAGGGTGAAGCTTGACTGTTACAATAAGACTTTCAAATGCATGAATGAAGAAGGGAACCTAGTAGTTGTGAAAGGTATTCCAAAGGTGATTTCAGTATGGTAGGTTTTAGCAATGCACTTAAATAAGTTATGTAGGAAAGGTTGCCAGTTGTATGCAGCACAGATTTTGGAGGCAACAGACGATGAAACTCCGAGGTTGGAGGACTATCAGGTGTTACAAGAATTCAAGGATGTGTTTCCTGATGAGATTCCAGGGATTCCTCCAAAGAGGGACATTGATTTCACTATTGAACTTGTGCCAGGAGCAGCACTAGTGTCCAAGGCACCCTACAGGATGAGTACATGAGAGATTCTAGAATTGAAGATGTAACTACAAGAGTTGTTGGAAAAGAAGTATATCCAACTGAGTGTGCCTCCTTGGGGAGCACCAGTTATATTTGTAAAGAAGAAATATGGTACACTCAGGTTATGTATTGATTACAGAAAATTGAACAAGGTTACAGTGAAGAATAAATATCCTTTGCCTAGGATTGATGACCTCTTTGATCAAATGAGAGGAGCAAAGGTATTTTCCAAGATTGACTTGAGGTTTGGTTACCATCAGGTGAGAATCAAGGATGAAGACATTCATAAGACAACCTTCAGGACAAGGCATGGGCATTATGATTTTGTAGTGGTACCATTTGGTCTCACAAATGCACCAGCTACATTTATGTGCCTTATGAATAGTGTCTTTAGCAGGTATTTGGAAAAGTTTGTTCTTGTTTTCCTTGATGACATTCTTGTTTATTCTAAGAATGAGGAAGAACATGAAGAGCATTTGAGGTTGACATTGAAATTTCTCAGGGAGCATCAGCTGTGTGCAAAATAGAGCAAGTGTGACTTCTATAGAGATAGAATTCAGTATTTGGGTCACATTATCTCAGAGGAGGGTATATCTGTGGACCCTGAAAAGATTGAAGCCATTATGAATTGGCCTACTCCAAGAAATGTGACAGATGTAAGATCTTTTATGGGACTCACAGGATACTACCGGAGGTTCATTGAGGGATTCTCCAAAGTCGTACATGCCATCACTTCTTTGCAAAAGAAGGGGATGAAGTTCGAATTGACATCAAGGTGTGAAGAAAGCTTCCAGCAGTTGAAAAATATTCTCACCAGTGCACCAGTATTGAAGGTTGCAGATCTAGAGAAAGACTTTGTGGTGTGTACCGATGCATGCGGACAAGGGCTTGGAGGGGTCCTTATGCGGGACAACCACGTGATATGTTATGAGTCAAGAAAGCTGAAGGGGCATGAGAGGATAGAGAGCATGAGAGCAGCCATAGTACATGCCCTCAAGATGTGGAGGCATTACTTGATGGGTAGAAGATTTGAGCTCAGAATAGACCATTGTGGTCTGAAGTGTCTATTTGATTAGCCTACTCTAAATGCTAGGCAAGCAATATGGATGGAATTTTTATGTGAATTTGATTTTGAAATCAAGCACATAAAAGGGAAAGAGAATAAGTTAGCTGATGCACTCAGTAGGAAGGTGCAAGAAATGCATGTGGCATCTCTTAGTATTTGCCAATCATATTTGAGGCAGCAGATTGTTAGTCATGCTGCTAGAGATGAATTGTATGAGCAGGTAAAATACAAATTGCAATAGCAAAGTCTTGAGAAGAGGTATGAGGGATATAAATTGGAAGAAGATGGACTTCTCACTTATAAAGGTAGAATTTATATTCTGAATGTAGCAGGTTTGAGGAGAGTTGTTATGGATGAAATCCATCAAGCTCCGTATTCTGGTCACCCAGGATATCAGAAGACAATTGCTACAGCTAGAAAGTAGTACTTTTGGCCAGGAATGAAAAAGGACATGGCTGAATACATTTCAAGGTGCATGAAATTTCAATAGGTAAAGGTTGAGCATCAACATCCAGCAGGCTTGTTGTAGCCTTTGCCATTTCCGTAATGGAAATGGGAAGTTATTTCCAAGGATTTTATTACAGGATTGCCAATGACTTGGAGACAGCATGATTCCATCATGGTTGTGGTAGACAAGTTGAATAAGGTAGCGCATTTTATACCAGTGAAGTCTATGCATAAGATAGATGACATTGCAAAAATATTCATGAAGGAGATTTTCAATTGCATGGATTGCCTAAGGCTATAGTCTTTGACCGTGATGTCAAGTTCACTTCCAATTTTTGGAAGGGGTTGTTTGCAGATTTGGGTACAACACTAAACTTCAGCACTGCATACCATCCTCAGACAAATGGGCAGACAAAGAGAGTTAATCAGGTGCTCGAGGACATGCTTCGCATGTACGTGATGGACAAACCAACCAAGTGGGAAGATTACTTACACTTGGTAGAGTTTGCTTACAACAATGGATAGCAGGAATCCTTAGGGATGAGTTCGTATGAAGCTTTGTATGGAAGAAGGTGTAGGACACCAGTGACTTGGGATAACCCAGTGAACAGGTTTGTGCTTGGACCAGAATTGCTCAAGGAAATGGAGAAAGAGGTTGTAAAGATCAGGCGGAATCTCAAAGCAGTACAAGACAGATAGAAAAGCTATGAAAATAAGCATAGGGTGAATAGGGAGTTCAGTGTTGGGGATCATGTTTACCTCAGAGTGAGAGCAAAGAAGAGTTCCTTGAAGCTTGGAAGTTGTGCCAAGCTGTCACCAATATATTGTGGGACATTTGAAGTGCTTGAAAGAATAGGGCCAGTTGCATATAGACTTGCATTACCTGCTAGCACTAGAGCTCATAATGTTTTTCATGTTTCTTTGCTTAAGAGATATGTACATGATCCTAACCATGTGATAAATTGGGATGTGATTCAAGTGGAACCTGAGGGAGAGTTCCAAACCGAGCTAATGTGCATCCTCGACAGGAAGGTCACAATGCTCCGGAACTGGGCCATAGGTCAAGTAAAGGTGCAATGGGAGCACTATGGACCTGAAGAGGCTACATGGGAGCTGGAGGATGCCATGTGGTTGGCACATCCATTTTTGTTCAATTCTGTGGAACAATGAGGTGGTACCAGTGTAGCATTTTGTTCAAGTTTTGTATAGCACTGAGGACAGTGCTATTGAAGGGGGAGGGGAATGTAACACCCCGGTTTTGACCCTGATGCATTAAATGTACATGATGTATATATTGTAATTAATTGTGGTGTTGAGCTAAAGGAAAAATCCCCACCATTGATTTAGTTGTGTTATGTTTCAGCAAATGACATCATTACTAATGGTCTATTGTGGTACATGACATATATTAAGTTTTACCATCATGTAAATATGCATATTTAATTAAATAACCCCAACCAGCTATGTCAATGCAACCATATTGAAAAGGACATGATTTTCACAAGGATAAGGGGGGGGGGGGAATTGTCAAACCTTGGGCTATGGGGGAAAATCCATGTGTCACCACCCTTTTGACTTGCTCACCTTCCATTGTCTTATCCAACTACCACCATTAAAAGTTATGTTGTTAGTTAGGGTAGTTATGGCTAGGGAGTGGAGTGTGGCAGGACTATTAGTCCTTGCCCACACGGACACTCCACCAGCAGGTTGACCCTCATGTTGGCAAGGAAAAAAGAACCATCACTTCCATCACTCCAGGGGACTCTCCATTCTCTCCACTGTTGGTTCATCCTCATGCAGGGACGATAGTTCCGCTCATTCTCACGGAAGGAAAAATGTCTTGTGTCTCAGGTAGAGGATTTCTTCTCTATTTTTGGTCTCACGTAACCAAGGGAGGGAGCCGTTTTGACTGTCATTTGCGTTTCCCATAGAGAGCAAGCTGGGAGCCGTGTTCTTTCACCCACGATTTTCCCTTCTGAATAAGCCATTCATGTTCTATGTGTGGATGTTTTTCTATACGGATTTTTTGGATTATGTGGGTGTATGCTTTCCTTATAGACTGGTATGGTTGTGTAATTTTTTCCCATCACTTCAATGTTGAGATTGGGGCTGTTGTTCTTCCCTTGATTTGTGGTTGCTACCGTTCTTCCCAATATTCATGGGTTTTCTGTGGTCTCCCTTATGTTTTGGTTGATGTGGATTGTATGAAGTCGTTTTGGCCATGATAGGGCCATCAATGACCCAGGAAATGATTTCCCCTGTCCAAGATGTGAATTTCTTGCTTGATGCATGTATGCAATGGTTGGTCTTCGGACTGTGTTCAGAGTGGGGATGAGGGCTTGGTTTGCTTGATAAACTAGGTGTGTTTGGAAACCACACAAATAGAGCTAGAGAGTTCGATTTCTTCTCTACAACCCCTGAATAGCACTGTAAGGGAAGTCAGGGCTTGAGGGACTGTGTAGTAGAGAAGGGACTGATTCCTTGTGTTGGGTGTGTGTGGGTGTCTTAGAAGTCAGGCTAGTTCTGGTGTAGATGTTCCTAGCTCTATAATGGGCTCACCAGCTTAGCATTTATCCTTTTCCCAGCTCCTTGATGGCTTGATAAACCTGACCATGTTGGCTTGGTTGTCTTGTTAATGGCCTGATAAACCCAACTGTGTTGGCTTGTATGTGTTTTGTGTATCCTTGGCTATGTGTAAGCCTACTTGTTCCTTATTCCTTGGGGAATCATGCCCAGCTCGGGGGTGGCAGCATTGCTGAGAGATTAAGGAGCATGCTGGCCTATGGTTGGGTGGAACGTTGCAGCGACGTAGCTGGTTGCGGAACAATTTTCATAAGATAACTATTCTTATCTATTTTACTTTTGAAATTATATTTACTGTTAATAAATTATGATGAACATGTTGAATGCTTGTATGAACGTATGTTTGCTTCTTCTCTACAATAAATAATCATGTATGCATGTTCTAGTTCAAAGCATTTTGTTGCAACATTTTATGTACATACATGTTCATGGGGCGGTTTCCCGGATGGTTAATATCATGGTGGCGTCCTCTTCACTGGTTGGAGGGTCGGGAACGTTACATGTCACCTAAACAAACCAGATCTATAGCCAAGGCTAAAGAACTACAGACCACCGAGAGACCATTGATGAGGAGACTCAAATTTATCAAGAACACTAAGGTTCAAGAGAGTTCATGGGCGAAAGTATGGGCCAAGATTAAAGAGTGGGATTATGTCAACAAAAGGTGTACACAAGATGCAGAGAAAATAAACCATAGTACCATTGTAAATTATATCAATGCGCCGCTCATGGCTAGTTTTGGAGACACGAAGGAAACAACAGTGAAATTTATCATAAGAAGGTACCACAATGGTAAATTTTACTTCGATGGGCCAGTCAAAATATCCAGTGAAGTAATCCACAAATTCACTGGTCTATCAAACCAAGGTGAACCGGTACTAGTTGGGATCAAAGAAGTCCTGGTAGAGGAGCTAACAAGATCGGCATCAGGAAAAAACTCCAAAGGGCTACTGATTATCCAAATACAAGCACGAACGCAGCAAATAGTGGCCAAAATCATAGCCACTGCACTTACACTGACAAGTCGAGGAAGCGAACACAAAACTAGATATGTTGGATGTAGTGGATACCATTGCCGACACAGGAAAAATATACAGATAGGTGGAGTATGTCATCGACATGCTCAAAGGCATTTGTGAAAAATGCCAGGAGTTGGGAGGGATCATAAGGTTTCCATCCCTTATGATATGGATAGTCATGTACTCTTTGTGCCCTGTCAGAGACAAACAGTTTCCAGAACCGAGAAAATTCCATATGTGGAGATTCAAACCATTCTCCCAGAATGGAACAATGAAGGAACTTGAAAAAGGAAAAGTGATGTTAGAAAACTGGTTCCAACAGCTGAAAGTCCACACAACTAGATGGAGTGTGCCTCAAAAAATCTGATGAAGTCTACCCAAAACTGCTCACATCCAGCTAGAATTCGACCATACCTCGATGTGGTACATGTAGGGCACCAAAAAAAAGGCAAAAACCCTCGACTATTACCCAACAATTGAAGAAATTTTTCGGGAGTTGGCTCGACAGTCAAGTACAAAATTGTCGATACCAGTGAGGGAAAAAGAAATAGACCTCTTGATAAAAGAGCCGCTAACAGACCAGGAGAAGGAGGAAGATTATGAGCTCAGCTTATATATCGGCACATTTGTGTAAGAGGAAACACCTACAGAAGGCACTGGTCGACTACAAATTATAATCAAACCTCTGACAGTACAAAGGGAAGAGACACAAACATAGGAGCTGGTAACCAATCTAGCTGAAGAAAGCCTTGTCTTGACTAAAGACCATAGGGGAGAGATAGATACTAAAAACCTTGAGTATGCTATCACCAAAGAAAACATACGCAAATTGTTGAACGAGATAGCAACCTCAAGAAAAAGAAAAATAACTCAGGATCAAGATCAAGGGAAGGGTAAGTGCAAGCTTATCATTACAGATTCCTCAGAATATGAGGAAGAACTAAAAGCTACAGCCTGCAACATTATAGAATATGCCACATCAAACAAAATTCCCGTCGAAACCCAATTCCATAGATTTGTCGAAGCAGGGGCACAACATGGTCAGCCAAAGAAGGAGAAAAGCACAAACACTTCAATGGCTGAAAATGTTGTGGATCTTGTGTCTACACCTCCACCCCCATCCCCAACCAAATTAAATAACGCAAGAACTAATTCCAGGCCCTCCTTCCATAAGCCCAATCGACATATGCAAGAATGCTATGTTGGAAACCTTGAAGTAAAAGTTCAACAGCGACAGAGACCTCCAGGCATACATTGAAAAATTGCTTGAGTTACTCATGTTGGTACAAAATTTGTCCCCCAAAGCCCCTTTGTTCAAATTTGGCGGATCCAGACTACCCGCTCCCCAAACTAGCCAAGTACTCTAGAGCCCGAGGACTGTGGTAGTTATAAGTTTTATGTTCCAAAGAAACCCTGACAAAGAATCTGAATTTGTCACAAGTCGGACTACATCTATCAT
The DNA here is from genome assembly GCA_001517045.1 of Pseudotsuga menziesii. Lineage (NCBI taxonomy): Eukaryota > Viridiplantae > Streptophyta > Pinopsida > Pinales > Pinaceae > Pseudotsuga > Pseudotsuga menziesii. The sequence goes on from LPNX010855075.1 coordinate 192,479, forward strand.
TCTGACCAACCCTGAACCCAACCCACCAGTAAATGAATCGACCGGAGATGAGGAAGGAGAGGATATGGATGAAATAAATCGAGAAATCGAGGAAATATTCTCTAACCTCTAGGAAAATTCACCCCCATAAATCCACAACCCCTCACCCAACCATATATCCACTAACCCAATCACACCCGACCATTCACCAATGCCATCACCATCTCCCCCCATCCCAAAACATATACCCAAACCAACTGCACCAGAACCACCTCCGCAGCAACCATTAGCACCAATCACATCCACATCTGGACCCTCTGTATCCAACCAACCAAATGCACAACCAGCAGCAACAGTCATCCAACTGGCCCAACCAGAAATACCATCGACCACTGCTTTCCAGCAACCAGACAATCCAATTTTGACTCTTGCAGGTACAGAGGTGCCAAAGCAAGCAGAGCAGCAAAAGCACAAAAGAAAAAAGTGACAAAAATAAGAAATACCATCAAAGCCAAATGATAATGGTCCACATCAGTCAACTTGGGTTGACCACTGCAGTCAATCCAACCAAATTGAGGGATGGAGAATTAGGGAAACTCTTCGAATCACTGGCAATCGAAGCAAAAACAAGGAGCCAGGACAGACATAGGGAGCTCAACGATAACGAAAAAGAACAAGTCGAGTTCCTTAACAAATGCAGGAACCTAGTGCAATCTGTGATACCAGGTACGACAGAGGTTGACACCGATAAGCCATTAGAAAAGTCTTATCAACTATTTAAGAGTTTGGTGTTGGTGCTACAGGCACAAAGGCAGGATACAAAAGAAGAGCAAAAAGAAGAAACAACTCAACTGCTGACACAACAACACACAGCTTTTGCAGAAGCATACAAGGTACTATGAGATCACATGGAGGAGTCAGTCATTATAGAAGAAGTACTGAGAGATTGGGCTGCATATTATGGGGAAGTCTATCAGCAAGTTTGACAAACCCGACAAGAAATCCAAGCACTCGAGAAGAGAAAAATCACAAGGAAAGAACTCAGAAGCACAATTGAAAATCAAATAGTGCTCGAAACAACCAAATTGTAGAAGCACGAGCGACAAGCACACTAGTGGGTGCAGCAAGCCATTCCAAGTTTAGAAAAAATAGACATCATCTACCCATAGATGGAATGACTTTTTGAGACAGTAGAGGAAAATCACCACTTTATGGGTCCCGACATGGAGAAGATAGCAGAATTTTCCATTCAAGAAAAGATGTCGATATTATCAAGTCTGACTATGTTAATCATCAACATCCAAAAAACACTACAAAGTTGGATGGCATTCCAGCGTCAGCTGGCAGTGATAGCTGAAGCAATTGTCAAAGTTTGTGTGCATAAAAGACCATCCATCAGACTTCACAACCCATGAAGATCAAACACAGAAATAACTACTTAGGATGGGCAAAGACAATTTTGGTACCTCCCTATTTCTTTGGGATGAATAAACATTTTGTTTGTGGGGGAGATGTTGGAGGATCAAGTCGGTAAGCCGACTTGAACGATCAGCCAACTAAGTCGGTCAGCCGACTAATGAGAGATTAGGTCGGCCACATAAGGTCGTGTTGGTTGACCGAACCGACAGGTATTTGTTTGTAACAGTTTGTAATTCATATATATTAAACTATTGAGCCAGATGAGAACTCGCTTTAGTTCTCTGTATTGTATGGACCCTTTCATTATAATATAATATGTTGTTTCGCTTACTTGTTCTTGTCTCTTGTATCTGTTATGTATGTCTATTCTTAATGTGTATTATTGGTAACCCTATGTGATCTTTGAGATTACAACACATTTTCAATAGAATGAGGATGATGACCATGACTATGATGATGAGGATGATGACAATGGAATGACGATGATGATGATGATGATGAGGATGATGACTATGATGATGATGATGATGATGATGAGGATGATGATGATGATGATGATGATTATGATGAGAAATGATGGTGGTGATGATGATGATGAGGGTGATGATGATGACAATGACGATGATGATGAACAGTGATGGTGATGATCATCATGATGATGATGACGATGAGGAACATTGATGATGAGGATGATGACTATGATGATGATGATGAGGATGACTATGATGACGATGATTATGATGATGTTGATTATGATGGTGATGGTGGTCAGTGTTGGAGGCCTCCATTACCCTCCACTAGCCATAGGAAAGGATCCTAAGACCTCATAATGGCACCCATGGGCCTAAGAATAAAGTAGTGGTGAAGAATATATTTTCAAAATACTTGAACATGTGTGAATACGTAGACATTGTTGAAGAACATTAGTCATTAAATGGGATAAACGTTAGTGAGAAAATGTTGTAAATGTTAGGCAAGAGCACATGTGCATCTAGTTGTGTGTGCATGTCAATGCGCGTGCATAGTCTTGTACACACGTGCATGTGCACAAATACATGTGAGCACACCCGTTACTAGTTAAAACAAATAGAGATTTGGATTCCCAGGATTGCTACCAATTTTCACGGTTTTTCTACAACTATTCGCGCGTTTTGTGCTCCCGAACTCTGCAATTTGGCTCACACTCAATCACTACTCTTTAATATATTGGATAGAATATCACTCTTGGAATCTAACAAACCTAATCAATGGTCTTGGAAGTTAGTGGATACATTCAAACACAAGTTTTCATTGCAATAAGAGATCATTTTGAATAGGTATGGTGGATTGTAAATAATTGTTTTCATTCACAAGCTTTCAGATCATTTCATTGATTTATGTTTTATCATATGCCTATAACAATATCTCTCTCATAGACAACATTAGGTTCACAAGAATAATTCCCAACTTCACATATAAACAAGTCTCATATTCTCCATACAAGATGAGGTAAGGAATGTTAACTAATTTACATTTGCACATTAATATATTTTGATTTCACACAATGATGGCATAGATGAAGTTATCTCTTGAGACTCTTAAATTTAAAAAAAAACCTTTGAAGTAATCATGGGAGAGGGTCCATATTGAATAGTTCACCAAGTTGTCCATATTCTCTATACAAGATGAAGTATTCAATGTAGACCAATAATCATTTGCACATGAATATATTTTGATTTACCACAAGGATGACATAGATGAGGTTCTCTATTGAGACTCTTCAACTTGTAATTATTCAATTTGTTCTCTTAATAGTTAACTTGTAACCTAATGAGTGTAATTTATTTAATTTATTCCCAAGACATCCAAACACCAACTTGTGTCTTCCCTCAAAACTAATGTGGCATATTACGTGTAAAGTCATCTCGTCCAAAGGTGTTGGAAATGAAGAATATTTAACTCATCTTCTTTTGAATTCCAATACTTTTTGAACACAAAGGAAGTCATAATCCTATAGCTGTAATACCTGCAAAGTTGACTCTCTTTACTTGACTCAAATAGAGTATAGAAATGAAACTTTAGTTTGAACATAAAGAGAAACCTTTAATCAATGTTTATGTATCAATGCCAATAACTACCATACTAACATATATGTAATTTAGTTAATTATGTTGGAACGTGTCATGTTTCTTGTATAATGGAACAAATACCTTGTTTGTTGCTTCTTATGTAGGGGTAGACCTCATAGTTTTGATAAAGAAACATTTGGAGATGGGAAACGCAGGTAACAGAGTAACAAAAACTAGAAGGAATATTCCCATTGAAAAGGAAAATGTGGTAAGAGAAAAGGCCAGGTTTGCAATGGAGAGAGTGAGACATGCTCTAGAAATTTCCACTGATATTGTGACTGATCCTAACATAGTTTATGACATAAAAACCTCTACTTCAGAACCACTGGTGAAGCGATTGCGTCCAATAGAACCAACTCAAGTTCCAACATCAACACAGTCTCCAACCGAAAATCCATCAACAAGCAATGTTGAAGCTCTTGAAGACATACGTATAATGAGAGATGTTGAGTATCAAGCATTGGACCTAGGAGCAATGATTAATTTGCAATCTCTCCAAGAATACCAAAACCATGTCAATCCCACTCCCAATATGGACCGACATGTGAATGAAACACCAAAACAAAGAATCCCTAGGATCTGTAGCTCATGTCCACCTTCCCTACCTCGACTATCTACTACAAGAAAAAGGACTCCTAGACGTATCTATGTTGATGAAAGTTGTATGTCATGCCTTGAAGGTATGTTTCCCAAACACACTATCAATTGGCAATGTAGCAAACTAATGAAGGAATATTTTGAATCCAAAGGAGATGTAGGTAAATGTCAATTATTACTATGTTTGTTAAAGTCAAATTGTTTAGTTGTTGTTAGGAGAATTCTAGGCATAAAGATGGTTAGAAGTTTAGAGGATAACAACCATATTGTTAGAAATATCCAATATGATTTTAATGCGATTGGGAAGACGTCTCGTACTAAATATATTTGTGCATCTCATCGTGTATTATCGGAATCAGTTGTAAGCAAGTCCAAACAGCAATGTCACCTCCTTTCACACACTTCTCACATACTTAAATTAAATAGAAAAAACTATTCAGAAGTAGTCTGTTATAAGAGAAAATATTCAGACTCCGAGTGGAAAATATTGTTGGGATTTTATTGGCAGGTTTCCTCATTGAGATATGAAGCTAGTTGCTGATGTTAAGGACTTAGTACAAAATTTATGGCATGATTATACCAAACCTTCATCTAACCAAAGAGATGTGATAAATATGAGAAAAGGTTTTGCTGAACATGAACCCCACGTCAAACACTTCCTTGACAACACATAGATTGAACTCTATGAGAGATTAAGGAATGAGCACACACAATTGAACATGGGCCAAAGGTCCTTTGAGAAATGTAAACCATGGTACATTTGTATATGCATTGATCGAAACACATGTTTTTGTAGATACCATGTAGAATATGAATATTTTTATGACACATATAAACATATATTTTGTGATCTGCATACTAACCTTGAGTAGGGCTGCAATGAATCCATAATACCACCGAATGCATTGAGATCTTTTATCGTTAGCGTCATGTGTCCAAGGCATGCAAGACACAAATTATATGGAAAATCATGTCTATATGGGAATTTTTCTAGGTGCAGTGGGTTTTCTCTTTTGATCTGTTGCATTCATGGAAGCGATGAGCATCAATTTGGAAATATGAGTGTGGAGATGTAGAGCTTCAAGTATGTAACCTATCAATCAGATAGTGTGAAGAAAAGTAAAAATATTGCATTGGTGAAGTCATAGGTGCAAATGATTATTGCATGTTTGTCCTCTTACATGTTAAGTTTCTACATATAATTTTTTAAAGGCCACATTCTAATATGACCCTTGTTTTCATGGAAACAGGCACGGGTATGTTATTTTTTGATGGAGCTCTACAAGAAAACCAAGAAGTATGTTCAACATGTGCATGTAGTGTGATTGGAGGATGAGAAATACAAAATATGTAGGGACATATTTCCCATTGGGACCATATTATCAATTTTGGATTTTGCAGAAAACTACACCCTTCAGCCACAAAATGAAATTCAGAGTCAATACTACAATTCCAACCAAGTCAACATCATGCTACATATTAAATATAGGCATGGACCTGAGACCAGCATTAACAATAGGATAATACAGAAGGAGAAATTTTTTAACATAAGTGATGACAAATGCCATGATCTGCATTATGTGCAACATTGTTTTCGAATTTTCTATGATCAACTAAAGGAGGGATATATACAGATGGATCAGCATTTGATATGGTTAGATGGTTGTGCAGGAATGCTGCATTCGAGGTAAGCAAATCCCAATTGGATAATTGATTGATGATGAAGGAAATGAATTTCCTATTCGATCGATGGTGGTTGAGGGTGAATATATTATACTATATGGGAAATTAAGAATAACTAGCGGGCATGTATTTATGGATTACAGACCAAGTTATGTGGTCTATCACTTCACAAACTTGATTGTTGGCATGAACATCCATCTATAAACAATGTCAAACAATAAATCAACCAAGGTACGTTACTTCTTTCCTCATTCAAAGAATGAGAGATTGATGGAGGTAATTAACAACAGAGAGGATCCAGATGGCTATATTGAATGAGATTGAGTAATTGTGCTTACACTTCACTTGGGCGAAACCCTAGTGTTCAAATTCTGGCCTGGAGGCATGCCCAGACCGTGCGGACTTGAGTGGGAGGCCACCCTGGCCATAATCCCATGCCACGATCCCAACAGAACTGACGGTCCATCCATTGAATCCGTGGTCAACGTTCTATGGCGAGTTGCAATAGGCCTGCAAAAGTCATTCAGGGATGCCTGGGCCAATTCAAGGTTGGGGTCCCCATACCAAACCAGGCGGAAATTTCCAAATCCTTTTGATCCCACAAGTGTTTTTTGGCATGGCCTCCATGGAAATGCCACCCTCGGCCACCTGACACAGGGTTTTGCAAGTTTGGTGCATCGTTTCTAGGGTTGCATGGACCCCACTAGGGTGAAACCCTAGATTTAAGAATTTGGCCTATAAGCATGGCCATGCCATGCGGAGTCAGGTGGGAGGCCATATTGGCCATAATACCATGCCATGATACCAACAGAACCGATGATTTGTCCACTGGATACTCGGTTAACATTCTATGGCGAGTTGCAGTAGGCCTACAAAAGTCGTTTAGGGACGCCTAGCCAATTCAAGGTCGGGGTACAAAAACCAAACTGGGTAGTGATTTTCGATTTAGTCGACTCTTGCAGGTGTGTTTGGCATGGCCTCCATGGGAAATCCACCCTCGGCTGCTTGGCACAGGGTTTTGATAAGTCTTGAGATTTTTTTGATTCCTTGCTTATAAGAATATTTTTTTAAGTTTAATTGATTTTCCATGGAGGTCTTGGTGCTTTTGTTTATGCAATAGTCAAATACCTAGGCTTTAATGAATCATCCTAGGATATACATGTTGACGTCAAAACTAATGCTAGACTTCTCTGAAAGGCCATGTGCTTCTATGTTGAAAGATGATCAGGGTTTATAAACCCTAACAAGGAAAACAATTATAGAGTGGATACCTTAATGACAACAATAGATAGTTTGGGTCTAGCGTCGCTTATGGTTTCCAAATGTATATACATATATATAAGAACTGTTTCAATTGTCCAAATATTGTGTACTTGAAGATTTGAATTTTACTTATATTATCTTTATGATTGGGTATATTCTAGCATTGGTTATGCATGCTAATTTGAGATAATTTTGGGTTGAATTTGTTAAGTAAAATTTAATGGTGTTTATTTCATTAGCTATACTAAGTGCAAACTTTTGGATATGTCATCATGCACTTATGTAGGCCATCAAGATGATGAATAAGAAAAATCCTTTGAAATAAAAGGAACTTGCTATCCAAAATGACCCTTCAAACCATCATTGTACACCTAAAGATAACATGTTGCTACCAAAGGAAGGATCAATATGGATGACAAGTAGGAATGATAAGAAGTATATTCACTTGTATTTTGATGACACAATGACTTGCAACCAATTCAAGGCCTTTTCTAGTATTTTTCCAAGTTATGGATGTTTATATACCACTGTCAAATTTGTTTAAGTGTGGTTGGGAATGGGTAAGATAGGAAGGAAAGGAAGTGAGCCTATAAAGAATATGTGACATATGACTACAATCCTAGGCATGCTCATATACAAAAAAAATGTACCACTATCAAAATGTGAGCCTGTGGATGTTTATATACCACTGTCAAATTTGTTTAAGTGTGGTTGGGAATGGGTAAGATAGGAAGGAAAGGAAGTAAGCCTATAAAGAATATGTGGCATATGACTACAATCCTAGGCATGCTCATATACAAAAAAAATGTACTTTATAAGAGGCCAGAAGAGATGGTTGGGTAGGGTTGGTGTTAGGGTTTCCCTCCTAGGTTTAGGGTTTCATCATTGATTCTAAACCCTAGGTTATGCATGCTAACCCTAAAACATTGTTTAGGTCAGGGTTTCCTCATTGATTATAAAGCCTATTTTATGCATGCTAACCTTTAAACACCAGTTAGGGATAGGGTTTCCTTGTTGATTCTAAACCCTATGTTATGCATGTTAACCCTTAAATCATTAAAATTGCAACAATCAATGTTTTCCAAGTAGATGTAACAAATGCAAGCCAACAACAATAATGTTCAATATGATTCTTATCTCATTAATACTATGAAATTTTCATGCAAATTTCAACCCAAAGAGAACACGTCTCTACCAAAGGGGAAGGATCAATAGGGATGACGTGTCTTTTATAGAAGACACATATTCATGAACTTGTTTCATTTTTTATTTGTCAAGAACAATTTTTATGGGGCGTTATCATTATAGAATGCTTTCCTTTCAATTATGCATGTGGTTGAAGCATGTTAGAGGTGTTGATGGGAAATTATCATCATATTGTACAAAATCAACCTCTTTTGCAACCGACATACATTGACATAGACACCAATCAATCCACTTTTCATGAAGATAGGACTGTCAAACTAAGAATGATTTCTAGCCAAGTCAAAATGATTATGACAGTCCAAAACACTAATTTCGAGCTTTCCAAAATGAGTGTACAATCCCAATGCAAGTACTAATGATAAACAAGATTTGAAATGGAACTTTGAATTAGTGAAAGGTACCATAAGGAAAAAGTATTTCCAGCCAAGCATTTAGCATTATGCTAGTCCTATATTTCAGTTTTTAGCTTGTCAAGACAAAGGTACAATCTTTTAAGTAAACATTAGTGATAAACAATTTTATAAGTGCCAAGTTTCCAAGCCAATGGGACTCTTAAAACAAATCAAATTTCCAGTCAAGTAAAATGTCTTACGACAGTCCAAGATGTAATTTCCAGTCAAGTAAAATGTCTAATGACAATCCAAGATGTAAATTCCAGTCAAGTAGGAATGATAAGAAGTATATTCACTTGGATTTTGATGACACAATGACTAGCAAGAAATTCAGGGCCTTTTCTAGTATTTTTCCAAGTTAAGGATGTTTATATACCACTGTCAAATTTGTTTAAGTATGGATGGGAATGATTGTTTAGATACAGTCCCTTTAGGGTGTCTTTGTGCCACTTTAAATTGGGTTATGGACAAATTTGAGGTGAGGCGTTAGTGAGTGCGTAAGCTAGGAAGGAAATGAAGTGACCTTAGGCTATGATATGTGGGTAAGAAGGCTATTAGGGCTTCCCTAAATAGGATATTATAGTCAAGAAGTTAAGGTAGCTTAGGATGAGTTAGTAGTGTTCTAGGGGTGTCCAAAATGGATATTATAGTCAGAGACATAGGGAGAGCCGTGGGGGTCTAAGTAGTGTGGAAATGAAAGGAATAAGCCTTGCTTTAGAGAGAGGGAAAGGTAGGCGTCTAGGGAAAGGGTTTTAATAAGGGTTAGGATAGAATATAGTGGTTTAGGTGTGTCTTATGGCTTCCTAATCGGTAGTATTACAGTCTAGTTTTATAGACAGTCCTAGGGTTAGTAAATGTTAGAAAATGGAGTAGAGGGTCTATTGATATGGAAAAGGCAAGTACAAAACACATAAAAGATGAAGATGAGCTATGTTTTACTTATTTCACTATGGTTTATAAAAGGACTGCTCATGAATCTCTAACCCTAGCTTATGTGAAGCAATCCATGCTTAAGCTTTCAATTATTTCATTTTATTAGTCTATAAAGAATATGTGGCATATGACTATAATCCTAGGCATGCTCATATACAAACAAAAAGGTACTTTATAAGAGGCCAGAAGAGATGGTTAGGTAGGGGTGGTGTTAGGGTTTCCCTCCTAGGTTTAGGGTTTCATCATTGATTCTAAACCCTAGGTTATGCATGCTAACCCCAAAACACAATTTGGGTTAGGGTTTCCTCATTGATTATAAATCCTAGGTTATGCATGCTAACCTTTAAAATTCAGTTAGGGTTAGGGTTTCCTCATTGATTCTAAACCCTAGGTTGTGCATGCTAACCCTTAAATCGTTAAAATTGCAACATGTACAATAGATCGTTAACATTGAAAGTGATCAACAATAGCATAAAAAATATGTATGTATTCAATGAGAGTAAGCAATGTCAACTTCGTATTAAAATGATATGAATTGCCAAATTTATCAAAAGCAATGTTTTCCAAGTAGATGTAACAAATGCAAGCCAACAACAGTCATGTTCAATATGATTCTTAGCTCATCAATACTATGAAATTTCCAGTCAATCAAATGGTATGAAATTTCTAGTCAATCAAGTGTCTTTTTGTTAACTAACCTACAGTGTTAAATTTTTTATGCATTTTATTGTGAACACAAGACTTTATTGCTTCGTCGACAATAAGTATTGAAAGCGCATCAACTGTAAACTATTACTTCCTTCGACATAATGTATGAAAAACTGTAATAAAAGGAAAAGTAATATAAAGAAGTGCAAAATGATATATTGATAAACACAAATTTCCAATCATGTATAGTAGTAGTTAAAAATGGAACATCTTTCCCAATGTCTATACAATGGCAACTTGTGTCATATACAAAATATGGAAACTCATGCCCTATACAAAATATGGCAACTCGTGCCCTATCCAAAATATGACAACTTGTGCCAAAATGCCACATCATGGCTAGTGTACATAGGAGGGTCTCTCAATCATCCTTCCCACCCTCGGAGCTACCAGGTGCACCTCCAAAATCGATCTTCCTCTTCTTCGAGCTAGAGGAAGCTCAATTCTTCTGGCCGCTTCGACCACCTCCCCTTGGGCTCTGAAATGACAATAATCAAATGTCAACTCCTACAGGCAATTATACAAGTATAAAATAGAATTTAAAATCAAAATTACGTTTTCAAATTTTAAATATCTCACTTGAGATGAGACCGTAAGTGGTGAGTGGGATACCCTCCTCCGTGATCCAAGTCTCTTGGCAATGCCACCCTGCAACATTTAAAAAGTAATATAACTCATACAATTTACTACCTATGTTCATTTTTGTTAATATTGCATGAGATTTTCATAAACTAATCAATCTCACCGTGAACACAACAGGCTGGTCCTGGGGGATGGAAGGTGGAGAAATCAGTTGGTCCTCAGGGGTGGTAGGTGGAGGAGTCAACTGGTCCTCAGGGGTGGTAGGTGGAGCAGTGGGCTAGACAACCTGCTTCGATGCTAGGTTGGATGGCATAGCCGAGGATGTATCCACATCGATGTTGGATACAACACTAGGGATCACGATGGGAGAGGGCATGGACTGGAGTGGCAGAAGTGGTGATGAACGACAATAAACACCAACTGGCTATAGAATGGAATGGGACGCCCTAGAAGAGGAAATGAGGGTGGTGGGGGAATATGGGGGAGGGGGATGAGGTCTACGATGGGCTGGAGGGATCGGTGAATGTTGATGGATGGTGTATCATGGTCGGAGGGGGAAGGGTGGAAACATGGGAAACTACAAGGGAGGGTATGGATGGGTGGGGAGGAGGGAGTGAGAGAAGGTTGTGACGAAGACAGGGGGGTTTGATGGAAGTGTGCTAGTNGGGGGACTAAGCGAAGGATGTGACAAATAAGGGGGAGTTGGGTGGAAGTGTGGTGGTGGATGGGAGGCAAGGGATGGATGGAGCGAGATGGGGAGGGACATGTATGCCAGGGGCTACACGTGGCATATATGGTGGGAAAAATGCAGTCGATGGAGAGATAGTGACACCGACGTGCCTATAATCGGACCTAGAGATGTATTCATGGCTTTGTATATTACTACATAAAAAATATAACTATACAAATATAATCCATCAAAACTAAAATTAAATTTATACTTTATTACAAGACACCTGTTCACGAGGGGGTCTGCTGATCCCCGAGGGGGATGGCTGGTCACTCAATCCTGTGGAAAACTGTTCATTTCCATAAAAATATTTAGATTTAATTACTAAATATTAACTGCACTGGATGACAAGATTAACTACTAACATTAAATTTAGTTACTGAAAGAAAAATACCTGTGTGTATGATGCCCCGATGTTCTCTGCATTTGCTATGGCTCCATCTAGGTTGAAGAAACCAACATCCTCCCACCCGGGAGTTGGAGACTCAGAACTGAATAGTTGTAGGTTAAAAAAAATCAAGTCATCAACATTTGATTCTAAATTAAATTTATTATAAATTATGATATTGCATAATGCATAATCAATACTTGAACATTAAATAAAACAATAACTAACCTGGTGTAGGTAGCTCTCTGTGGCATGTTCCTGCATGGGAACCTGGCATGGATTCCCACAATGAGAAAAATGATGTGGCATTGGTCCCATCGAGATGGATGGATCATCCTCACTACCACCTGTAGCTGATCTCCCTCGCCCACCACTAGTAGACCGTGCAAAAGTGTGTCTCTTAGGGTGGTCCTTCTCACTCTGCGAAGACATAGCCACAAATGTGGTATTCCTGAGAAGGTGTCGTATGGCACATCTAACAAAATAATGGATCTCATCTAGCCCGCTACCTAACCCAAGGGGTTGAGGAAGTGGGTTTGGCTCTCACCTAGGTGCATGAGGTCCTCTGAGTGGGTTCTAGTGGGCGTGAGGTCGATCTTGGGCTAAGCCAAAACTGGCACCCTAGAACTTGGTGATGTCAAAGTAGTTCACATGGAACCCTAAAAAAAACTCATCCCATAGTTTCTTGAGAAAATATGGTGGGACCTCAACATTGTTGCATGGAGACTTATCGAAAACCATAAACTATATCTTCCTCCAGTTTTCTCTCCATGGTTGGTAATTACAGCATTCCATGCGAACTCACCTCTTCATCACATCTAGAGGATGTCCTATTCTCAGATCTGTAAATTTGCTCCACAGTTGGGATTTTGTGATATTCAATTTTTTTATATCCTCTTTGGATATACAAGTGCCATAATGTTGTCTCATTCGAGTCCTATATTTTCTCAAACTAGTTATCTCACTGTGGAAAATGTTGAAATATTCTATTATGTTTTCTAGTGATGTGACGAGGGAAACCCAAGAGGGTTCCCTGGTGTTCTTCAGTTCATCACTCAAAATTATTAATTGGTTTAAATCCCTGTGTAATTCATCTTCGGGGTTTTCTTTATTTAATTCAAGGTTTTTTTCATTTAATTCAAGGTTTGGGTCCTCTAATTGGTTTGTTTTATTCCTTTCTTGGGATGGTTCATTGATATTTGTCATTATGTTTAGGTAATTTGTACCTGCAATATCAAAATTTTCCCATTTCAATTCATTTTCAAATTTTTTAATTTTGTATTTTATTTGAAAAACAATAAAAGCATTAAAATAAACAAAAAAAAATGGCATTCCTACTCCATCCACCTTACTCCAATGTCGTGGGTGTCATTTTAGCTTGGTTGGACACTTTGGTTGGGCTCCTTGGGGGTCGTTTTTTGCCTCCTTGGGGGTCATTTTCACCTCTTTGTGTGCTTGTGGGTGTGCTATGAACAAAATAAAATTGTTCACTGTTTTTTTTAAACATAGGGACATGTACATGTCCCTGTGTGCGATCACACAAAACACGTGCGCACGTCCAAGTATGCATGCACACACATACATGCACGTGTGTCATTAGGTGTGCATGCATGCTCCTATTCTCCATGTTGGCAATCCGATGTGGAGGTTCGCTCTTGCTGAAGCAGGAGTGCATGCGTGCATCTAGGGGCACATGCACGTTCTTGTTTTTTCCACTCGCGTGCTCCCATTGCATCATATTTGGGTATCAGCTTCTTGCGGGCACCGTTAAGTTGAGCAAATTTACACAATTATTGTCTCAAATATTGTTTGAAGTATGTAATAGTGATAAAATGTAAATATTTATGATAGAGAAGGGTGGAATCGAACCACCAATCTTTTGCATTTTATACTGCAGATGCTCTACCATTGAGCTAGCACCCTACAACTTCATATACAAAAATAATATTTGTATTTTTTAGTGTTTTTTTAAAGAAATAAACATAAGAATCATTTGTAGTTATCCATTGAGATAGTTCACTCAAACTTCAAAACATATTCACAAAATAGTAAGACTTGCCCTCACTAAATTTCTCATAATTAAATTACCAAAATTATAAATCGATGCCTAATAAAGTTCTTTAACTTATCAAAAGGAGATTTGACATAAAATATTGTATTTCTCTTTATCCTATGTTTTATCAATTAATTTTTATATGTAATTGCAAAGTTTTGGGACATTATATGTGTGGTTTCCTTTGTTTTTAACTCATTTATGTGTACAAATTCATTGATACTATATGGTTTCCTTTGTTTATAATATCATATTTGTCACACCTTCAGTGTATTTTCTAAACTTTGTTACATATTAATTATACTAGTTATATATAAAGTAATAATGTTTTAATGTATCTTTCAAAAATTCCAAAAGAAATTTAAAAATCTTTATTATTTTTTTTTGAGGTGTTTTTAGTTTGAGTTTTTTTTTCTCCTCATAAAATTATACACAATTTCATTATATTAAAATAAAACCACTTCCTAGGCCTTGTCTCATAAAAAAAATATGGATTAAGCCACAACAAAACTGTTAGGGCTAAGCCTTGATAGTAGCCCAAAGCCCCTCACATAAATCATGTAGAAGGATCGCGAAGTTGTCTAGCTCAAAGAGACCCATTGATAGATCTATGAAGAGACCTTTTAATAGATATTTGACGTATTGTATAAATATCCTGAACAAACCGATCCTCTTGCATGAGCTAGAGGAATACGCTATAAAAGGATGCCATATATCTCATCCACTTGTTAAGAGCACTTAGGAGAAATACACTGTAGAAGGATTCCATAAACCCCATCCACTAAGAAAGTACAGAAAGACTTCCTAAACCTAAGAAAATATTGCTTAGGATATGTGGAAAATCCAACCTTATGTCCAAAATCAACATACATAAAGAATTGATAGGCTTCATGGGACTCAAAACCACTCGGAGTTGATGACAATCCTCCCTAGAGTGAGTCCTCCAAAGGAGGTAATTCCAGCACTGATCCAGAAACTGGGAATCTAGAGGTATTGTAAAGAGAACTATCAAAGCTCCCCAAAAACCATAGAGGAGTGTTAGGATATTTAGACACTTAGGATTTAGTTAAGATCAACTTGTGTAATATATCCATTAGGTAAAAGTGTGTTTCTTTAGTATATATTAGTATGCATTTGTAAATATTCTAATCCGACGGTCACGATATGTTTTAGACATAGAGTGATCCGACGGTTCAACTTCTCTTAGATCATACCTGCCATTGATCCATGTCTTAACACCCAATTGGTCTATGATCTCTATTTAAAGAGCATAGAGGGTCCTTGGCTAGTTGATCGATTATGAGAAGCTCATGTAACTTTCTTTCTTTTGCATAATGAATTGCTCCAAGTAGCTATTTGGATGGGGTCATGGACTGTTTCCCTCTCGAGAGTTTTAACCACATGAAAAACATTGGTGTATTGATCTATGATTCATTTTTGTAAAGTGGTTTCTCTTGGTGTTCGGTGCTTTGGGAGTACCCTGTTAACCCTAACATGCTATCAGAGCTTTTATGAAGAGCCGCTTTCGGTTTTGATCAAGATCTGGAACCGGTGTTGACGAAACTTTGAAAGGGTTTCTGGTTCTGAATTTTCTGTGCATTTGTGCCATATGAGAGCTATTCCATTGCGTCTGGAGCACCATTTCCATTTGGAAACAGTTTTTGTTTCACCGAAAACCGTTTTCGTTTGTTCTAGAAACACCCATTTCGGCAAATTTGAAGGTATAATCTTACAGTGATGGATTTTTTTTATTTTTTTAAATCTCTCATATTTTATCAATCTTATTATTAGATCTTTTTTGTTTTAGTCTCAGACTGTTGCGTTCCCTGGCTATGTATGCTCTTTGTCGTGCACCTTGCACAATCGCGGCGAATAAAAAACAGTGACGGATTTTTTTTTTTTTTTGTCTTCTCAGCTACGTATGCTCTTTTCCATGCACCTTGTGCGATCACGGCAAATCAGAAACAACGAGAAAACTTGAAAACGTAGACTTTCTGGGTAAGCTAACCAAGATCTAACCCCTTTGTGTGGAAAAAGTTTTATTGTTTTTGTTTTTCATTTTTTATGTGATTTGCAGGAAAAGAATGCAAGCACGGAGAACGAGAGAGAAGAGTAAAAAAAAAAAAAAAACCTTCCTCTTTCCATACTTTTATGTACCTTTTAAACTTAGCTCACTTGGTCCAAAGTTGCTTTACTCCTTGATAAGTCTTGAGTTCAAGTCTTATCAAGCTAATTTTTAGTGTATGCAATTTCTATTATCAAATTACTTTATTGTAAAAGTGTATCTCACATAAATAAAATAAAATTTAAAAGTCACATTATTGTAAAAGTGAACATCACTTATTCTACAAAAGTGATTCACTTCAAAGCAACTTTATTGTAAAGTGATTGTCAAAGGTTGATCTTGGGAAGAGGGGGCTTCTTTTTTTTTAGTTGGTTAAGTAAATATCTACCACATCACTATTAGGGACATCTTCAACATTTTCTTTGATCAAACATAACTTCATCATCCAGAATCAGTTTTCAGTGCCGTTTTTTTAAAAACCGCATAATTTTTTGAGCTCTTTGCATCCAGACAGTTAGTTTCTACTCTTTCAACCATTAGTTTATAGTATGGCCACCCCTTATGATATTATACTTACAAGTTCTAACTATTTCTCATGGAAATCTCGTATGGAAGATGTTCTACGAAGTAGAGGACTTTTCAGGATAACCTTAGGGAAAGAAACAAAACCCACTAATGATGATAAGAAAATTAAATGGGGAAATAGATGTGATGAAGCTTGTGGATTGATTGGGATGTCAATCTCTATTGATTTGTGATTCCACATATCTGAAATTGATGAACCTGATAAAGCTTGGGAAAAGTTGGAATCTGTGTTTGGTAAACACAATGAAATTCGGGGTCATCAACTCGAGAATGAGTTGATTTCCTTGAATCCAAATGATTTTTCATGCATTCAAGACTATTTATATAAGTATAAAACTTTTAGACTCTTATGTGCAGAATGCAAGATTAAGAAAGAAGACAAACAATGTATTTATCATATTCTTTCCAAACTTGGACCTGCATATTCTGTTTTTGTATATACATTCTACTCCATGAAAGAATCATTGATTGTAGCTAGCTATCAAGAGCCTAGTCTTGAATCCTTTTGTGATTCCTTAATTAGAGAGAAAGATAAGCTCATTCATCTTGGAATAATTAACAATGCAGATATACCTGGGAAAGCCTTATTGTCCCAATAGAAAGAAAAGTGAAAGCCTCCCAAGAAACAAAATTTTCGTAATAATAATCAAAACAACAAGGGTCCCAAACCCTCTCAGTCAGCTCCTTCTTTAAAAAATGAAAAAGGATCCAAGAAAAAAGGAAAGAAGACTGAGCATCATTGCAATTTTTGTGGGAAAGATAATCATGATGAATCTAAGTGTTTTAAGAAGATGGCAGCCTTGGAAGCAGCAATGAAGAAGCACCACATCAGCCTAGATTCATCTTCAGAATCTACCTCTCATGGACATGCACTTTGTGCTTCTGGTTACTCTTATACTACATCTTCTTCTTCTAATTCAAATGAATGGCTCATTGATTTTGGAGCATCTTATCATATGGATAAGGATCAAGCCATATTTTCTACTATGCATGAACATAACACCAAACAAATATTTGTTGGTCATGGTCATTTCAGTGATGTATTATGCATTCCAAAAATTTCCTGCAATTTGTTATCAGTCTATCAAATCACTCATTTAGGTGAAGGTAAAACTGTGACTTTTACACCTCACCAAGTTGTAATCAAGGATTTTAAAAATCCTCAAAATGTCCTTGCTACTGGAACTGTTGATGATATTACCAAGTTGTACAAATTTAACAACTTTGGGTCATCACCTTTTCCTTTAGTTTTTGTTGCTCATAGTGATAACTTGAGAAAACTTTGGCATGAGCGACTTGGTCACTTAAATTATCACTCATTGCAACAACTATGTAAAGACAATATGGTGACTGGTCTTCCAATGGTATCTTGCAAGGATGGTATTTGTTTCGGTTGTGTACTCGAAAAACATCATCGAGACAGTTTTGACAAACGTGCCTCTTGGCATGCCTCGGTTCCTTTGGAGCTTGTGCATAGTGACTTGTGTGGTCCTCTTCCATCTGCTTCCTTTTCTGGTTTCAAATATTTCTTAAACTCCAATGATGACTACTCCAGATGCACTTGGGTTACTTCCAAAAACTTAAGAGCGAAGTATTTAACATGTTCTTGGCCTACAAGGCCCTTGTTGAAAAACAATCTGGTCATCAAATTATTAAGTTGAGATTTGACAATGGAGGAGAATATGTTAACAATAAGTTCACTACTTTTTGCACTGAAAAAGGAATCCAACAATAGCACAATGTTCCATATACACCACAACAAAATGGTGTCACTGAACAGAAGAACCGTACTTTAAAAGAAATGGCTAATTGTATGAGCCAATCTAAAGGACTAAGTCTTCAATATTGGGCTGAGGCCATAAATTGTGCAAATTACATAGTTAATCACACACCCACTAAAGTTTTGCAGGGTATAACACCAGAAGAAGCATGGAGTAAAATTAAACCAGATGTAAGTCACTTTCATGTGTTTGGTTGTGAAGCATGGGCTCACATTCTGGATGAAAAATGGAAAGCATTGAAACCTAAAAGTGAAAAGTGCATATTTGTTGGATATTCTAAATATGTAAAAGGTTATAGGCTTCTTCAGCCACATTATCATGATATAATAATTAGAAGAGATGTCAAATTTGATGTGCCATCTTTGGCCTTCGAGCCTGATTCGACGATTGTGCCTTATTCTTCTTCTTCCAGCTTCCTTGACAAGTTTCCAACTCTAGTTTCTGATGATGACAGTGAGGATGAAAATCCACCTCCGCCTACTCATGTTCCTCCAATTGCACCAACACCAATACTTCCTCGATGGGTCCATTCAACATGTGAAGCAGCTGGTGATCTTGCTGGTGATCCTAGAGCTCAACGTCGAACACGTTCTTAGTTTCAACGAGCCTCTTTTCTTTTGGCTCAAGTTTTCAAGAATCATGATCTAGAAACTTTTGTAGAAGCTTCAGGAAATCCATATTGGGATGCAACTATGGATGAAGAATATCGTTCGTTAATGGTGAACGATACTTGGGATCTTGTTCCTCTTCCAAAAGGAAGAAAACTTGTCAGATGTAAATGGGTCTACAGAACTAAGTATGCATCAGATAGAAGTGTTGAAAGACTTAAGGAAAGGTTAGTTGCCAAAGATTTTTCCCAAGTTGAAGGGATTGACTACAATGAAACCTTTGCCCCTGTAGTAAAAATGAACTCATTCCGCTTTGTTCTTTCCCTTCCATCCTTACATAACTAGGAAGTCAATCAAATGGATATCAAGTCTGTCTTCTTACATGATGATTTACATGAGGAACTTTACATGGAACAACCTCTTGGATATGTTTAGAATAACTCTAGCCTTGTTTGTCTCCTTAAGAAATCCTTATATGGCCTTAAGCAAGCTCCTGGAGCTTGGTATGCCAAAATGGATAGCTTTCTCCTTGACACTAGTTTTTCTAGATTCCATTCTGACCCCAATGTCTATACCAAGAAAGTAGGAAACCATCTCATCATACTTGTTCTTTATGTTGATGATCATATCCTTACTGGTAGTGACCCTAAACTTATAACCCATGTGAAATCTAGTCTTAAGCAAAATTTTGAAATGTCAGACTTAGGACATTTGCATTATTTTCTTGGTCTCCAAGTCTTGCAAACCAAAGAAGGAATATTTATTTCCCATTCTAAGTATGCTTGTGACCTTCTTCGTCGCTTCCACATGGAAGATTGTAAACCAACCCCTTCTCCCTTCCAATTTGGAGTCAAACTTTCTGCCACTTGTACTTCCCCTGAAGTAGATGCCACCTTGTATTGTCAGCTTGTTGGTAGTCTTTTATACTTGACTCATTCCCGTCCTGACCTTTCCTTTGTTGTTGGTCGTGTTGCCCGTTATATGCAAACTCCTCATGAAAGTCACTGGAAAGCAACAAAAAGAATACTTCGATATATTCGAGGTACAATTCAGTTTAGGATTCATTACAGTACAGGAGGGAAACCTTTGTTGGTTGGTTTCACTGATTTAGATTGGGTCGGCGATCCTGATGATCGAAATTCTACTGCATGTTATGTTTTCAGTCTGGGATCTGGACCTGTCACTTGGGCTTGTAAGAAACAACAAGGTCTTTCTCTTTCTTTAGCAGAAGCAAAATATCGAGCTACAGTTAATTCCAGTCAAGAAGCTTTATGGCTTCGACAGATCCTTTCAGAGTTTGGATTCGAGTAGCAGCAGCCTACTCCACCGTGGTGCGACAATCAAAGTTCCATCAAGCTTTCCAAATATTTAGTACTACATCAGCGCATCAAACACATTGAGCTACACATGCACTTCATTAGAAATATTGTTCATGATAGTGTTATTGAATTTCTCTATTTCCCTACAGATGATCAAGTTGCAGACATCTTCACCAGGTCTCTTACAGAAGCAAAGTTTTCTAAACTCTGGGCTATGTTAGGAGTTCAGGAATGTGTCCTTAAGGGGGGATAGGCTCTAATGCCTCCTTCCTCCTAATAGTGTCACTTTTGTAAATCCTTCAATCCTATCCCAAGTTGTTCTTAAGGGGGGATGTTAGGATATTTAGACACTTAGGAGTTAGTTAAGATCAACTTGTGTAATATATCTGTTAGGTAGAAGTGTGTTTCTTTAATATGCATTAGTATGCATTTGTAAATATTCTAATCCAAAGGTAACGATATGTTTTAGACATAGAGTGATCTGACGGTTCAACTTCTCTTAGATCATACCTACCATTGATCCATGGATTAACACCCAATTGGTCTATGATCTCTATTTAAAGAGCATAGAGTGTCCTTAGCTAGTTAATCGATTATGAAAAGCTCATGCAACTTTCTTTCTTTTGCATAATAAATTGCTCCAAGTAGCTATTTGGCTAGGGCCATGGACTGTTTCCCTCCTGAGGGTTTTAACCACGTGACAAACATTGGTGTATTGATCTATGATTCATTTGTGTAAAGTGGTTGCTCTTGGTGTTCGGTCCTTTGGGAGTACCCTGTTAAACCTAACAAGGAGTCGAAAACAGGATCGAAGAGAAGAGATTCATCAAAACACTTATAAGAAGTGATGTCAAAAAAATCCAAATAACAAATCAAAGTGGAAAATAAATAAGATAAGATCTTATGGGCAGAGATGGAATCAAAAGGAGAAAACTCCCATCGACCTAAACAGTTGACAATTCATAGACTAAAGTGAAGGGAAAGAAATTTATGAATGTGATTGGTTCTCAAAGCCATGGCTCCCAACCAACAATTTCTAAAATAAGAATTTCTGAAATGTAAGTTTAATTCTTTGATGTGTTTATGGTTGAAATTATGAGACATAGGTGAAATTGTAATAGGTTGTAATGATGTTTTACTCTTGTTTTTGAGGAATTTGTTAAATCCTTCCTCCTTCACTTGGACTTGATCCATTTTCTTCCCTCATCTGGCTACAAATATTCTTGGCTTCTCATTGGTCCTCTGCAACTAATTTAAAGAAGGTTTGGAGATATTTACTGTTATTTACATATTTTGTCTATCCTTCCTCTGAAGATATACATTTTCTATAATAATGGAAGTTGGAGTGGTAAATAATATAACACTCACTTTGAATTTGTTCTTCTTGTTTTCCATTTTTTTATGACATATCTTGCTACAGCCAGACCAATCGTTAAGAAGGAAAATACCTACGAGGAGATATACATCATCAGGAAGGAGAAACTCTGCACACAATCAGTGAAAAATGTAATGACCTTTTCATTCTTCTTGACAATCCTCATATCCAAGACATCGACGATATCTATGAACGCCTGCCACTCCAAATAACTTATTAGATGTAGAGATATTAACAGAAGAAGATACTTAGCTCTTGGGTTTGACGAGTTAATTACCAAACGACCTGAAATTCAAATTGTATTAGCATAGTGAATTATTTATACTCTTCATCTTCCCTGTAAATAAATAGAATTACAAAGAAATTTCAACCATATCTTAAGCTTCTCATATTATTTATTTTTCTAATTGAAAAAATATGCTTCCACTATCGACCCATATTCAATCGATATAAAGCAATTTTTCCACTGATTCAATTTCTTACCATGACAAATCATGTAACTACGCAGGATTTAATAACATGGATTCAATAATATCGTTGATTACATAAACTCTGATATAAACTATATTTCTGTGTTTCCTCTTCTGGTTAAGTAAACATGTTAGAGGTAAGAGGTTCTGAACCGAGATTTACATTAAGAAAATTACTTGACATGTTAGAGGCAAGAGGTAAGAGGTTCTGAACAGCACTGAGATTTACTTTAAAAAATTTACTTGAATTGTTGTAAAATTTTGTAAGACTTTATTTAGATTATAAAAAAATTTAGAAAAAAATTGTTACTACAAAATTTACACAACATAGAATAGAATACAAGATTTCCACAGTGTATAATAGAATACAAATAGGCATGGCCATGGGTCACTAACCTCTCTTTATATGCATGGTTCTCATATTAAACATCTATACTTCTCTTAAGGCCTCCAACTCCATGTATGAATTCGTATAATAGAATACCAATAGGCATGGCCATGGGTCACTAACCTCTCTTTATATGCATGGTTCTCATATTAAACATCTATACATTTCTTAAGGCCTCCAACTCCATGTACTAATTCCTGTAATTATTGCTCACAAAATCAAAATCGATATTATAATCTTGAGAAAATTGTTTGGAGGTAATGGGATTTATAAAAACACAAAATAGAAAATCATAAAATCATTGCACATTTTCGTCACCTTCCCATGGTCCAATATTTCTTATTCTTAGTGGAGAAATAATGCTCTCTCTGATTTCCCTTAACTCCTGCTGAAAGTGTGTTTTGAGGATGAAACTTTGTGTAGTGGAATGTTGTAGAATAGTATAGATGAATACAATAAATCATAATCAATTAACTTTCTCTTCATAAAATCTAAAAAATCAATTTCCAATAAAAAAAATATAAAGTAGAAATTATTTTTTCAGAGGAAAAAATACCAGTCTTTGATATTCATAGGAATCAAAAGACATATTATACATATTCCATCTTTCTTGTCAGAGAGAAACAATAAGGGACCAATAAGCACATATAAATACAATGATCATGCCTGCAAAACATCCATCCAACAGAATGACATAAAAAGTCTGATATTAGCAAAATTTTCTCATCATCCCTGAAATATCAGGTCAGAAAGCTGTAAATATCGAAGGTGATCACAAATAGACATTCCTAAGCAAAACTTGCTAGCCGAAAGGTCTCATACATGACAGACATAGAAGAACAAATCAAATGCTGAAAAGACAAATGGGATTCAGCAGCTAATAAAGCACAAATTGTCCTTGTTCAATGACCATTCCATCCAATGACTTAGAGAATGTTCCATATCCCATATCCAAATTCAGAGCCTGTTTGGAGAGGTCGTCAGCCAGCGAGTTATGCTCACGGTATATATGCTTGAAGATCACCGGAGGGACAAGATGGAGCATATTTTTTATATCATCACACCAATGCATCAGAGAAGGAATATCAAGGGTAGAAAGTCTGTTGTGCCATGAGATAATAACCATAGAGTCACCAAATATCAAGTGAATGGGAAGACCCATTATCAAACTCACTCATAGAACAGCCCAAAGAGCCAATAATTCCGCTCTTGTATTCGTGCTGCATCCATAGCCCAATGAGAAACTAAAATAATGGTTATCATTTAGGTGGATCACAAAGCCTGCACCTCCTAAATTCTCTGCAGCAACCCCATCAAAAAATCCACAAGGAAATACCTTCAGAGGCTTTGGACCGATATTCTAGTTTTTATGAAGTTTTTGGGGAACAGGATATAGATTTAGAAAAATCTCAACCCTCGAGATAAGAGTATGAACAGAAGGCTTCCAATTTTCAAAAAGACATTTATTCTGGAGAATCCAACTGCACCAAAATGTAAAAAAGGGTAAATGTCTAAATGTAGCAGAACGCGCAGTAGTGCTGAACCAATGAACCAGAAAGGACGAGACATAATTGAATATGGGGAAAGAGAACCCATACCGATCTGCAAAGTAAGAGAAAATACTCACTGTAAAGGGGAAGACCAAAAAAGGATGTTGGATATCCTCGATATTCCTTTCACACAAAACACAATGACTTGGGCCATGAAACCCACGAGATTGAAGCTGCTCACAAGTAAGAATCCGGCCTTTATCCATTAGCCAGATGAAACGGGCTAATTTCGTAGGAATATTTAGAGTCCAAAGAAAATCAATTATAGGGTTCCGATCCTCTATACTACTGATCGAAGAAATACAATCATATCCTTTTACTGCAATTAAAGGGCCCACATAATTTCTATGTGACCAAAGAAGCGTATCACGAAGATCCTTAAGACGGATTCTATTGTATTCCAGCCCTCTGATATAGTTTTCCCAAAGAGTTTTCCAATCTCCACAAAGATCAAGCTCCTCTGTTGTAAACCAGTAACATGAAGCAAATGATGTTTTATTCCTTGCTTGAGCTAAAGTACAAATCCCATAGTCTTCCAGATACGCTCTTAAGTCACCTGGGAGAATAAAAGAGTTTCCCAAACCAACTACAGGATCCACACCCAGACGAATATCTGAACCATTGCCAACTTGCCAAAGAATCCCTTTACCAATCCAAGGCAAGGTTATGAGGAAGCCTTTCCATATAACCGAGGCATTTCACATCATGAAACATTTCTCTCTAAGCCAAGAATGCAAAGGCAATTTCTTCATATATTTTATAGAGAGGAGTTGATGCTAGATGCCATTGTTGTTTAGAGCAATCCAGAAACTCTTCAATCTCAAAGATAAACTGAAACTAGGAAGATGCTTGATTCCCCAACCACCTAAAGAAATAGGTCATGCAAGTGGATGCCAATCTATGAGGTGGAATTTTTTTTGCTTTGTTGAGGAGCCCCAAAGAAAAGAAAAAATCAATTTTTTGAGCTTATCTAAGATTGAGGATGGAATCGGAACAAGGGCCATCCAGTAGACAGGTAGGCTCAAGAGAACAAATCAAATGAGGACTAGACGACCACCAATAGACAAGAGTCTATTAGTCCAATGAGAGATACGCTTCTCAAATTTAGATATAAGCCAATGACAATCCTTGACGAAATAACCTGAAGGCTTGAGAAAGTAACCAAGATAGTTGAAACCCTGATTAAGATATGCATATCTGTACAGAAGGAGGCCGGTGATTCTACCAAGGAGGGCAGCATCTAAGTCATTATGGAGAAAACAGGATTTATCCATATTTATACACATGCTAGAGGCCTCACAAAAGGTGTCAAGTAAAACTTTGAAATCTATCCATTCCTCAAATGAACCCAAACCAAATAAAATCACATCATCTACAAATAGTAAATGAGTGAGGAAGAGATGAGACGGAATCTTGATCCCTTTAATTTTACCATTTCTCTTGGCATCTTCAATCAAAAGGTTAAGACCTTCGATAACCAGGATGAACAACAGGGGGGACAATGGACAGCTTTGCCTGATTCCATGTGAAGCCAAAAAGAAAGTAGAAGGAGATCCATTTATAAGGACATCAAAATTTGCAAAAGAAATGCAACCCAATATCCAGTTCACCCCCACAAGAGGAACCCCGATTTGGATAAGTAAAAGACGGATGAAAGTCCAATTGACCCTATCAAAGGCCTTTGTCAAGTCCAACTTGAGGATGGGAGCACATCTATTTTTTGTTTTGATTGAATGAAGGACTTCTTGCATGATGGCTATGGGCTCGACGATCTGACGGTTTTTCAGGAAGCCGAATTACTGAGGAGAGATAGAAGAGTCTAAGATAGGTTTGAGTCTCAGGGCCGCAACTTTTGAGATCAGCTTATAGCAAAGATTGCAGAGAGAAATTGGACGAAATTCTGTGAAAGAGACAGGATGTTCAACTTTTGGGATTAGAGCTAGAAATGTGGAGTTAAGGGAGGGAGCCACACTACCCATGATTCTCAAGGATTCCACCATATTGACTAGGAGAGGTCCCAGAAGATCAAAAAAAGACAGGTAGAATTCGACAGGCCAGCCATCAGGGCCTGGGGCCTTATCTCTTTTGAAAGTTTTAAGGGCCCTTTCTACTTCTGAAAGAGTGATAGAACTAGTGAAAGCCTTTTTCTCCTCCACGCTGAAATAGGAAGGAAGAAGATGAATGACCTTGAGCTGTGTAGAAAGGTTTGTCAAATGATCATCAGCAAAAATATTTTTAAAGTAGTGAATCCCTAGAGATTTGATGCTCTGATCATCCGTGACCCAGGTACCTTCCTCATCTTGCAAACTCCAGATGGCATTATGGTTTTTCCGATCTGATGCCACCGCATGGAAATATTTGGTATTGGCATCCCCATTCAAGGCCCAAGTAACTCTGCTTTGAAGTCTTGCAGAGTACAGCTCATGATCCAAGAACTTTTGAAGATCAGCTTTAAGAGAATTCAGTCTGCACTGTTGTTCATCATTTAAAATAGCAGATTGAGAAGAATGTAGAAGAGTACTTATTTCATCTTCCAAGTAGACAGATTTGTCCTTCATCTTTTGAGACTCAACTTTAGTCCAAGACTTCACTTTTTCTTTAAGCAAGCGAAGTTTGAACGAAAGATCATTCATAGCATCCATCGAAGCATCTGAACAAATAAGTGACCATTCAATTCGAATCATATGGATAAAATCCTCATTCCCTAACCAAGATTGATTGAATTTGAAGGGATAAGCACAAGGGTTCTGTTGTTCCATCCATTCAAACAGAACAGGGAAGTGATCAGAAATACCACATCTATGAGCCCAAACCTTATGTCTGGGTAGAGAGTTAATGAGCTGATCCGATAACAAATAACGATCAAGTCTTTTGGAGATGCCTTCTTCTCCCATCCTACCATTCCTCCAAGTAGGTCCTGCATAAGAGGGGGCCACATCCACTAATTGATGATCAGAGAAGATCTTGGAGAAAAAAGGTCCCAAGGGATCAAGTTGAGCTATAGTGCCCCAAATCTCTAGGGCATTTAAAGTTAAGTTCAGATCACCAATGAGGATAAGGTTTGGCAACGAGAGAAGACTGCCAGAAGCCACGGCATTCTAGAAGGAATCACGATTAAGATAAGGGCTGTAGCAATTAAGGATAGAAAGAGAGAAGGACAAACCATGAATCGAAGCTTTAAGCAAGATACCAGCAATAGTATGGAAAGCTTTACATTTGAGGAGCTTTGGATTCCAGCCAGAGAGAATCCCCACCGAGAGACCATTAGAACTGAGGGCACAAAATTCCCATCCTAGACACAGCTTGTAAAAGGAAAAGAGGGCTGGGTAAGACCTGGTCATAGTCTCTTATAGGAGAACGACATCAGGTGAGAGTGACACAATCAGATGACGGAGGCTTTTTTGTTTGGCCGAACCTCCCAAACCTTAGACATTCAGGGAGAGAATAAGCATCAGGTATCAAACTGAAGAGGGGTCAAAGCTCTAAGGACCCTTTGAGATGGAGAGGCAGGCTTACGAGCCACATTTTTGAGTCTAGTAGATAAAAGAGTATAAGGGGCGGGGGCAAGATTTGCAGCATCTAGAGGAGATTTTTTTTTTCCTCCTTATAGTAACATTCTCGAAACTGATGGATTCTAGGGGAAGAACTGAGGGAGACAGTGGAGTCTTATCAGAAAAAATATTCAGGGATTTTTGTAATGCTGGGTCTACAAAGGATGGGGAGGTGACAGGGCTGAGGGGAGGAGTACCCAAAGTCGAAATACCAGTGTTGACAAGAGGAGGGAAGTCCGAATCTGTGAAAAGAGGATGGGGGGAGACACCTTCCGTATTAGGTGTTTGAAAAGTAGAGGCATCAGGATGGGTGATTGCAGGACATAAAGCATCAGAGTCCCGAGAAGGGGGGCAAGGAAGAATCACTAGAGAAGGAGAAGGAGGTGGATTTAAGGGAGTAGGGAGGTCGAAATTCGACGGAGGAGGGGGCATCGGTGAGAGAGAGTCACCAGAGCTTCAAGGAGGGATACAAGATAGAGAAATTATATTTTTAAGACAAAGCAAAAAACATAGAGTAGAAATTTATATTCTAAAGACAAAGCAAAAATATGTTTGAGACAATTTCCAATTTCTGTCTTAAAAATAGTCTAGAAAAAAATTGTGTTTGAAACATTTTAAAAATATATGTTACACAATTTCTAATTTTATTTTAAAAAATTGTGTTAAATACTATATTAAGAATTCCTAAAATATATAAAAGCAATTTAAACTAAAAAATAAGATGAAAACTAAACATCCCACCCTCTAATAGTGAAGTGATGGGATAATAAATTAGATAACCCAACCCCATTGTCCTTCTCCAGCATTTTCGGCTCCTTAGCAAGGGTCCCCTGCATCTTTACAAGTCCAGGGTCTCCATCTCCAGCAGCGTCACGACTACTTTGCATCTTCCCATCGACTAATGACATCGAGTGAAAGGCCGTTCTCGGTGATATTTGACTACCGCAGGAGTTTCCAAATTCGAAATTCAAAATTGCCTCCACGGAATTGTAGAAAGGTACCATGAATATCATGCTCATGCATGGCATGGATGAGATATCATTGCTGGGAGGCACATATCATGTTGATGATGGGGAGGCATCTGCTTTTGACAAGAGGTGCATAAGGCATTCCCTGGACGATCTAATACCTGAAAATTATGAGAAGAAAACGGAGACGCACTAAGGGTTTAGTGTGTCAGAGCCCCCAGCAGCATTACACAGTCTACTACTGAGTGTATATTGGTATTGTTAGAAGGGTAGCCCTTCATCAACCTAGGTAAGCGACATACTTTTAACAACTAGTTGTAAATTGTATTATAAATTATATGTTTTATATGTTTCTGTCCTCCAAACTAATGATATGTCTTTATGCAGGTTCGTGCCAAGGCTATCGAGGAGCTGGTCATCTTTATTGTTGACTGAATGCTAATCAATAAAGTATTCTTTGATTTTTCTGTTACACCAAGTTCCTGTAATATATTGCATAGCCAAACAATCTCACATGCTTCTTTTGAAGCTGATATGTACTCTACTTTTGTTGAAGAATTGACAACTACAAGTTTTTTTTAACTCTAAGATATTGTTGTTCAACCTAAATTTATGAAGTAACAAGAAGTTGATGCACGGTTATCAATGTCACCTACAAAATATGCATACGAATATCTAACAAGTGTAAATGAATATGCGAATATCTAACAAGTGTAAATGAATATATCTTAATACCTTTTTTTGAATTATAGTGATATTCCCTTGGTCCCCGCATAACCCTTGAAATGATACTAACTAAATATGATAAACTTGGTCAAGTATTTGTCAAATAGATGAGTATGACAACCAATTGCATGTACCTTTTACCATATACCAACACCACCCTTCCAAATTTTGAAAGCTTTTAATTTTGCTTCATAGGGGCAAGAGAAGATGCCAAATTTCTTCAATAAATCATTGGCATAATTAGTTTGACTAAGGCATATGTGATTTGGAAGTTGAATAACTTCAACTCCAAGATAATAATACACTGTTCCTAAATTTGTTATTTTGAAACCTGTTTAAAATTTTCCTTTAACCTATATGATATGGGCTTCACTTTCCTATGATAATTAAGTCATCAACATAAATAACAATTATGTCTAAGTGCTTATCTTTTATTCTAAAATATAAAGTATATCATACTAAGTTCATTGAAAACTAATCTTTCAAAGGTAATCATCAATTTTTGCATACGAATCTCGAGGATCTTGTTTCAAGACATAAATTCTTTATAACTTTGCATACTTTATGTTTATGTCCTTCAACCTCAAATCTTCGGGTTTATGAAGACATCTTCTTTTAAATCACCAGTCAAGAAGGAACTTTTGGGATCCATTTGATGTATCTTTCAACCATTTTGTGCATCTAAATTTATAACTATTTTGATTATGTTCCACTTAATATCCATTGGAGCAAAAGTTTCATAATAATCATCCCTTCTTGTAGAGAAAAAACCCTTAGCCATAAGTCTTTCTTTTTACTTATCAATTTATCCATTCGCCTTGTACTTTATTTGATAAACCCATTCGCAACCTATGGGTTTAACATTAGGTGGACATTAAACAAATTTCCAAGTCTTATTTTCAAATACAAATTCATATTCTCTTAACATTTCTTTCTTCAATTCTTTATGTTCCACTGCTTTAGAAAAAGTATCAGGTTTAGTGGAAGCATGAGCTACATCATTAGCTTATGGTCTTAAATAACTTGTTGTCCTTTTTTTTTTCAACAAGGTGAATAACTTTGACAAGTTGTATATCCCATTTTTTTCTTTAATGTAGAGTAGACTCTACATTTCAATCACCAGTATTATTTTCAAAAAGATCATTTTGATAAACATAAAATGAACTATTATTTGAAGCAATTGGAGAAGAATGTGGAGAATTTGAATTTCAAGTATCACTTTCATAAGAATATTTTTCATTGCAAGAAGAATCCTTTGAAGTTTCATGATCAAAAAAATTATTCGATGTAGGAATGATCTTGAATGAAACAAAGTCGCTTTTTAAAACCAAAATCACTACCTTGGTTTCACCTTTCTTTCATCCTTAATGATTTTATTCTCTAAATGAATCGACTTATCTCATGTAAATTTTTACTTTATATTTCATCAAATATTACATTCATACTCACATTGTTTTCAATAAGAAAACAATCAATATCCTTTCTTTCGATTAGAGTATCTAATGAAGGTACATTTCATACTTTAAGACTAAATCTTATTTCTCGTTTGGAGCTAAGGTATAATAGGATGAACCAAATACTCAATCTTGTTTAAATATAGGCTTATAACGGTGCCAAGGTTTTTTATACTTTCAATGGGGAGGTATTCCACTCAATCGCATATTTTGTAACATGGTTGCTTTGAATTTAGGCTCGGTATGACCATTTTGACAGTTGAAACTACAAACAAACAAGAAAAACTCCATTTTCCCAAATTCTTTTCCGTTGAATATATTTCTAGTGAAATTACACATGCAAATAGATTTAACAATACAGATTCCAAAATATATATATATATATATATATTATAAATGTTTACTATTTTTAATTTATCTTTGTCTTGACATATATACAAATCTTAAAAAATATATATATGTCTCTTGTTCCTACTCTAACATTTTATTTCCTTATCCCTTTTGAAAACGAATTATACCTTACATTGTTTTAAATCAATCTAAAAAATAAAATAAAATCATTTCACTGTGTTAAGACCCTCATGCCCTACACAAACACATTTCTACATATTTTTAGGTCTATAATTATTTTTGTAACTAAAAAATATAAGATTAACATTAATTTTGAAAAAATCGTTATGCAGAAGAAGAATTGGTTATTTATATCCATAAAATATTTTAGGAAACTCCATCTTTTAGGTTATCCAATCTTGGATTAGTAAAAACATCTATATTATATTTTGGAGAAAAAATAACATAACATTATTAGGGAAACACAAATATTACATGTTATAAAATATATGCATAGATAAAAGAGACGTATTACGGAATCTAATTTAATTTCCTACATTTCATATTTTTTTAATGTTTTCAAATTCATTTTCAAAGTACCTTAAATTCTAGAGATTATTGTTTTTCCATAAATGCACTATCACTAATGTGTCATGAGAGACCATCATTATCTTACACTCACTCATATTCTTTTATAACTTACGAATTAAGATTGCCCCCCACCCCCCACCCCCAATTATGTTTATGGCTCTATAACCAATTACCATTATTAAAAACTCATAATGGAATTGATATCTCTTCTTATAGGGTAAGTATAGTCATGTGAGAATATGAGTTGTGGTTTTAGGGATCATGATTTGACTTATATCCCTAGAATATTCATTTAGATTCCACATATTAAGTTTATTTTATCAACCATATTAAGGCACCAACATCCATACATAATTAGAAAAACCCTCTAAATGCATAAGCATCCCATTTTGGAGGTAGTCGATACCATTGGAAGGTCACGTTTTGTGGTTTGAGGAATAATTCATTGATTTATATGTATTGAATATTATTTTAGGGTCTAAATCATGGAACACCTCCCTATGTCATTTGGAGGCATTGAAAACCCCATACATGCTACCCAATCCCACCCAATTCCACTAGAATCATGACTTATTCATGGCACTGATTAGTTTATAGACCTCAAATCCAAGCTTCCAAAAAATAACAGACCAAAAATTCTTTGTTAACAACTTCCTACACTATCTAACCTTCTTTTCGCACTTCAGCGAAATCCGCAGATCTAAATTTTAACTTGCAGAAAAATAGTTTCCGCTTTTTCTCCCCTTCCTAATTTTTGATTTCGGGTTTCAGAAGTCAACTTTCCAATTTTCAGTCTCCGCTAATTCCACCTTTTCCGATTTCTCAACTTCTTTCACTTCTGATTTTCGGAGCTTCCGAATTTCCGATTCATAAATCGGAACTTCAAACTTTAATCTTTCAGAAATTCACCACTTTCGATTTTGGTCTAGAAGTCAGAATTTGACTTCCCAATGTTTTTTTATAGAATTCCTTACTTTTCCGCTTCCTCACTTCCTTCTCCTGCACCATCGATCTCCACGGGTTTATTCCCAACCATTGATGTTCTCCATGATGCAGATCTCAATCAAAATTGGTAAATTTATTTCGTAACTGCAGACTGGCTTGTGACCATTGATCTTCATCATGATCTTTCCCCACCATCCAATCTTCTCCAATATCTGTCTTCATGATTTCACCCAAGTTGATCCCATGAAGGATCAATTTCTTCTGCAAATCAGAACTAGACAACATGAAATCACAGAGCTCATACACAAATTTACGAGAGTGAATCTAGAATGAAGTATATTCTCACAAAATTAGATAAGACATGAAGTCCATCAAACACACACAAAATCTGATCCTCTGTTATTCATTAATCAGAATTCAAATATATAGAGAATTATACTTATTTATTCTTCACTCATGCACTCTTTTATTCATCTCTCACTCATTCATTAATCTCTTGCCCCATCTATCTATTACATTCATTCATGTTTTATAACTACCCATAAACATGTCAGATACGACTAAGCTGGATCGGATAACCTAATAAAAACAACCTTATATGCAAAGATCGATTCTTGATAAGTTCCACATAGGGATCAAGGAGTACAAGAAAAAATTTCCACTTATTACAAGTAAAACCAATCCTATCTACTTGTTATCAAACCCTATCCATCTAGAAGAAATACATGGCAGTTCGAGTCATCAAGTGGAGCTGGATGCTCTTGCATCATACTCCTGGGGAAGAAAATAATTCTTCATTAAGTCTTCAGTATGCACATTGTAATTGGAAATTTCTTGCTCTGTCATCCAGTTTGCATCCTCAGTAGGTTCATTCTTCATTCTGACCAAGTATTGAAAGAATGTTTTGTTTCTCGTCTTCCTTATAATTCTTTTTCCAAGGACAACTTCAATCTGAGGTTGTTCTTTTAGTGGAATTTGTCCTTGCCAATCTATAGTTGAATCATATTCATCTGAAGTCACACCATCTATCTGGATACCTTCATATTTAAAAGGATATAAATATGAAAGTGTATGAAGCATTAAAAATTGGTGAAATTTGAAGGTCAGAAGGAAGTTCTATCTCATAAGCATTTGCAGAAAACTTCTGTAAAACTTTACAAGGTCCAATCTTCTTAAGCCTCAATTTATTGTAAGTTCCCTTAGGGAACCTTTCCTTTCTAAGATACACCATCGCTAAATCTCCAACCTGAAAATTCACTTGTTTTCTATTAAGGTATTCTCTTTGTTTATACTTTCCTGCACTTTCCTGTAATCTCTTCTTGATGGATTCATGTAGCTCATGCATACTAACTGCAAAGTCTTCACCTTCTGCACTTCTCTTTTCTTGATTTCCCAAATCTCTAAGTTCATATACACCTCTTGGATGCATCCCATAGACAATTTGAAAAGGACTCATACTTGTGCTTCTATTGGGTGAATCATTGTATGCGAACTCATCCTGAGAAAGAGCTAAGTCCCACTGTTTTTTATGTTCATACACAATACTTATTAGTATGTTTCCCAAGCTCCTATTTTCCACTTCAGTCCATCCATCAGTCTAAGGGTGATAAGCAGAACTAAAAATCATATTAGTCCCCAACTCCTTCCATAGAGTTCTCCAAAAATGACCAACAAACCGTGTATCTCTATCAAACACAATACTCAGAGGAAACCCATGCAACTTTACAATTTCAAAAAAGAATAAATTATCAATGTTGGTTGCATCATTTGTCTTCTTACATGCAATAAAATGAGCCATTTTGGAAAATATATCTACCACAACATATATTGAATCATGACCTCTCTGAGTTCTAGGAAAACCTAAAACAAAATACATGCTTATAGAATTCCAAGGCCTAGCTAGAATAGGAAAGGGATGATACAATCCTGTGTTTTGACTTCTTCCCTTTCCATCTTGACAAATTCTGCATCTTTCAACAAATTCTTCACATCATGCTTCATCTTTTCCCAAAAATAAAAAATTAGTCACCAAAGCAAAAGTTTTATCTTGGCTGAAATGTCTTGATAGTCCTCCAATATGTTTTTCTTGAATCCAATTTTCCCTCATTGAACACTTCAAAATACATAATTTACTATCCTTGAATAGAAAACCTTCCTGCAACATGTAATCTAACCATTGGCTTCTGTTATGGGTAATTGGATTTTCATAGGAAGCATATATATCCATAAATCTAGATCTTCCCTATACATATTAATCAAATTTTCAAATCCCAAAGTACTAACCTTAAGTTCTTGTAATACCATATTTATTCTCCTCAAAGCATCGGCAACTTTGTTAGACTTACCACTTGTATGTTTGATAACAAAGGTAAAGTTCTGCAAAAATTCTACCCATTTAACATGTCTATGGTTTAACTTAGGCTGACTGTTTATGAAGTGCAAAGCATGATTGTCAGAAAACAACACAAATTCCTTAGGCATCAAATAATGCCTCCATTTCTTAAGACCCTGCACAACAACATATAATTCTTTGCCATACGAAGAATACTTATGTTTTGCTTCATTGAGTTTCTCACTAAATATGCCACTGGCCTCTGCTCTTGATTTAGAACTGCTCCCACTATTGTTCCAGTAGCATTTGTATCAACTTGAAACACTTTGTGAAAAATAGGCAAAGCCAAAACATGCTTCTCAATATTTATCCTCTTCTTCAGAAATTTAAAATTCCTAGCAGCTGCTTCTATCCATTTCAAAGGTTGTCTACTTCCTCAGAAAGTATCTATTAAAGGTTCACAAATATGACTGAAATTCTTAATGAATTTTTAGTAGAAACTAGCAAGTCCATGGAAACTTCTTACCTCATTAGAATTCTTTATAATTGGCCAATTTAAAATTGCTTGCACTTCATTAGAATCCATCTTCAGTCCCTCTTCTGAAACCAAAACCCCAACTATACCAACTCTTCCTTCGGGAAGCAACACTTCTTCAGATTTATCAGTAGCTTCTCCTTTTGAAAAGTCTTCAACACCAACTTAAGGTGCCTTAAATACTCTTCTCTGTTCTGACTTAAATTCAGAATGTCATCTAGATACACTATCACAAATTTCCCAGTAAATTGTTTCAAAACCTCATTCATCAACTTCATGAAGGTACTGGGTGCATTAGTAATCCCAAATGGAATTAATAACCATTCATCCAAACAATCATTAGTTTTAAATCTTATTTTCCATTCATCTCCTTCCCTTATCCTAATCTGATGATATCAACTTTTCAAATCTATTTTGGAAAAATATTTGAGCCACTTAAACAGTCCATTAGATCATCAATTCTAGATAAAGGGAATCTATACCTGATAGTGATATTTTTTATTGCCCTGGAGTCCGTGAACATTCTCCATTCACCATCTTTCTTTGGGATAACTACAGTTGGTACTACACAAGGACTCAAACTTTCTTTCACCAATCCTTTCTCCAACAA
The DNA here is from genome assembly GCA_001517045.1 of Pseudotsuga menziesii. NCBI lineage: Eukaryota > Viridiplantae > Streptophyta > Pinopsida > Pinales > Pinaceae > Pseudotsuga > Pseudotsuga menziesii. The sequence goes on from LPNX010855075.1 coordinate 228,703, forward strand.
TGCCTGCACCTGCTATTTGATTTCTTCATTTTCTTGAGGAGTTAATCTATATGCTACTTTATTATGTAAACTTCCACCAAGTATTAAGGCAATGTGATGACTAATAATTCTTACAATGGGTAAATAATTTGGCAACTCATCCACAATAATGTTAGCACATTCATCAAGAAAAGTTTTAACTTCATGAGGAAAATCATCTAAATTTGTAGAAGTTAAAATTAACATTGGATTTCCAACAAGAGAAAAATGTGGATCCTCCTCTTTTTGAACTTCTTGCAACAGTTCTTTCCAGCCATCAAAAAAATACTTGAACCTTCCTGAACTGTTTCATCTTCCAAGGATGACAAAGTATGTCTCTTCCCATCCCTCTCCAGCGAATAAGTATTCTTTATCCCGTCACAAACAACTTTCCTATCATACTACCAAGGTCTCCCTAAGAGTATATGTCAAACATCCATAGGCATTATGTCACATAATATTACATCTTTGTAAGTACCAATCTGGAGCTCCACATTACACTGCTCATTCATCAAGAGAGGATGTCCTTTTTGCAACTAGGACACTTTGTAGGGAGTGGGATGCTTCATCCTCTTCAATCCCAACTTCTCTACCATCTCAGTGGAAACCAAATTATCAGTACTACCACTATCAATAACCATTTTACAACACTTACCTTGTGACTTACACCTTGTTCTGAACAAATTCTTCCTTTGGGATGGTTCATGTACTTGCTTCTCTGATTTTATAATAACTCCCTTCAACATAAGAGATTCTCATTCCTATGGAGGGTTATTAATCTTTGTTTCTTCTTTTGATTCTTCTTGAGCCTCAGAAACATTCACATTTCTCTTACCAGAATACTGATTTCTTGGACAATTCCAAGACATATGACCAATCTCTCCACAAGCATAACACTTTACCTCTCTGTGTCTACCTCTACCTCTTCCTCCTCTGAATCCTCCTCTTTGGGATGACTAACTACTAGAACCTTCATTTCCATCTTTGGAAGTCCTACCCCCACTATTAGGAGATCCTCTACCTCTTACTATGTTCTTTCCCCTACTTCTCTAGTTTTGTTTCATTAACAACTTCTATTCTACTTTTGAAGCTACTTGATATGCATCTTCTACAGTTTTTAAATTTAATAGAATGGGTTCATACTCTATACCATACCTCAACCCATTGATATACTTAGCTACTCTTTCTAGAACTCCCTAGGTGTGTCCGGCTCTAATACCCAATCTAAAAAACTCTTATGTATATTCTTTTATAGTCATGGTTTTCTGTCTAAGGTTAGGTAATTGTCTAATAATATTTAATTAACAGTCCTGTTGAGGCCTGGAAATTCGCAAGAGAAAATAGCAGGGGATTCTCCCCAGTCAATGTTCCCAACTAGCCCGTGACTGTTTGGTATGGGGAATCCGTCCGGTTTGCGGTCCATCTACCGTAGGTCAAGTAACAAAAACAAAGGGTTTTACCGGTTGTAGCCTGGTCCACTGTGTATATTTTTGTATTTTTGACTTTAAGTATGATATGCAAGTGCCTATCTAACATGCAGATTGATAAAGAATACGAGAAGTGGTCACAATGTGATGCGGAGGTTCTTATCTCTCATCTTAGACTCTCTCGCATCTAAATCACACACAAATGAAAACAAGATTAACTAAGATGTCCCTAGGGAGAAATATTATGAATTAATGAGTAATGTGCTACTACTCATATGTTAAGCTAAATCACAGATAGTTGTTCTTAGAAAAAAAACAAATAAACATGAATAAAGATATGCACAACAAGATAGCTCGTCGTCTGTTAAAACATTCATTACTCATAGTGGAAATAATCACAAAATAAACCAGAGAACATTCACATAAGAACATAGGTTCAGAAATTTAGAATGATCTCACAGTTAATGAAACACAGCTGAAAACAAAATAGTTCCCCTTCAACATTGTTCATTTCATCACATTTGAACATTCCACACAACACTTTCTCCAACAGGCAAAATTGTAATTTTATTATTGCAAAACGAAATAGTTCCTCTTACAACAAGTAGTTCAAAAGTCTCACTAGGAAAAAGCCCCTCCTCCCTATTTATTTTCTATATTTATACAAGAACCAACTCAAACCTTTCGGTTTCCCCACAACCGTTTCAATCTCCACTCTTGTCATGTTGTTAATGCTCATAATTCAACGTTGCGTTTCAAATAAAGAATTTTATAAAAACAGGCATAGCTCGATAACTGATGAACCGCCAAATACTAGGCATTTTCTTTTTAATGATTATGCTCTACCATTCCTCGGTCCCACTTCAAACCCTTAGTATTTTCTTTTCCTCGAGCGACAACTCTACTGCCTTATTCTTTAACATGCTTTGTCCTCCAACTGCGTCTTCTTTGCTGCAAAAATCTTCAAAGGGATCTAAGAAAATATCCCATGTCTGTCTGTGATGAAACTAAAACTCATCATTTATTTTGACTATCTTCAATAAACATAAACCATAATACCAATAAAATGAGTATGGAAAGAAAAGAAAACCAGAGCTGGGTTTTCATGTGAAAATTTCAACTTGAACAAACAAGGCACATCGGTCATTTACGAAATTAGTTACAAGCTCATAACAATCTGTGGGAAAATGATTAATAAACGGGCACATAAAAACCCCACGGTGAATTAGAACACTTGACATCGGTCGGTTAGTCAGCTATGCAGCCGCAACAGTGGGTGACCTACAATCCAGGGGTTCTAGAACATAAACCAAAAAATGGCACGATAAACGTTAGGGGTCGGATCTTCTGAAGAATCGAATAGTTAGTGCGCTACATAGCCGCAACGACAGAAGTTAAATAGTCAAGAAAATCCGCAGACTAGTCAACATCGGAGAAATATAAAATAGGATGTTGACGAAAGGAAAGGCAATCCGATGGGCAATTAGTCTATTCAGGAGCCACAACAGCGAAATTTAATCAGCCTTCGACCTCCAATCAGAGTCATAACACCTTCTGAAACATCGCAAAGTGAAATCCTTTTCTACAATAAAGCGCAGGATCAGCGAAAGGCTTTAATCATCAGTGAAATGTCTAACTGACCTCCGAAAAAAAAGCAACTGAAAAATGCCATTTAAACCTTGGCCAAAGCTCGGTAACGATAAAACATCATAAAATATACTAAGTCCTACAGTCCAAAACACTCGCAAAACCCAAACAAAATCCTGAAAAGCAAGAAAAACTGGCCTCATACAATCCAAACATGTAGCAGAGTGGGAACAAACAGCCTTCAACAAAATCAATAAGGAGGGTCCAAAATTTTTAGAAATTTGGGAAAAGTTGCAACTGCAACAATTGGCAGCTCACTGGTGAACCTAGATCTCTGAATAAACTCCTCCTTAAGCAATAGACTGTTTACACTACTACATTTCGATCCAAAATCCGACGGTTACTTCCGACGGCGCATGGATTTTTTCTTTTAAACCTACCAAAAATCACAAAGTTAATTTTTTTTTTTTAAATTGTGGTCATAAGCGTCGCTTAAGCGACGGCTAGGCTCATAAGCGTTGCTTAAGCGACGGCGCATAAATTTATCAATTATTTAAAAAAATACACTTAAAACCACTTATACTATGAAACGAGAACTATATACTATGAATGATAACTCTACCCATAAAAACGATGATTTTTGCAAAAAAAACACCAAAAACACCCCCCAAATAGAAAAGTGTTGATACCAGTATACACGTTTTTTTTAGGGTAAAAA